>LPNX010504675.1:130111-199740 GCA_001517045.1 Pseudotsuga menziesii | reverse complement strand
CCACAACGCTTGCACTTTGATCTTTTTCTGGAGTTGATTCTGCCCCCTCTGCCTCTCTTGCTGCAATCTCCCTTGGAAGGGTCTTTGGATTGGTCTTTGCCAACTAGGGCAGCACCAATACTAGATGCCAAAGAGTACATCTTTACAACTGTTAGTGTAATTTACAATAACGAACTTGATATGACAAAGAGAAATAGAAAAAAATAATAACCTTGCAGGTCTACAGTCTCTGCCAAGGTGAATACAATGCAAGCTTCAGGTGAGCATACACAAGCTTCTTCAATATACAAAATATATCAGTCACTATGCAATATATCAGTCTCAGTATCACAATGCAATATATCAGTCTCAGTATTCAGAATTTACACAGGCTCTCTTGATTTCGTAGGCAGCTCCACAGGTTCAGCAGCATTTCAAGAAGTAGACAGCAGTAATATTAACGTACTTCTTACAGCCTTCAACGCATATATCAGTATGATATATCAGTCAGTATAAACGCAGCATACAAGAGTTTTTATACCACTTCTTACAGCCTTCAACGCGTATACCAGTGAGCATAAACGCAGTCAACAATTACAACGCATGGACTCATACAAGATGCATATACCTCCACGCTCTTGAATGGAGTCTTCCAAGTCACAGCCCTTTTTACTCAATGTAAATACAAAATACTTGTAAACTTTCACTTTACATCCACGCACATAAATTAGGGTTTGCAAAAATTAGGGTTTGTTTCCTCCACGCTATTTCAGCGTTCAACGCAGTCTTCTCCACGCAGGTCGCAGCTCCACGCTGGTCTTCACGCTCAGGCTATAGTCTCTCCACGCAGCAGTCTCTCGCTGTCTTCAGCAGTCTAATATATTAGTGTGCAAAGGATATAAGTGCACAAATTATAGTCTGTGCAAAAATCAAGCACCAAACTATATACTTCTGCAAAATCAAGTGATTAGCAGCAGCTGGATGACTTCAACCTTCATGTGAATGCCTTCTATCCTCGTTCTTCAACAGACTTGCAACGCCTTCACTCCTTAACAAAGAGGTCACGTCTCTTCAGAGAATCGCAGCCACAAAGAGTTGCAGAAGGCCACCGTGCGAGGAAGAGGTTTCTGCGTCAGTAGCAGCAGCTTTTCTGCCTCAAAATCACAATCTCTGGCCAAAATCCGGCTCTTGTAACTTCTCCACCGGTCGCAGAAACCCTTGCCGCTGCAAATCCGACAGTCAGTCCTATAAAACTGACTGTATTGCCATGACTACCGAGTATGATTACTTGTTCAAGTTGTTGTTGATTGACGATTCAGGGGTGGGAAAATCGTGTCTTCTTCTCAGATTTGCGGATGACTCCTATTTGGAGAGCTACATCAGCACAATAGAAGTTGACTTTATGAATGTCTATGTTGTAGTTCTGGCAAGAGTTATTTCTCGGCCTTGTGATTTGAAAATATGGACAGTGGAACAGGATGAGAAGATGATTAAGCTTCAGATTTGGGATACTGCTGGTCCAGAGCGGTTCAGGACAATCACTAGCAGTTACTATCATGGTGCACATGGGATTATTGTTGTATACGATGTGACAGATCAAGAGAGCTTCAACAATGTTAAGCAGTGGCTGAATGAAATCAATCGGTATGCAAGTGAGAATGAAATCAATCGGTACGCAAGTCTCCACGTTGTTCTTCACGGAGTATGCCCACAACGTGTCTGTCTGGGTTGCGGGCCTTAAATTCAGAAGAGCTACGATGAGAAAAGGCGGCACTCAAATATTGTATGGAGAATTTCGAAGACACTACAGACCAGATTCACCAATCTCTGGTGGAAATGGTGAAAGGATAATCGTAGCTCTGATATACTCAAACTCACGCAGCAGAAGGAGGAGATCGCAGAATAATATGGTCTCACGTAGAAGAATACTCATTCACCACGTTCAAGGGATTAGGGTTACACTTCCAGAGTCTTCAACGCAGCAGTAGTCTCATGAGAATGAGAATAACGCATACAATGAATGCACTGGCAGGAGGGAAGAGTAGAGGGCAGACTAGAGGTCTGGCAATGCACTGGCAAGCATACAGGCTGCCAGGACTGAAATTTAACAACAGGAGTTATGGCAAGAACCCGCTCTGATACTACTTGTTGGTAATAACTCCCGATTCATTTCTATTCATGGCTAAAACATTAATTTATACATTACAATGAGGCGGTTGAGAACCAGCGTTTTCACCTTCCCATGCAACTATTCAAATTCCTATTTATTTATTTATTTACAATAATCCTGACGGATTATATTCTAACAATACAATATGCTTTGTTATACTTGTGTTTAATTATAATTTTCACTCTGTCAACTCAATATTATGTTTGAATTAATATATCATTGTGACTGAATTTATTAGTATTTTTACTACAAATTCAAGCTACAAGGATATACATTTATGTCTATTAGCTATCGTTTGTATTTTTACAGTGATTTCATACTAGACATCATCTTTTATTCAAATAGTTATGTTTATGATTAGTTATTAATTAATTATATACTTCAAAAAATTGAAGTAATTATTTATTTTCAGTTTCTCTAATAAGTGATGTTATAACAGAATAGTTTAATATGTATGATTTAAATATTGTCATTTAGATCTTACTCTTTATCTTTCTGTTCATCTTTTATTAATTAGTAATTAATATAGTATCTAGATACGCTCTCAGCTAAGATAGGATAGATATGATAGATAGGATAGTTAAGATAATCCAGATTAAGTTTTATTTTAGTATTTTTCAATTAACAACTGTTAAATTGATTTGTGTAATTTTTTAGCATAATTTTAACAGTCTTTATATTCAGAGAAACTCTTCAACAATTGGAGTCTTTCCTTAAGAAAGCAATTATAAGACAGTTTAGATAGCTGAAACTAATTATAGGATTCATTTAGGTAGGAATAACATTAGGATATAATAGATTTTGTTGGTTTTAATTTCTCCTTATGAGAAAAATCAGTTGGTAGCAGGACCATAACCTGCGAAGTTTTGCTATTCCAAACACACAGGACGCTGCTTTAAGCTGATTGTGTGGGCATAACCTCCTTGTTGGCCTAGGTCAAAAAATCAGGCCAACAAGTCTCTACACACGATGAGGTGAATATAGGGTTTACACACCAGAAACGGGCAGAGAGAAATATATACCAATCTGACAAAGAATAAAAATGCAACATACACAGGCTAATGTAAATCTCTGGGCAGTGAAAAGAAGGATTACCTTTAGAAATTTGTAGACATAATACAACAGCTGCACAAAAAGCATTAGAGGCAAAGAATCATACTTCTCAATGGATGAAAAGGAAGGATTGGCATGGTTGATTTTAAGCACAAGCTACAGGGCCAATTAGCTTTGATACCACTATTAGATGCCCTATAGGGAAAATGGTGGAATGGCTGAACACATAGCCAAATACACATAAACCATAAACACAAAAATAATTGACGTGAAAGCATGATTTCTCATTAATGTATGCACATATTAATACAGTGAGATGGCTCTTGGGTTGCAAATTCCCAAGGCGTCTCTTGGACTCTCTCACAATTGTTCATATTCTCTAACCTCGATGGATTAGATTCCCAACAATTCCCATAATCACCATAGTTGGTTTTTGGTGGCACTTTTGGCATTAATTTTTTGTCAAATTTACTGTAAAGAGACTATTGGTAGAGTTTTTTCCATAACTCTTTCGAGAAGTCTATGTTTTCATTGCGTGAAGCATTGCAAAGAATATACCACTCTAGTTCTAGTCAGTGGTTGCACATCACATTGATTTTCTTAATTGAGATAGTTGTTTTTTCTGATGTGCCCAATGAACACACATGTTGATTCCTCTATTGTAAATGGATACCTAACATGGCCTTGTTTGTCGGATCCATGTCAAGGATTGTTGTCCATGATGGTTTTATTTATGGTACCTCTCGTTCTGCACCTTTGAGTAGTGGATTATGTGCCACGTATGCAAATAGTCTTAAGAGAGTAACCAGGTGTTTGCCTTCGTATATTGTACTTGCTTGTTTTGCAGTCTCTTCGAGCTCACTGCTTTGGAGTGCTTCTTGCTTAGGTTGTTTTTCATCTTTGCCACCTCTAGCTCATACCTCCATACTTTTGCCATCAATTGTGACATCCATTTCCATCATCTTTTCCACTCAGTTCAATATTGTCCAGGAGTGGTATGCAATGCTTCCTCTAGTGATTTTTTACTCACCAATTTCGATCGAAATCAAGTGTCTTTGGAGTGAGCCTTGTGCACAACAACGATTCGTATATTGGCCCTATGGTTGTAGTGGCTAGCGACCCATGCACTCTGACGAGATGGACCAGCATCCATAGGGACACTCAATATATGATGTTTTCTTGATTGTAACTGGGTACCTAATCAAGGCCTTTGTGCCAAGACTCAATTTTAAAGGATCACTTTATTTTGGGATTTTGCTTTCAGTTCTCATTGTCTCAACACTTTGGAATGTGCATTTTTTAGAATTGGTGATTGACTCTCTTTTGGAGAGGAGTTTTTATCCGACAGGTTTTTCTCATTTTCTCTACTTATGAGAATTTGTACATGGGTACCTCAGCAAGACTCGTCGATACCCATCTTTGTTTTCTTTTGTTTCCTCCCAATGTTTTGCTTGGGGGGGAGGGTGGGGGGGGGACAGGGTTGTTATTGTTGGTGTTTTCCAATGTAGTGATCTTGTGTTAGTTGGAGCTTATAGGCGTTCTTATCTACTTGGTTGTTCTTAGCTATCGTTGGGCCTCTTCCATTGCTATAAATGGAAGATTTTCTCATATAATTTTACTAATGTGATATCAATAGAGTTTCTTTGCTATGTTCTTATGAGGTTCATTCAAGATCCGGATTGATCCCGGATTTCTACATAGATTTATCATAGATTTGTAAAGGTGAGGATATCAATCATAATCTAATCACACTTTATACCGTGTCATTAATAATAATGCACAAGATTATTATATAGTGCCCTCCCAAAAATATCTAGACCGTTTATCTTGCAAGGTCTCCTCTTATAAGAATAGTCATGTTGGTCGCAAATTTTATTCTTATAAGAATAGTCATGTTGGACACGAATTTTAATAGAACATTATGCTTTGTTCACAAGTCCATGGTGAAACTTATTCAAAGGAAATAAATAATATTTACTATTTACCCAAAGCAAGGATGCTAAAATCTGTGAAAAATAATTTAAGAGAACATTATTCTTTGTTCACGAGTTCATGGTTAAGCAGTTTCCAGGGAATTTAACAATATTTACTATTTACCCAAGGCAAGGATGCTAAAATCTGTGAAAAATCGTTCAAATCTTGCAGAACATTTAGCCATGCCTTACTGACCCTCATATACACATTGTCTATGCCAACTACAAGTGCTATATCATCTGAGAAGAAAAATCAGATAGAAGCAATTCATCAGTCGCTAGTAATATTCTCTAACTATAATCAAAGCTCAAGTGAGCATTCGAGTGATTTAATTATTTTAACATAGAATATAATAATAATACAATAGATTGGTTTATCTTCCCAAAGCTTGTGTAATGGCACTTTGCAAATCTGCAATGGAATCAATGCTAGATTTTGCCAGCCAGCTAAGACCAACTTTAACTCTTTGTTCGTTCGTAGGCATTCGATACAAATAAGCCAACTTCCTAGCTGTTACAAAGAAACAAATTAGTAAATAAGTTTGGGTTCAATGATCAACCACATCTAGTAATTCAACCATTCTTATCAGAGTACTTATGGAGGAAAACTTGTCATCAAGATTTTAAACCTGTATTGCCTACACGGCCATCAAGTATCAAGCCATCTACGAAGGTTGGGGCACATACTGCATCATTCCTCCCAAGAGTCATCATCTCCCCTAGATTCTGAAACCTGATAAAATAGAAAAGTTTTAACAATTCAAAACAGAAAGTAGATTAACATTCAAACAATACCTGAATTTCAGTTAACCCCTTGCAGGACTAAATAATGACTTCATAACTCGCTAAACTGTGCTCTCTTGATTTAGGAAAAACAGAAATCGAATAAAGACTTGTCAGTGGGGGACAGGTGCACAGAATTTAACTAGATTTTTCCATTTTCGGCAAAGTAATTATCATGACTGGGGGCTTTTAGAGTAGTGTCCTTATTTTTAGGGGTTTGCATTAGCTTGTGAAGTTCAAAATATGCAAACCAATGTTGCAAACATTGTATTAGAAATATATCACCGAGAGTCCGGAAAGAAACCCATTGGCAACATCGGGAAAAATATCAAAAAATATCAGCAAACTTAAATTATTCAAAAATATTCAATTTTGGGGGATTGTTTAAACATCTAAAGCAACAACTGTTACATAAGCTGTATAAGTTAATTGTCAAGTGATACATCACACATCAATACTAAATCTTGTCTTGAGCCATGACCTTTGAGTCTCAAAATTACATAAAAAATATAATAAATTGGACTCTTTGCTTAAGTGAATTTATCTCCCAATAAGGACTCCATAACTCATGTAAGCAATTTTCTATTAGTTAACGACATTTTTAAATCATCTTCTTGACTCTTCATTGATCTGAGTCTACATGATATAGCCAAAAGAATTTATGATTTTATCCTTCCCATTTCACTATGATTTAAAAGATGAAAGCCCAGGGGTTTTCAATTTTCATAGGTTGCTGCCCATTTTGCACAATTTCCACTGATTCCCGATAGTATCAGTGAATCAATCTCCACTCCACAATAACTACACTAATGGCAATGGTAACACTCAAATTCCCCTCCTCAGCGCGATGCAAGTTAGTGAATTTCTCCTTTGGCAATCCCCTGCTTCTGCTTTTCAAAATGAGCCAAAGAAGTAAAATAATTGGATTTTATAGGCAACTTGCCATGGACCCAATGATTTTTTCCATTTAATCATGATTTTTTTAATATATCGTGATACATTCAAAGCTTGAAAAAGTTGCATTTTTTTGTGTGATAATATCGCCAAGTTGAGAGATTCACCATGTATCCCAATGTTGGAATTTATATCACTGATGTTTGCTACACTTTGCAAACCAGATGCCTCATCGTAAAATTTGGGATTAACCATTTCTAATTTAACAAGGTCAAATTTATGATAATATAAACTTCAATTTGTTAGGATATTTAGACACTTTGGAGTTAGTTAAGATCAACTTGGTCTAATGTGTTTTTACGTAAAGCTTGTTTTTTTAGTATACACTATACATTAGTATGCATTTGTACTTCACCCAACAGGTGCATGATCTCCATTTAAAGAGCATTGAGAGTCATTTGCTTGATGGTCAATTGTGAGAAACTCTTATGTAAATATTTCTTCCTTTTGCATTAATATATTGCCTCAAGTGGCTATATGGTTGAGGCTCTGGATTTTTTCCCTCTTTGAGGGTTTTAAGCACGCAAAACATCGATGTGTTGATATGTGATCTGTTTCTGTGAGTGATTTCTTAAAGTGTTCGACTTGTGTGGAAATACCTTCTTTTAGTTGAACATGGTATCAGAGCACTTATGAAGACCTGCCCCCATTATTGATCAAGATTTTGAACTGGTGTAGCTGCATGCATCAAAGGATTTTTGGATTCTGCTATTTTTGTGCATTTCTAGGCTAAGAGAGGTGTCCGACTGCATTTGGAGTGCTACTTTCAATTTGAAACAGTTTTTGTTTCACTCAAAAAGGTTTTCGTTTGCCCAAGATACGACCATTTTACCAGATCCAAAGATAAATTGTTTACAATTACAGATTTTAAAAAAAAAAGACTTTCTTATATTGTTCATAATTTAGCCTGTTTTTCTGTTTTATTCCAAATTTATTATCTTTTTGGTTTGTGTATGCTCTTCGTCGTGCGCTCTATGCAAACTTGGCAAATAAAAAATAGAGCAGAAAGGGTTTTCTTGACTAGTATGCTCTTTGTCATGCGTCGTGTGAGAACTCGGTAAGTAGAAACAGTGAGAAAACTTGCATTTTTTGGGTAAGCTAACCAAGGTCAAGGTGCACCCATAGGTACCCTTCGAGCTCTTGTTATGGATAGTCTTCAAGGATAGTTACCCCCCATTTTGCATGGGTGTCCACACATTATATTTAATATTTATCACATTTTCATCAGGGGGCTACATGTTGATTGAGATGGATGGCCTAGTATTGGATGCTTGTGAAGGCCTTTTCTTGTTGAACGTTCTTGATCCTTGGCACATAGATGGAATCATAGCAGTTTTGGGTATCTTCTTTGGTTGAGTGCCCTCCTTGTTTCTCTCTTGTGGCATGTGTGGCGGCATTCTAGTGGCTTGTAGAAGGGGCCATCCCCTTCTTCATGGGTTGGTTATCTATTGTGGACACTTGTCTTGAGTTGGATGCTCCAATTTTTTTATTGATGGTCTCCTTGGTTCATGGATTGATGAGTTGGTACGGAGGTTGGAGTTTGGTTGTTGTGTGAACATACATTGCACATATGTTGACGTTGTTCTCCACTTGATGGAGTGTTGAACATAGATCTATTTGTTGGTTGAGGGTTTGACCCCCTGATGTATGGAAGCAACCTCTTGCATTTGTTGACTTGTTCTACATTCATTGGTTTTCCTGATGAGCACCCACACTTTGGAGCAGTATTAAAAATATTAGTGAAATATTTTTTTCAAAAACAAACAAAGATTGGATTTTTAGAACCTACCTCTTTAGCTCTTCAATGATGGTTGAATGTCTCTATGGAAGCCTTCAATCTTCCTTCCAAACTCTCGCAAATAGAAGCTTTCAATCTCCCTTCCAAGCTCCTACAAATTTGCTCTTAAACAACTAGCAAAGCCACTCAAATCCCTAGCAAGATAAATGAAAACAAGCAAATGAGGAATAGAATGAGTCCAAATGGAGTCCAATAGTGTTTATAAAGGCTAATTGAACCCTAACCAATCATTAAAAAACAGTTTTTTTTGCAAAATTGAGAAAATTGGAAAAAAAATTCTTCAACATGCGGAATCACTGAGGGAGCGTTTTTTTTTGCTCAAGATTACTGAGGGAGCAATGAGGAATCGCTCTATGAGCATCGCTCCCTTAGCAATTCCGGGGATAGCAGGGAGCATTTTTTTCCCCAAGGAATCTTGATTCCCAAAAACGCTCCTAAGAGGAATCGTGATTCCTATGGGAGTGCGAATTGGGAGCGATTCGTGGGGGTCCCTAACGATTCCCCGCAACATAGGTACGGACTGCACGTCCTGCATTAAATGGCATACCGTCTGCTGCATTAATTACTGTACGGCTGCATTCGGATTCATGCCAATTTGCTGGTACAAGTGTCTCAAAATTCGTGCCTTCTTTCTCTTCCTGGTTTTGGAAAATTTTGCAAGGGTTTACCCTCTGGTTCTTCTCTTCTCTCTTGCTCCTCCTCTCTCCAAAAATTCTCTCTTTGGAATGTGGACAATGAATGAGATTTGCGTTTCCCAAGCCCTATTAGTTTTTCTCAGAGGTCTCCACTCGCTCTGAGAAGTCAGGATAATCAATCTGGCAACAATATTCAATAAACCAATATGAACTATACTTTAAATCTATTTAGAACGTGTAGCACATGAAGATCCTTACTCAAACAAGAAATCACATAAGACACAGAATTTTACCTTGGAAACCCCAATGGGGAAAACCAGCAAACTGTGGGGCTTTCTACTTTTTCGAGCCCAGAGCAAACAAATAAATATAGAAGAGGTACAAAATGAGTTTAGACCCTAGTGGATGAACCAGAAGGGCCAAAGCCCTAGATCTGCAGCAGTTGCAATTGTTGCCCTTGGAAAATGCGCCCCCAACAGTACACACTCATGCTGGATTTCTCAACTCAAACTCTGTCAGTCATTGAACACTATACTCTCTATCTAACTCTCTGAAGAATGCTCTCTCAGCTATCTACTTTGCTGTGCTCCGATCTGAAAGTAGAAAAACGTCCTCCAACACTGAAAACGTGCCCCAGCTATACAACTGCGTCCTCACTCCTCAGAGGCACAACTCAGTTGATCTGCTATCCGTCTAACTCTGACTGATCATTGAAGGTTTTTCCTCAGTCACGGAAGAAAACCCACAACACTATGGACGCTCTCAGCCCCCTTAGAAGATGTGCAGCAGCTCCCACACGTGTATGTGTTGCTGCTCACGTCCTCCTCTAGCTGCTCACTCTAATGCTGTTGCTACTGCTCTTCAATCTCCGAAGATGCACTGTGGAGACTCTCTCTCTCACTGCCTTGATGATGGATCTCCTCACTCTCTGAGAATCTGATCTCTCACTGCCCTCAGGAATGTGCCCCCATCTATCTCAGATGGCACGCCCTCCTTTGGTCAACTACTCTGATCTCTTGATGCACACAAAAGATGATGACTTACGCACCTGTTATCACATATATAGTAGCCGAGCTACCATATTCTATTTTTCAGATACAATACATTTTTCAGCCAGATCTCTTACATATGAGATGATGAGATGAGCAGTTTTGACAGATCGTTATTTTATTTGTGGACTATTGTAATCTCCCATGTCAGGACTGAGTCTTAGGACACTTAGATTTGAGGACCAATGTAGCCATTTAGTCATTACAAAGCGGTTATTGATGTCCAGTTTTATATCAACACTTTCTCATTGGACAGATGATGGTTCAGATGGATTATATGCATGATTATGACTCAGCTTGTATTTTATTGTGTTATGGTTATCATTGCTCTTATATTCATCTTTGTGACATGTATTAAACATGTAGTGTCATGATCTGGCGGTCATAATTATATGAACTTGGATGAATTTGTATTATGTATTAATGTCCCTACTTAGATTTGGAAGTTCCTGATCTATACTCATTGGTTTTACCCTCCTTAGGGAGAATAGAGGTAGTCATTCCCACCATTGTTTTGGCTTGCTAGTGTTGGTTTCATCTTTCACTGTCTCCACCCATCCATTATCTTCCAGTTTTGGTTTTTAACCCGACTTACTACTTGACTTGTGGCATGGAGGACCTTTCCCCGCTAGAACCTTTGTTGGACAAACCTTCCTGCTTATATTGTGTCTCAGCTCTGAGTTGGTGACAGAACTTCCTTTGGTGAGTTGGATTGTATGCCTAAATCATTCTAGTCGGTTGTCCTGATGTTTGGCACTGTGCAGAACTCCCCCTGGTCACTTGAGATGTTGTTGGCTAAAACTGAAAGCTCATGTACTACCTGTATTGGAAATATTTATATGCGCCTATGGAAAATGAAAATGTTAAAGCTGTGTTTCTTAACATATGTAAAAAAGGGCAAGAGCATGGAAATGCTAAAATACCCCTTGAAGGGTATAAGAAAAGGTCCAAAAGAGCAATGGCTAAATATATGCTATATCCAAATATTGTTGACCTTATAAATTTGAATATGTCATGATGTTAAGTAGGAAATCATCATTTTCCCTAGCCTTGTCAATTTCAGCCTTCACCCTTCACTAGCAAATTTACTACAACTATGAAGTGAGTATAGTCCTGAAAGTTTAGTCTGAGTAATAATAAATAAAACCCTATATATGTATTTGGTTGATGTACCGCCAATGAAATGACTGCTACTTGTTGTGATTGTTGCTTAAATGATTTGTAGAGCATGTCTTAGCCTTATAACACTTGCAGCAAATGGATGATAGTCTGAGTTATATTATTGGTATCTGGTCATTTACAGATAGTTATATTGTCTATTGGATATGGTTGATGATCAGGGAGAGCCCTGAGAGGGGTATGAGTATACACCCTGTTATCCACTTTTTTGTACCATAGTTGGGCTAGCTGAGGAGCCACCAATTGACAAACATGATAAATGTTTGTTTCCAGTGTATCAGATGATCCGCCTTTGTGCCTAAGCCAGTTTTGGCTAGTCAGTTTTTGTTTTGAATAATTATGACCATGGCCCCGCGAGGTTTGTAATAAAATGTGCTAATAGGGTGTTTTTGAGTGGTTCGGTCCCCTAAGACGTAGAATTTCAACTAAGGTATTCCAGGGAGTTTTTTGCCCTTGCAATTATGCTTTGCCTATAGCCGAGTATAATTGACGAGGTTTTCTCCCGCTTCCTCCAAAGCTGGAATGCCCGATTTTGAATTCTGGGCCGTGGGGGGTTATCAGAGCCCAACTGAGTATATATAAATCTACTAGACATTGTTAGAATAGAGTATGGTCATGTCCTAAGTCACTAGGACCCTCTGAAAAAATTCTGAAAATTTTTTACCGGACGTGTCAATTTTTTAATTTTTAATTTTTTCCTAAATTTTTAATTAAATTTTTCCATAATTTAAATGGAAAAATTCAATTTGTAATAAATCAGCCATCTGGGGTCCGAATTCAGTGATTGAAGGCTCTAACCTTAAGCCAAAAATCATTCATGATCAGCCGACCAACTATCCCCAAGTTTCAGATGTTCATTCAGCCTCATAATTAATAATTTCTCAAAAAAGTCATTTATGGAGAAATTATTAATTAAAATATTAAAAAATGAATATTTTGGAGAAAATAAAAAACTCTCCAAAATTAACCAAATTGAATAAAATAAAAGGCTAAATGACATGGCACGGAGCATTTATGATGATTCCAATCAATATCGGTCAGTTTCAGATCAAGTATCAGAGTGTAGCAGTTGAACCATCAGTTAGAAATTTGCCCTCTTTGGTCAAATCCGTTTTTGGTTGAAGTGTGGGTTATCTATTGGTTGGGTGATCATTACGAGGGAGGATGAGCCACCTCACCCCCCCTCATTACTCCAGCACTCAGTTACAACTCAGTTGCAGCTCAGTTCAACTCCAAATCATCATGCCGAGCTCATTCAATTACTTCGGTGTTACTCTTAGTTTAGTATTAGGGTTTTAGCTTGCTTTCATTGTATAAATAGAGGCCCTTTCAGCTCTATCAGGGTGGAACTTTTGTGCTGGAGTTACTCTGCAAAAATAGTATTAAGCTTTGGTTACATTTGATTAATAAGACTTTCGACTTTGGAGGCCATCTCTCTTTGCATGTGGTGAATGTTTCATGGTTGAGGTGATACTGCTTCTAACCCATTATTGTTTTACTTGAATGAGATTAGTTTATTTGTTAAGCTCAAGAGGGCCACTATTGGCACGGTAGAGTAGTTGTTTGTAGTTTCAAATCAACTATTTATGCAAAGTAGGTTCTAATCTTGATGAATATGAGTAGTTAGTTATACGTAATATTGATCTCGATTGAACCATCTTAGCATACTTTTCATAGATATGATCTCACTTGTATCTGAGTTTTGGTATTAGCAGGGTTCACAAGTTGAAGAAGGGTGCGAGTTTAGCTACATCTAACCCAAGCTTCAAGCAACCGATCATTTAACATTTTGTGATTGCAAGACCTACAAGGATTGTTCTCTTCTCATTCGAAAGAAAGCCGAAGTCTTCCTCTATCTCTTGTGTTCCATCCACAAGAAACTTCTTTCTCTACCCTTCTTCTTTAAATTTTTTGCATTTGCTCATGAAATAGATCCAAGTTTCAATATTCATTATTCAGATCTGTTTTTAGGGCTTTTGCTAGATCTAGGGAAAAATTTATGCTTTGCATGTAGATGTTCAAAAAAATTTCTAAGTACAAAATTTTTTCCAAAATTTTTTCAAAATTTTTATTTTTGCATTCTCTTTCCTACCATCTTTTAACAATATATGCTTGCTGATTTTTTACTTTTGTGACAGGTACAGCGGAAATGCTAGCAAAATTCTGAAGAATCAAGCCCTAAAAAACCATAAATTCCCTCTTCTTCTTTTCCCCTTCTGCAAATTGCTCCAAAGGCCTTCCAAGAATAAGAAAAGAAGCAAAAAAGGCAGCAAGAAAAAGCATTGTAAACAAATTAATAAAGAGCAAGTGGGATTACGGTTCCCACACCCCTCTTCCCCATTTGGGGGAAGCTTGTATCGTCTCCTCATTTTCATGCTTTGCTTCATATTTTGTAAAAGTAGGATAGAATAGTTTTAATTGTTAGAGTTTTGTTTTTTTTCATTAAAGTTGGATAGTTCATTTCTGATTAATTTATCATTCATAAAATATAAAAGACAAAAAAGTTTCTTTGTTTATTTACTTAGCTAATGCAAAGTTTGTTTACTTTTTTATTATTATATAAGTTTACTTACCCCCTTGCTTTCCTGATTAGGGCCTAAAAAGCCTGAAAGAGACTCTTGGGTAGTTTAGATCTTTATTTTTCTCTTAAGTTTAATCAATTAATTAATTAAATCTCTTGAACTTGAAATAACCCAAATCAAAAGCACTCTCTATCGAAGAGCATAGTTAGACTTGCATACCCTTGCATTAGGCATTTAGATTAGCTAAGTCTCTTGAACCTTTGTCATAAGACAAAGTCAAGAGTGCTCTCTGTCGGAGAGTCTTAATTAATCAACTTAATAAAATTTGCAACTCATTCCCCCATAATTAATTAACTTCGTTGTCTCCTTGCTGGAGTCTGCTCTGACCGACTTCAAAATCGGAGTACCCAGAAACAGCATTGGATTTTTAATCTTGCAAGAGAAACATAATAAAATTTAAACCCCATAACCAACGCACCTGCGTTGTAGAGAATTTCCTAAGTTCTTCTTAATAGAGGCGCCGAAACTCCCTGCTGTCTAAGCTTTTCAGCTAGCTGGTCAATCTTCGCAATACCAGCCTGGGATACTGGACGGGTCGTCATGTCTTCAACAGATTAAACTTGGAACATTTTCCTGACTCTTGAAAAACCTTCGCTGACACCATAAGCAAGATCACTTAAAATCCTTAAAATATACCAAGAGCACTTGCACAACGTTACATCCACTAGCTTTATTTCGAGACTTGCTGTTAATTTCTTTACACATTGCAGTACTCTAACTCCATAAGGCACTGGTTTATTATTTTATGCATAATTGTTATATTTGGATCAATTGTCTTTGGCCTGTTTAATTTTTATCTGTGAATGCATCTTTATAAAGTCTTGAATTATTGTTTATCTTTTAATTCTTTTGATAGCAACGTGGATTGCTTTATCTTATGTGTCAAGTTCATAATAAACAAACACATTTAATCACAATAACTCCTAAACAACACCCATCCGCATCCGCGACCTTTTAAAACACTTTAATAACTTAAGAGCCATAGAAACTCTTTTGTAGGGACTACCCCCCTTGGCTTCGTTAGGAGTTAGCCTAAACGGAGGAGCTAGGAGTAGGTGACAATACCTGCCTCTGTGCTTGCCCCCAGGGTCACAACTCTCTCACTTTCTTAAGTGAGGAGACAGCTTTCGGAAGATTTCTACTGCTGGTGTGCAATCGGTGGACAACACACTCTAAATGGATTTGGACTCTCTGAGTCTAATGAGATAGTTTGTTTTCAGTTCTGGGCACTTGCAGAGATGGTCAAGCTCATTTTACTCTCTAGATGCAGTTTTGCTTCACAGGATGATGTGTCTGAGCAGGGAGATGTTTTTATTGGATCTCCTAGGGCGCTGTATGGGGCATAGGGGGTGCAACCACTTGATTGTACCATAGTACCCCCATCCCAGAGAGCCTGGTGGGCTCAGTTTGACAACGCAAGAACCTTAGGAGGCTGTTTTGGCAGGTTCATGTTTCCCGAGGCAGATTAAAAAATGATTAAATGGCAATTGAAGAAATCGATTTGGGCTACTGAGGCAAGGAAATGACAAGAGATGAGTCATGATGATGAGTGTGATGTCCTCCGCACCTTCTCCAGCAGTTGCAGCACCTAATTGGGCCCACCTATTTGTTTGGGGATTTTAATATTATTTTCTGGAGCTTTTGGGAGGCTCACGATTTCCTCAAGGAGGCACAAAGTCAAAA
Organism: Pseudotsuga menziesii; assembly: GCA_001517045.1. Classification (NCBI taxonomy): domain Eukaryota; kingdom Viridiplantae; phylum Streptophyta; class Pinopsida; order Pinales; family Pinaceae; genus Pseudotsuga; species Pseudotsuga menziesii. The sequence continues at coordinate 183,902 of LPNX010504675.1, read as the reverse complement.
AATTAAAATATTATATTATTTTATTGTGCCATGGGGCACCCAGAGGGAGTTAGTTAACACTTTATGGACCCACCATGTGCTTCATTTATTTCTTGTTGAGTGGGGTACCCTCTTTATGGGTGATTTAGTCCACTTTGGTACTTTATGGTTACATTGATCTATGTATTGTATGTTGAGCTCATCTCAACCATTGATTAGAACATTTTATCTTTTAATCTTAGCCACTCGTTTTGAAAGTGGTTAAGATTTTGGTTCTCTCGTTCCTATTTAAAGGAGAGAGCTTCTCATTTGTAAGGGGTCTTTGGCTCTTGGATCTGGATAATAGAAAAACTTTTCTTGTGGATAGTTTTTGGATCTCCTTTGCATATGGTGTTCTTAGACGGTGATTGGAAACTCTTTTGCTTCCTAGCATTCGGGAAATTGTTATGAGATCTATATTTTTTGGGGATCACTATCTTGTCTACAGGAGGACGACTTCAGCTTGGGCATTTTTGCAGGGGGACCTCAACTCACTTGGACTGTCTTCGTTTTTATTAGGAGGTTTTCATTAGTTTCATTGCGATCTATGATTTTCTCTTGCTATTTTTCTGTAGCATTTAGTTTTTTTTCTCGTGTGACAACAAATCTAATATGGTTGATGTTCGTTGTGTAAGAGAGAGGGTGCATTGACTTCCTCGGGCAAACACTGGACAAAGAACTCACTTCAATCTTCTCAAATTGACCGGGATGGCAAGGATCATCATCATCAATGAATCTACAAGGTTTTCTAGGTAAGATCTACAAGTTGGTTCTTTTCTTCCATGATTTCAATCCATTGTACCTGCTTTTCTCCAATTTACTGAAAACTTCAAAATATAAAAAATTCCAAAAAAACACTTAATCGAGGAACCGTTCGATCTTTCGACAAACCACTGTTGGGTTTTGTAGATCGAGCATCCTTCTCACCATTTCATCTTCAACGTTGTCCAAAAGGTTGCTGGATGGCCCTAGATCTGAAAAACTGACTGTTAAAACCCTAACGCCCCCACTGAAAATTTAACCTTTTTCAAATCTGACTTTTTCCAGAAAATAATCACTTGGGTTCTAGATCGGGTCTCCCTCATTCCAGAACACCCCCAACGCTTAGCTAGTTGCTTCCATAAGACCCTAAATCTGAAAAACTGACTTTTAGCACCCTAGCACTCATCAGATTTTGACTTTTTCTAGATCTGATTTTTTCGGAAATTTTCCAACTTGGGTTTGTAGATTAGGTCATCCACATCCCATTTCTCCTCCAACGCCGGGCTAATGTCTCACAGACTGTCCTAAATCTGAGGATCTGTCCCTCCAAACACTAGCTCTAGCCCTCTTGCCGATTTCCCCTGCAAACTGAAATTTTCGGGCCAAACAATTTTCTGGGTCCATAGATCAGGGCATATCCAAAGTGGGTTCACTCTAACGCTCTGCAAATACTGACTCCATTTCCCAAGGCCCAATAGGCATTGATCTCGAAGCCTAATGCTAGCCCTCTTTTGATCTCTTTTCCCTGAAAGTTGACTTTTGTTTGATGACTCGGGTATTTTGACATTGTCACATCTTGCATTGAGTCTATCCCTTTGGTACTAGATAGTCCCAGCTCTGTCCTTACTCACCCTGCATTGGTTACGTTTCCCAAGGCAGTGGTTATCTTCATCAATTGCTAGTACCTCAACCCCAAATCTTGTATCCACCCCATAAGTTACCTTGGTTCCACTTTGGATCGAACTTAACCCTTCCAAAACCCTACTCCAAATCCTTGGCACACATGGTACCACCTCCCATAAATCTAGAATCTTCAATTACCTTACACCTTACGTACCTCAAGCCTACTTGATCTGATCTAGTGTCTAGGTCTGATCTCTCTTGTCGGGAGTAGATCTGGGTCTCCCCCTTTGTTGTCTCGGACTTAGATAACATAAACTGAAGGCTGCCTTGATTGACGTGACAACCATATTTGGGAGTCTAGGCAGTCTTGGTTCCACCTCCTTAGTTTCTTGCCCCTCTACCATCCATCCTGGATCCATCATACATAGGCAACTACAAGGTTGGTGATAGATTTTGGTGCCGTTGCCGGAGAGGTAGAGGCCTACCTTGGTGCAACATACCTCACCTTTCCATACGACATATATTTTTCGATGAATTACTTGTGTGGTTCACCTGGCAACTCCACCCCGCGACTCCACTGAGGACTGTTCCCAACGTATTAATCTTGAGTTCTTAGAACATACCATAAATCATAATGAATTCAAAGATGTATTTTTGAGGCACATGAAGGAATTAACCAAAAACATGATTGAAAATACATGACAAATAAACGAAAGGGATAGGAGGAGGTCAGACTACGGGTATGAGGATGACCTCGAGCATGACTATGGATAATCTAGTTATACAATCTTTATGATACCCACCAACTTCCTCACCCATGCAACAAAGGTTTTCCAACCATCCCGAGTGGACCTGTAAGTCGACATGAACCTAGAAGTCAGCCCCAGTCAAAGCATTATAGCCAAGTAACCAAAGCTGTTAAAAAACAAGACAATCGGTCTCCTTTTGACTTTTCTGAAATATCGAGGGCACCTCATCCTATGCCAAACGATTACACTAGGAGGATGCCCCGGTTCAATGGAAATAAGGATATATCTATTGAAAGTCATCTGGATATTCTGTGGGATTACATGGAATCTAGAGGTGCAAACAATGAAGATGTTTATATGCGAGCCTTAGGAGAATCCTTGCAAGGGGATGTTCAACTATGGCTTGATCATTTAGCACCAAATCCATCACGAGGTATGACATGTTCACAGATTTGTTAATTGATAGTTGGAGTAGGAACACTGATAACATTTTAGAGTGTCAGTCTAGTAATGATTGTGCCTTTGATAATCAATATATTGACAATGTGCTTTCTCAATTGGACCATTCCTCTCCTGACATGTTCCAAATCATGAGCATGCCTGCAATCCATAAGAATGTTACAGAGTACTTCGAGAATAATGTTTCAAAACCTCATGTTGAAACTAAGAGAGATATCAATCAAATCATATGAGATACTCTGTTATTATTACCTGAAGCAGTCACAGAGCAAATCCTGGATCTGATCCATGGAAGGGAACCTAACATGCACCATCAAGAAACATCTTTAGTTGAGCCTTCCATTGGTGAGGTCAATAAAGAGCCTTTAAAAGAGCAACCTCATAGTCATTGCCTAATTGATGATAATTTGAGTCAGTGTCCAACCTATCCGAATCATATCACTGCAGAAGAAGAAAATGTTGAAATTAGTAAAACTTCCATTGAATAGCACCCCTGTAAGAGTTATAGGGAAACTGAAACTGAACTTATTGATGTTTTTCCTTATCTAGAGCTTAAAGAAGAACAATCACATGATGATACGATTTTAAGTGAACTTGATCAGGAACATTGCAATGAGGATCCTTGCCCTGATAGTATCGATAGAATTCTTCATCCGATCCTTAATCAGAATTCGTTGGTTCAATGTGTGGATACTGACCTTGTTTCAAATCTTGAAATCACTCTCGGAATCAATTTAAAAGCTCTTTCCTATCATCAAATTCTGAGATCAATTATTCCAAGTCTAGGAGAAAATTTTCAATCCACCCTCTCGTCCCAACTTTTTGAGTCTTCTTGTATGGTTTTGTCTTTTGATCAAGTTGTTACTTTCGAAATCTTTAATCAAGAGTTTAAGCACTATCACGAAATCGGGGAAAAGGCACTTCATGTCTCTTCTCAGTCATCCGTAATGAATAAATTTTTTCAATTTGTAAATCTGTATTATGGATGGTTGGAGAAGCTGTATAAAGATCAATTTCATCTTTTTTCAATTTTTAAACAACAAATGGGCTTGATCTCATTCACAGTTTCATTACATTACAACTTGTCCCCATTTGATTCTCCTGAAGTGAATAGAATTGAATTTCCTAGTACGATAGAGGAGAAAACAAAGAGTTGTTTGGAGTGGCAGAGTCATGAATCATATTGTCTTCCTCCATCAAGAACGAACTTGCATTCCTTTTATGACCCTATCGGCATCTTGATGGATGAGTTTTTAGAAATTCAATCTCATCCCTGGCATGATTTCATTTCTCTTGATCCATATCCTTCTTTGATTTTCAAGCAACAAGTTACAATGGCTTCAATTTTCATTTACATTACTTACAAGCCATCTTTGATATGTCGTATCATTAACGGTAAAGAAAGCTCAATACATTTGTTCATCCAGTGGTTGCATTGGATTTATGATTTTACCTAACACTTGTCTAAATTGGTTAGAGTAGGGTAGGTAGGATTTGAATAAGCCTTTCTCGGCAGTAATGTAGAATCTTGCATCTTTGCCTAAAGCTCGCCATTGAAGCTCTTAGTATAGTTTTGATTTTTGTTATCCATCTGATGCCGGGATCCAACAAGTCCTCTGCCGCAATAAATGTCACATGTCCTGACTACCTCTGCTGCCCTTTGACCTGTAGTACTCTGATCCTCCTCCATCCTAGTGGTCTCGAAGGAGCCTCTTGCTCTCTCTCAAACCAAATCATTGATCCTGGGCTCAGACTCCCTCTGAGTCTCTGTTGGAGCCAACCTCTAAAGTTACCATCAAGTGGATCAACTGACCGGTACCTGACCTCCCTGCCTTGAGATGATTCAGCTCACTCTAGAGCTAAGTCCATCTCAATCATCTCATACCAACATAATCTCTGGTTGGTACTCGAATGAGTATCTCGCTCATATCTCTGCCTAGTGGACTGATTGCCCAAAGGATCATCCTAACTGGGAGCTTCTTGCTCCAACTCCATCTCAGAGTCCGATGAGGACTCTGACAACCACCCAGCTATCCCTGAAGTAGGTCTTCCCCGCACCACATACTCTCCATCAATCTTGTGCCCTATCAGCACTAGGTCAGCTCCCATGGGATAAGTAAATATCAATTTTCTCTGAAACACCACAAAGAATCCTCATCATCCAAAGATGATACCGAGAGTATGCTCACTCTCAGTCCTGGAATGTAAAGAACTCTGGCTACCTCTAAGAGTTCCCCACAATCTAGTAGGAACCTGACTCTTCCTACTCCTCGGATCACATGCTTTGTGTCATCATAATCTCTGAAGGTCTAATCAAGAGTATCCTAAAGGAATATGAATGCTTCTCGCATTCCAACCATATGATTGCACTCCACAAGCCATCTCTCATCACTCTGCACCTCAAGTTGACCACTCTCATGTCCCTGAACAAAGGTGGCAAGTGAGAACTCCCTCTCAAACCTCTTGGTGAACTCATCCACCTTTTCAGCTGCTACTACCTACTCATCCCTCTTCTCCTTATTCTTCTTTTTATGAGGGCATTGACCTGCATAATGCCCATACTCATTACGTGCAAAACATCTGACCTTACTCAAGTCTTTCTTCTACTCACCTCTCTTGAACTTCTGTTTGCCCTTTAGTGGCAAGTGCCACATCTTCCTCTTCTGGTGCTGTAGAAGAAGACCCCTGAATGTACCCTCTTCGGGTCTCCTCTTGTGTGAAATCATCCCACAGGCAATCCCACTTGGGGAGGTATTCTCTGGCTACAATAGATTCGACAAATACTGCCCATGATTTAGTCACACCATTTAGAGCTTGTCGAACTAACTCTCCATCCTCCACTTTCTCTCCCACAGCTGCCAACTCGTCTCTAACCCGAGTTATACAAGTCAGATAGGTGACCATCTCCCCATCCTTGACCATCTTGATGCTGTTCAGTTTCTCACGAAGCACCATCTTTCTATTCTCATTAGACCTTTGGTATAGTTTCGTCAGAGCATCCCACATCTCATAAGCATTGCCTTTTCTTGAGATGTGTGGGATGACATGGTCTTTAATAGCATATAGAAGAATACTTTGAGACTTAATGCTCTTCTTTTCATAAGCTGCCTTTGCTGTAGCATCTGAAGGGATCGTTACAGGATTTGCAACTGTGCTCTCTACAATGTCCCACAACTCACTTTCTTTCAGAAATAACACAACTCTGGCCTTCCATGCACTGAAGTTTGCGGCCCCATCCAACCGATCCTCCACACGCAAACTGCTGGCCATCACCCTGGTCAATCTAAATCAAAAAACAAACAGTCAAAATGAGCAAAAAAAACTCAGATCTAGCCCTTACACGCCAAGATATGAAAGATCTATCTCAAACCTATTTCCTAACTGATAGATCTGACCTCAACCAACTCAGATCTGATACTTGCACTATAAATTTGGGTAGATCTGATCTCTATCCTGCTGAAGCACACTAGATCTGTCTCAGATCTAAACCCCAATAATCAGATCTAATAGATCTAACCTCCACCAACTTAGATTTGACACCTGCATTGTAGATCTGGGTAGATCTAATCTCTATCTGTTGATACTGGCTAGATCTGTCTTAGATCTAGACTCCAATACTCCAAATCTGATAGATCTGACCTCTACAATCACAAATCTGAACCCTACTCTTCAGATATGGTAGATCTAGTCACCCTTTCAGCAAATCTGATGCCTCCACTGAGTCCTCACACAAATTTGGTACGCTACTGCAGATCTGAGTGCGAATTCCTTCCTCTGACCTCTAGCGAGGCTCTGATACCATGTAAGTTTTTCTCAGAGGTCTCCACTCACTTTGAGAAGTCAGGATAATCAATCTGGAAACAATATTCATTAAACCAATATGAACTATTCTTCAAATCTATTTAGAACTTGTAGCACATGAAGATCCTTACTCAAACAGGCAATCACATAAGACACGAAATTTTACCCTGGAAACCCCAATGTGGAAAACCAACAAACTGTGTGGCTTTCTCCTTTCTCGAGCCCAGAGCAAACAAATAAATATAGAAGAGGTACAAAATGAGTTTAGATCCAAGTGGATGAACCTAAAGGGCCAAAAAGCTAGATCTACAGTAGTTGCAGTTGCTACGCTTGGAAAATGCACCCCCAGCAGCACACCCTCACGCTGGATTTCTCAACTCAAACTCTGTTACTCACTGAACATTGTACTCTCTATCTAACACTCTGAAGAATTCTCTCTCAGCTATCTGCTCGGATCTTAAAGTAGAAAAGCATCCTCCAGCACTAAAAACGTGCCCCAGCTGTACAGCTGCGTCCTCACTCCTCCAAGGCACAACTCAGCTCATCTGCTATCAATCTGACTCTGACTAATCAATGAAGGTATTTCCTCAGTCACTGAAGAAAGCGCACAACACTCTGGATCCTCTCAAGCCCCTCAGCAGAAGTGCAACAGCTCCCTCACGTCCCACACGTGTGACATGTTGTTGCTCACATCCTCCTCCAACTGCTCACTCTGATGCTGTTGTTGCTGCTCTTCAATCTCTGAAGATGCACTATCGAGACTCTCTCTCACTGCCTTGATGATGGATCTCCTCACTCTCTGAGAATGTGATCTCTCACTGCCCTCAGGAATGCGCCCCTAGCTATCTCAGATGGCACGCCCTCCTTTGTTCAACTGCTACTCACAGTTGCTCTGATCTCCCGATGCACACAAAAGAAGATGACTTATGCACCCTCAGTGCCTTTTTATAAGTCAACTTGAAATTAAGTCACCAAACCCTAATTTCACTTTTGGTGCCAAAAATAAAATTGCATGCATGCACTTTTGCATGTAACTAACAAAAGTGACTAGATAAACTGCATGTCTCCACTGCTGGACCCATGAAACATGGCAAAGTGCATCTCACACTCTACCCACCTGCCTGAGCTAATAAGTGCCTCCATGCCAGGCAGTCTGCATGGAGGACATCCTGAGTTCCACTATAACTCAACAAGCCCTTTTTGTTTGAGTAACTTCCATTTCTAAATCAATGGCTTAGATTAAAAGCCAACTAAATGAGATCTAGGGCCCATCCCATTTCCTCATTAAAAATCACTTTTAATTAATAAATGAGAATTTAATGCACACCCTCATTTAAAATCTCATAAAGTCGCTTTTAAAATTATAACTCAATCTTTCATAAAAAATGTCACTTTATAAAATAAAGTCAATCTCACCTTTTTAAACGAGCTAGGGACCACTTTTAAAGTGTCCTTGTCCACCCCAAGGCATGAATGGACAAACACTTCCTAGGTAAAAAAATCAATAATTTTAGCCATTTCAGCCAAAATGGCGACTTTTTGAAAAATAAAAAAATCACGTTTTTTTTCCAACCGATTTTTCAGCTTAGGGAAAAAATCGCGACTTTTTAAAAAGTCGGCAATTTTTCGGAGAGTTTTTCAACATTGATAAATACACACTAGTCATCTCATTTGTAATTATTTCATACTAGTGAATTGTTCACAAGTCCAAGGGCATCCTATATATTGCACTCTCTTGAAGTCTTTTATTTTTATCAAGGCTTTGTTTATCTTATTGGATTAGCGTTTATTCAAGAATTCACTATAGATTCTTTACATCATGACTTCTAACATGAATTTAAATGATCCAAAATAAAATGACAAATTTCTTAAAAAAAGCCAATGACTTGACTGCATACATTCAATTGCTCTATTAAAGGAAACCATATCTTTCCTATATTCAGTTCAGTCTATAAATAAAAAATTGAAATTGAAATTCATATTGATGTCCATGAAAAACCAAAATAGATGAAGAGAACATCCAACATTTTTAGCCAAAAAAGAAAAGGGGCTACATGAAGCATGCCTAAAAAGTCTAGAGATCCTACTCAAAAAACATCACAATTCTGACAGCATCCTGTCCTAAAAGCATACTAGTAATATACATTATACAAGTTCACGGTTCATGCCTGAATGGTAAAAGAGGTCGGTTGTTGATTGCTGCCCAAAGATTCCAACCAGCAAAATCTGCCTGCTGAATAGCTACCTGTAAAACAAGATAAAACTGTAGCCAGATGCAACAAAATGGCAATCTACATACTGTAGATCAGCTAAATTAATTTACATGCTATACGCAGTGTACCTTCCATCAATAGAGGTATCTACCTGTGCTGTCATTGGAAGAAGTCTACCAGAGGAATCTCTCAAACCCGCTGAGTCCCCAACAGCAAATATCCGTGGATGGCCTGTTACTTGAAGGGTTTCATCAATCTCTGCCTGTCCCCTAACATTTATAGGAAATGGCTGGACCCGAAAAGAAGAATCGAATGAGGGAACTTGAGGATTAGCTCCGACTGTCCACAGGACTAAATCTGCTTCCACAGTCTGACGTGGCAAACCCTTCTGAGCAGGTTGAAGATCCAATATGAACATGTCTTCAGCATTCCTTGTAGCCATAGTGTGTGTAACAGCAGTTTCTTCATATAGTTGAGGCTCCTTGGATTTATAAGCTTTACTCACACTACTCACGAAGTAGCCTAAAAGTAACTGAACATTTCTTGCTAGCAGAACCTGTAGCATCATGGCATAGCACATTTAGATTAGAGTTTTAGCCTACGACAAATGTGTATCGATGTTGATATACACTAACTTTTACAGGTACAAGCTGCAAGAGTCTGGCAATACTTCTGAAATTAACCTAATTGGAAGATAGAGGCACACACAAAACCCAAAATGTTTATATCTCCAAGCAGTCATTGACCTGTATGATACATTAACATTTAAACAGAGTTGAAGCTATATCAATCATTAATTTTGTTGAGTAAAATGTTGATAGGGTAGAATAAAGAGACAGTGAGCATGAAGCAAGAGAAACTAATGATGATCATACTTCATTGTTTATTACATGAATGTTGAATTACATAAAGTATCGTATGTGATCCTATGTGATCCATAATCACCTAAAAAGTAAGTTACCCTAACTTACATATTAGACTTAATGATACATTTTTTTATTCCAGCTTCTAACTGAATTAAACAAGGTAATCTAATCAGGTTTTCATTCCTCTCTCTACATGGCACCATGTCTCTGGGCCAACACTGAAGATATTCTCTGTCAGTGACTTCCGGATAGCTAGTGCTTTTCAATCTTTCATAAGCGAAGCAGGGACTCTCAAAATGGTGACTTTGTATTATTAATGTTGAGAAGTTGATGCTGTGTTTGTGATGCTTTCTACAATCTAGATTACATACTAATATTATAGGTTGGCAGGTTTAGCTTGTTAGATTTTATAGCTTAGCAGTATAATTTTCATCTCTTTCAACTTTATGTCATTATTAACTTCATCCACAATTATAGCATTATTCATTTGCAGTAAAAATAGAAGCATGGATCACTGAAAGATAACCATGCACAAGAGACACAAAGATTTTACCTCAGGAAACCCAAATGGGAGAAAACCCAGCAAACTTTTCTCTGAACAAAATCAATCCAATACAAGATCAATACCAATCATAAAGATTAAGCCCTAGCACAAGAATGTGCTTTCCTTCCACAGGAAACCCTAAGAAGGGTAGCGAGTCTTCAATAGAATAAGAGAACCCCAAATATTGCTCCTTTTGATCTTGGACAACCCAGCTAGATGATGCACACTTGTGAGAGAGAGAAGTTTGTTTTAACTTGTGTTATGATCAAAATGAAGAGTGGAAGCACTTTATTTATATTCTTCAATACACTAGAAGTTTTCACAATTATGTCAGCTTGTACTTTTATTTATTCTTTATTGATGTTCCAAGCCGACTTGTCATTTTGTTTTCTAGAGTCAATTTACCCATTTTATTGGGGTAGTTTTGCTCTTCCTTGCTTTCCACTTTCTCTAGGACTTCTTCAATGGATTGTCTTTACTTCTTTGGACATTTCTTCGTCATGGGAAAGTTCTCCTTGTTGATGTCTCATCACATGCGGTCATATTCTTACCCAAGAGCTCTAATGTTGATTTGACCATACTCTAAGAAGTCCTGAACACTTCTTAGAGCCAATTGTCAACTTCAACATTAGATTAGACTTTGTCTAATATACAAGGAGATAATATCTCCTTGTAACATAGACAAGTCTTCTCACTCTATAAAGAATAGATCACTCCCGCTATGGAGCACTCCCACACAATGAGTACGTAATGTGACCTCTAGCCTACTACCACTTCAGTCACACATGACTGGCCCGACATCTTCAAACACGTTTTTTTTATTAATGTCTGTAAGGAATGTCCACATGCTCCACAAGAAGGATCATACATCATCATCAACTACCTGCCAAGTGTGTGGGTTCATGCAAGGGTTTTAAGGACTCCTTTAGGTGATACAAACCACAAATGACCACAGGATGGGTCATTTTCCCATTTGATGTTCCAAAGCCCAATCGTGCCATGTCATTTAACTCTTCTTTGACATGTCATGGTTTTCCCAAGCTGTCATGTCCTCATATGTCATCCGATGCCCATATTCCTCTTGCCATGTCATCAACCTTTAGCTTCAATGTCCATCTCCTGGGTCTTCAACATCATCAGCAGGACAACATCTTCAGCAAGGTGGTGGCATCAATGACATCAAGACCATGTTGGCATCAATGACAATTTCATCAACAGTATGTTCCTAGTACAGCAATTAAAGATGTGTTAACTCAAGAAGAAGGCCTAGGTCCAAGAAGTAGATGGTTGCTAAAATTCAGGAATATGATTTAGAAATCAGGCCCACTAAATTAATCAAAGGACAAGGATTAGCTAAGATGTTTACAGAAAGTAATGAGAAGGCTTTAGGTTTGGTTGATCAGAATATGGTTTGTGAGATTGGTGTTCTAGAGTCATCCCCGGATTTGCTAAAGCTTGAGCAAGTTGAATGGTATTCTGATATTATTTTTTATCTTAAAAACTTGACTTGCCCAAGTCACCTTGTTGGTCATAAGAGAAGAGCCTTAAGGCTCAAAGCATCCAAGTATATCTTAATTAAAGATGGTTTAGGATGGAGGAATCCAGATGGGATTATCCTTAGATGTGTGGACGAGAATGAATCTAAAAAACTAATGGATGACTTCCATAATGGTTTTTGTGGTGGTCACTTTGCTGCTAGAACCACCACCCATAAGATTCTTAGAGCTGGATATTATTGGCCCACCATATTTTCAGATGTGCATCAGTTTGTAAGGAAGTGTGAGCCTTGTCAGTTGTTCACAGGAAAACAAAAGTTAGCTACCCTTCCCCTCCAGCCAGTTGTTGTAGAAGCACCTTTTCAGCAGTGGGGTTTAGACTTTATAGGGAAGTTTAAAGATAATTCAAGTAATGGGTTTTCATGGATTATAACAGCTATAGATTACTTCACCAAATGGGTTGAAGCCATTCCCACTAAATCTGCAAATGAAAAAGTAATCATGGATTTTCTTGAAGATAGGATAATAACAAGATTTGGAGTGCCTTCAAAGATAGTAACAGATAATGCTAAGGCCTTTTGTTCGGCAGAAATGTCTGCATTTTGTTTGAAGTATGGCATAGTTTTATCTCATGCATCAGATTATTATCCTCAAGGGAATGGTCAAGTAGAGTCTAGTAACAAAAATCTAATGACCATAGTCAAGAAAATTGTTGGGGAAAACAAAAGGTCTTGGGACAGTAAAATAAAACATGCTTTATGGGATGATAAAATAACAAAGAAAGCATCTACAGGCAAGAGTCCTTTTGAGTTGGTATATGGTGTAGAGGCACAGCTACCAGTTCACCTTACCCTGCCAGTGTATCAGTTGCTCCGAGAGTTTGACAAAGAAGAGTCTGCACTTCAAAACAGAATAAATCAGTTAGTGGAGTTGGATGAAATAAGGAGAAAAGCTTATGATCAGAACTTCAAAAGTCAAGTAAAGACAAAGAAAGCCTTTGACAAGTCAACTAGACAGAGAGACTTCAAAGTGGGGGATACAGTTGTCCTATGGGACAAAGGCAGACAAAAGCTAGGGAAGCATGGGAAATTTAACAGCCTATGGTTAGGCCCTTATGTGATCAGATCAGTTGCAGGTCCAAATTCTTTCAACCTGAGTCACTTGGATGGTGAGCCATTGAACATTCCAAGGATTGGTCAACAGCTCAAGTTTTATTACACATAGAGTCAACGTAGTGTCCAAAGGGACACTCTTCTGTAACGTATCTCTAACCCTTTTCCCTTGCATTTCTTTAAAGTTTTGTATTATTTCATTGGTTTATTCATTATGCATATAGATGTGAGTAATTGTATGTCAATTTCATTTTGTATAACAATTTCATTTATTTATATTGTTTATTGTTTATTTATTGGTCTTTGCTTAAGGACTTATGTTGGTTATTGGTGAGAAATTTGTGGTTGCAGGATTCTGGAGTTCTCATATGCTCTCCGATGATCGAACACATGTCCCCTAGTTGGAGCCAGATGTTGCCCACCTATTTCGACTAGGTGGCAACTTCATGTACATGAAGATGTACATAATTGTACAAGTTGTACCTTGGAAAAATCTGAGGATTTTTTCACTTCTGCAGGGCAATTGCCCCTTTGTAAAACGAAATGTCCGCTCCCCTGCGTGGGAAAATTAATGTAATTTTATGTGCTAGTATGGGTCATATGATATGGATGCCACACCATGGAACTGGTTGTTAGGGAAGTCCCCTCATCGAGTGTTTTTTCCCTTTCGAATTAATCTTGTTGTTTAAACGATTTTAATTGGTTAGGTTTTTCACTCAAAATCCTCCAAAGTGGTGACGAGCGTTCTAACAATCAAGTCCATGGGGTGGCTAAGGGTTCAAAATGTTATTCGTGACCATGCTAGACATTTGTATAGAGTCTTGCAGAGTTTCGTTATGTTGTTGTATTTTTATTTTTCTAGTTAATTAATTTCACCCCTTGGTGGTTAATTAACTCAGTTTTGATGTAATAATGTAATTGCTCAAGCACTGGCACTTTGTAATAGGGGCTATGAATGCAAGGTAAATTGCTATGAAACCCCCTAAGCCACTGCTTCGAGTCCCATGTCATTCAGACAAGGGGTTGAAGAGATAGACCAATTTTGGTCAGGAGGGGTCTATCTTCCCTAGGGAATTATTTAATTTCCCTAAGTCAAAAATTCACATTTTTTGATTTTGAAGTAAAAAATCAAATAATGCCATGGTAATTTTGTTTGGGGGTTGCTAAGCCTAGGAAAATTTATTTCAAATTTTTCCACCCCCCCATGGCCAAGATATGATTTTTCCAAGCTTATTTTTAATTTTTCCTAAGTCAAAATTGGAAAAATTTAAAAATTAAGTTGAAAAATTAAATCTAAGGTGAATTAGTATATTTAGCCTAAGTCTAAAGGTTAAATGTTCATTTGGAGCAAAGGGCTAAAGTCTAAGCCTAGTTAAGAGGTGGTCCAAGTTTGGAGTGGTTTAAACCCTCACTAAAACCCTTGCTAAAGTGGGGCGCTACATTATATGAGAAGGCGCTATACCATATGATAGAGGTGGGCGCTAGTGTGGAAACTCCTCCAAAAGGGAGGCGCTACCATAAAAAGGAAGACGCCCCCAATATAGAGGAGGCGCTACCACACATAGAGGAAGGCGTCATTTAGGAGGGCACTATCAATTAAAAGGAGGCGCTACCCATTTAGAGAAGGCGCTAGCACATTAAAGAAGGGCGCCACATTTAGAGGAAGCGCTAGTTTGGAGGGAGGCGCCTAGGGTGGGCCCACTCCAAACCCTAAAAGCAATCTCAAAGGAAGCATTGGTCAAAACCCTAGATCTAAGGGTCCAGAATGATTGAGGAGGGTGCAAAGTCAAATACTTAGATCTAGTGGTGGAGATCTAATCTAGATCTAGATCTAATCTTGGCCGTTGATCTTCAAGGGGTTGGGGTTGCTCCTCAACTATATAATGAGGGTCTCACTCCCTCATTTCACAACTTCTCTCATGCTATTGTTATGCTGCTGAAATCTCTCCCTATTCTCCTCTCATTTCTCTCAAGCATTTGGCCCAAGCCTCTTGCTATTGTTGTATTGAACCTTGCCCTAGTTGGGTTATAATAGAAGGAAGCTTTGGAGGCAAACTGTTGGTGTGGGTCTTCTCATTTCATGCTTGGATTAGTGAGGTAACCTTGTAAATTTTTCAATTATTGTTGCATGTGTTTAGCTTAGAAGCTCTCCACGAAGTATTTTGTGGAGAGACTTGTAGGTAGAAGTATTTCTATCTTCATTTGTGAGTAGATTGGTAAGATTCTACAAAGTATTTTGTAGGGTTTATTCTTTATGCTCATCTCTTTGCTTACCTTTTGCAGCTCTAATAGATTTGTTTTGCAGGGATCCAAAGCTAAGAAGGGCTCCTCTAAGGGTTTCTTGTTTTCAGATTTTTCTTTGGGGGTTCTAGATCTAGGGTTTCTACCTTTGTATAGTGGTAAAAACCCATTTTCTAGGGCCTAAATCTTTAGTATCTTAATCAAACATTTCAGAACTGATATTTTAGTAGCATTTCAGCCCTCTAAACATCATATTTCTGTTATTTTTTCAATCAGATTTTTGCCATAAATTAGTAATTTTTTTGGACTAATTTTTTCTGACAGTTTCTTTGAGCTTTTCTGTGATTTCCAGCAAACAAAGCTTGCTGGTTTGTGACAGGTTTTACATAAGTGAAGGGGAGGTGCTGCCCATATTGGCCCAGAAATACCTCAACCTTCAATCAGTTCCAAAAGGGGTTCAAACCCTCACCTTTCTCTCTTCTTTTCTGATATTTGTAAACCCCAACGAGAAGTTCTCTTGGGGTATTCTGCAAAAGTTTAATAAGCACTTGTAATCTATATGTAAATAGATTAGGAAGTAGAGTAGGAAGTAGAATACTAATTGCTTAGATTTCTGTTTATGCAATTTTTTCTGTTTACCCACCTATCTTTGTGACAGACCACCATCTCTGTTACAGAGATTGTTGTGCGGTTAGGATAAATAAATTTTGCTACTTCTGTTTACCCACCATTCTCTGTTACAGACCACCATCTCTGTAACAGAGATTGTTGTGCGGTTAGGTACTGTCTTAGCTAACTGCACTTTCCTTTTCTGTTCAAAGTAGTTAAATTTAAACTTTATTTTCTGTCAAAAAAGAGTAACCATACAACCCACTAATCCGGTGTATCCTCTGCCCACTTGTCATCTCCCTTTAGGGACTTCAAGTTGGGTATGAAAAGCAGGAGAAGTGGGGGCTTAGTTTAATTAAAACAACACTCTTTTTTCTGCTACAAACCCTCATACTTTATTTTTTAGTCCAAGTTCAAGTACCAGCACCTCCCATAAGGGATACCGCTTGGTTTATCTTGTTGATAGTTTAAAATTAACATTGCATGCTAATCACCAAGATTAAAATTTACCCTTAAAATTAACCAACAACAACTTCACTACCCCTGTTCCTCTACTCGGTTATCACCATTCGGGGTACTCGCGAGATACGACAGGGGATAGAGGAGTTCTAGTTTAATAGGCATCCATCTAGCTGTTTTTCCTGTTGATTAAAAACAATGACTCGGAGGCGACTTGGGGTAGAAGACCGTGGGGGGTCTCTAGGCGTTCTACGTCCTCCTTGTTGAGCACCGGGCCATTGGGGTTTGACCTGGGAGCTACGGGTGGGCTTTGCTCCCACTTTGTTGAGCGCACCAACATTCCTTCTTTGACTTGAGAAATACTAGATTGGGGTAGTCACACCACCGGTTTCGAAAACTAAACTTCAAGAGGAAAAACTCTAATAAAATTTATTAAAATTTACAAGAGACATTGCAAAACGTCCTACAAACACAGGTCACTGCTATTTATCTTTGCCTTGCTGTTCAAGGTTTTTACTGCAAGCACTTTCACATTTTATTTCACTGCAAGCTTTTCACTTTTCAGTTACAAGTACTTCCTTTCAGTTTCGCAAACTCTTGTGGTGGCATCTTTAATTCATTTGATTAAGTAATCACATTGTTTGTTTAGTAATCTGTAGATCTTGTGTAACACAATTGATTCATTTCATTTCAACTTTTTTGGGTAATAGCTTAATAATTGTTCCATTTATTCAATCTGTTCATAACATCTGATACAACTGTGGATATTGTTTATACTGCTTAACTGCTCATTCATTATTGTTTATGTTGTTCATAATATTCATCTGTCCATATTGTAACCTGATTTAATTGGGATAACACCTAACCTATGGGTTAATTAACTTAGATTTCAATTTCATTTGTAAATTTATAAAGTTGTAATTTATCCTTAGACTCCATTGGTTAATAGGCACTAGTATTCATTTATCTCAAAGTCTGCTTGTCATTAAAAGGAAATCTTTGCATTTGCATGATGCTTGTCATTCCATAGATAATATAAAGTCCTAGCCTCACAATCTTAATAAAAGATCCCTTTAATTAATAGTCAATAAATCTGGAACTTAGTCTTCCGTAGGGACTTCCCCCCTTGGCTCTGTTGGGATCTTGCCTAAACGGAGGAGTTGTGGACTGTGGTGACAGTGGTCCCCAGCTCTCGCTTGCCCCCAAGGACACACATAGCAAGTTGTGACTTTCCTGTTCTTTAAAGTGTGAATTAGGCGGCAACAGAGTCGACCAGCGATTTTTCTCTATGGCCATTGAAGAATGGAGTTAATTCGAATCGCCATGGAGGAGAGGAATGGAGTGCCACGATCGTAGGCTACTTGTGGCTGTGTAGAATCGATTGCTATGTTTTAGTATGTTTTTTAATTTTTATTTTAGTTTATTTCAATGTGAAATTAATATATACATATACATTTTTTAAATGTAAAAGTTGTGTAATTTATAATTTTAAATAAGGGTGCACAAAAATTAAGTTTCACAATATTCGGAGGCATTTTCATTTTAAACGTAAATAAAATTTAATCTAATTATTAATGATGGCCAATTTATTGAAGAAGGTTTTTGACTTTTGAAACCACTTTCAAAATGCGGTTACCTTAAGAAGAATCTTAAAATATTTGAAGTTTGAAACTGGTTTAAAAGTTCGTTATAGTGTGTGGTTGCTAACATAATTTAAATAATTATCAATGGAAAGTGGTTATTGTTCTAACATTGAAATTGTATAGGAGAAGGTTGTTTGTGGTTGATAACACTAGAAATCAAATTGATACTTTATTGACAATTTATTGAGATTGATAGTTTACCACTCTACATATAAGTTAAATTTATTGGTAAATATGGTAAATGTTAATATATATATATATATATATAACTTAACATTTACCATATTTACCAAAATAAATATATATATATATATATATAGATTCAAATCTAAAGATGAATCTCAAACGAACCTCATCCAAAAATTCAAATTCAGATGGAATCAAATGATTGTCGAACTCGAATTCGAATTCTAACCATGTGACTTATCCAAGCACTCTAATAGTGTGATAAAACCATATCAAATGTGCCAACTAGAATGAAATAACCTCACACTAGGAGAAGAACATTTCCTAAGCAAATTTCATCACATCATCAAATATATGTTGTCATACCTTTGATAACCACCTGAAAACTAAGTTGCGCGAAAAGGGGAAACGTCTAGAAGTTATCGAAACAGGGACGGCAAGAAATGCAACCCTCCAAAAATGAAAACATTGGAGGAAACGTCAGGGGAAACGTTGTATATATAAATGTTAGTTTTGTACCCAGGGAAGTGTTCCCCTAAGTGACTTTAGCCTTAGTCACTTAGAGAGGGGAAATAAAGTGACCCTTGCATTAAATGATTTAAGTGTGCATTTAATTTGACTTTAGAGTATAAAGTCAATTTTTGATAAATTTAAGTGGGTGAGTGAAATTAATATTTTGGAAAATAAAATATGACCAATTAATTTCAACCATAGATCTAATCCAATCTCAACCTTTGGATTAGATGTCTCTTCACTTACCTAGGTTTTGGACCTGTTGTCGCCTAATTCACACTTTATGTTCCTTTTTCCTTAACACCATGGATGGAGAAATATTAAACCTGCCCATGAATGGCCAACACTTGAAGCCCTTTTATCGAAACAACCTCCAAGATGACCAAGGGGTCATCCGAGGGATTTTCTAAACCCATCCTTGTTGTATTTTTTTGTACTTTATTTTTTGTACTATATTTTATGTATCATATCTTTGTAGAATGTTGTATCAAAGCTCCTTCCTTTTGTATATTAGCATCTGTATTATACTTCACATATATATGCTGAAGAAGAAAAAGTTTATTTCATGTACTTTATTTCGAAAAAGCAAAAATATTTTCTGGTATTTCATCATGGCATATTTTTATCATATACATGGGCTCAAGACACTTCTGTTTACATGCAGGTACCAGAGATTCCTGGATTCTCAGGCACTCTTTTTGATCAATAGATCAAGCAAGTACCTGTCCCACAGTTGGAGCCAGATGTTACCAAATATTTTGTACAATAGTTGAACTTCCTATTGAGTCGCCAGTTATCGAGCATGATGAATGCTCATCTCTAGAGTTCAAAATTCCAGTGTGTTCCAGAGTTAGTCAGCTTTTGGCTGAGCTTTTTATTTTTGTAAGATACATGTTCATACCCCCTTGTGGAAAATGTAAAAAATGTCCTAGCATTTAACTTTTTATAAAAGGCTCGGCTTCCCGGACTTGGGCATCAAGCTGACTAGCCCAGAGTGTTTTTTCCCTTGGTTATTATTGGTTGTTGAATAAACGACCAATAATTTCTAAGTTTTTCACTCGCTCCTCCAAAGTTGGGGTAGTTGTCTTGGTGTTTCGGCCTTGGGAAGTTATTAGAGCCTTCATGTCAGTATTTTTTGTCATGCTAGGCATTCCGATTGAGTCGTATGAGCATGTACTAGCTCCCCCAGAAGTTTCATTGGATTCCGTGAAAAATAATTTTTTCTGTTTTTTAAGCCATCTTTTAATGGTTTAAATGGAAAATTTCAAAATGTAATAAATGAGTGATCCAGAGTCCGTTTTCGGCATGGTTGGGCTCATTTTCAAGCCCGGAGCAGCATCATTCCCCAGGGGCCATTTTCACCATCACTCGGTCAGCCGGAGCACCCCGTAAGTCATCATTCAGCTAATTGAGCACCAGAGTAGCATTTAAATGCTAAAAGTGAACATTTTGGCACTTGGTCAAAATTTTAAAAAAAAGTCAAAAATCATTATTTTATTGGTAAAGTGACATGGCATATGGTCCAAGCAACTCATGTAACCCCTTTCTAAATGTGGTATGAAATAAAACTTTGGATAGGAGGAAGCTACGGATATGTTTTAAAGAGGTGACATGAAGGAGGTAGATGGAGCTCGTGCTAGTATTTAGTGGTGTTCGAAGCTAGCGTGGTGATTAAGTATGGACCCCCTACACATCATAAATTAAAACCATGGTATATAAATCCTAATTCAATACATACGAGTGGTTTCCAAATAGGATGGTGACGTCAACCAAAGGTTTGAGCTCGCACTATTGGAAAAGATGGAGCTCACGCTGATTGGAGGTGGGCCTTCCTTGTTTTTGTGCCACCTGACAACTAACTCCTTCAATTCACGTCAACCACAAAAATAAAGATCACGCCGATTGGATATTCACGCTAATTTGGAGGTGGGTGATTTCCTTGGTTTATGGCTACCACATGGCTCGGCTCCCCTCAAATCGCTAGTTTGCTGTCACTTCAACATACTCACGTCTACTTCAAAGGACTCGCACGGATCTCTTTGACTTCACATGTATGCATATGGCCACTCCATATTCGCTGGTGAAGTTTGCTATGTGAGAATGGGGGGCGCCTTACCAAGGTGGAGGCCACCTCCCCATTCACCATTAATTCAACTCAAGATCAAAATCAATCAATGGGAAATGAACTCGCACTACATGCCACACTTGTCCATCAAACTGGGATTTCGACTTTAATGTCTAGGTTATTGGCTCTCTTCACAGCCAATTCGTTCTAGGTTTTAGGCTGTTATTTTTTGTATAAAGAGAGGGGCTTTGCTCTCTCTTCTTCATGGAGATTTTGGGCATGAACACTCTTCCAAAATTATTGTAATATTTGTTTGAAGTTGGAATAAAGTTGTGACTTTGGAGGTCCATGTATGAGTTATTGGAGTTGTGGATTCACATTGTCTTTGGTGATATCTCTCTCACCTTGCCTTTTCAATTATTAAATCATTCTTCATTATATACTCTAGAAGGGCTAACAATCTAGTTTATGATAATCTTGTTCGGATTTGATATTGTTTGTAAGGGTTTTGCAGGGATCATTAGGGGTGAAGAACAAGCTTGAGATCAAGCTCTTCTTCATGAACCAGTGGTTTTTTCCATCTAACTCCTTCATTTTGCAGGTCTTTTTAAGCACTTCCCAATCCAAGAAAGAGACATAACAGTCAGAGCTTCTCCTTCCCTCCATCAACAAAGTTTAAGAAACACATTGGGTTACCTGGATCTACGAACTTCCCTCTTCTAGTTCTCTTATTTGCTCCTTGATTTTCTCAATTTCTTGCTTGCTAGCCTCTTCTTCCTTGCCTTGTTTGGCTTATTTCCTCTTCTTCTTTCACTACCCCGTTTTTTTTAGTCTTCTTCCCTACTATTCGCTGCCCCTTTTTTTTACTTTTTGTTGGCCTCCTTCCACCTTGTTGTGTGCCTTTTCTTCTCTTTTTTCTTCGCTGCCCTGTTTTTGCATTTTTATGACAACCAACTTCTTCTTCTTTCACTGCCCCATTTTCATCATTTTTTGCAGCTCTTCGATTAATTAGTTCGTTGTCCTCTTTTTGCATTTTTATGACAGCCATCTCCTTCTTCTTTCGCTGCCCCGTTTTCACTATTTTTTGCATTTCTTCAGTCATCTAGTTCGCTGCCCTATTCTTCCCTTCTCTTGTTTTTAATTGCCTTTTTGTCTTCCTCCCTTTCTCCCCTCCCTTCTCTTCTGTTTCAGCCTTCTTTTGCCTCATCCTTTTTGCTCTTTTATCTTCTTCTTTTACCTTTCTTGCAAGTTTGAAGAAAGGGTTTTTAATAAAAAGCAAATCACTCTCCTTTTTACATAAAGTTAGATAATAAAAAGTTTCATGTTTTCCTTCAAAAGTCCTTTCAAAGGTTGAATTCGTAAAGGCAAGTTGTAAAATCTTAATAAAAATATCTTTTGTTTGAGTGGGGTTTTTAAGTCCCCACTCTCATCCTCCCCCATTTGGGGAGGTTTGTGGTGTTTTCATCTTCTTATGTGCTTAGATTAGATGTGCTTTTGCTTATAATACTTGCATCATTCCTCTTAGAATACTAATTGTTAGATTAGCATATTTGATTCATTGAATAAGTTGATTACTTCATCTCTCAATTTTGTATCTTTCGTAAGTAAATCAACTGCTTAAAGTAGAAATCTCTTGAATCTCACCATAAGGTGGATCAAGAGTGCTCTCTATTGGAGAGTTTAATAAACCATCTTCACTTTATTTTCGTGTATCATATTGTTTAATCTAGTTAATCAATAAGTAAGACTCTTGAACTTGCAGAAGCACAAGTCAAGAGCACTCTCGATCGGAGAGCATCATTAGTCTTGCATATACTTGCATTAGGTGTTATCACATATATAGTAGCCGGGCTACCATATTCTATTTTTCAGACATAGTACATTTTTCAGCCAAATCTCTTACATATGAGATGCTGAGATGAGCATTTTTTATGAATCATGACTATAGTTGTGGACTATTGACCTCTCCCATGTCAGGACTAAGTCTCAGGACACTCAGATTTGAGGACCGATGTAGCCATTTATGTCATTTTAGAGCAATCATGGATGCCCAGTGTTATATCAGTACTTTCTCATTGGATAGATGGTGTTTCAAATGGATTTTATTGCATGATTATGACTCAACTTTTTGTGTTATGGTTATTATTGCTCTTATACTGATTTTTGTGACATGTATTGACTTGTGGTATCATGATCTGGCAGTCATAATTATATGGACTTGGTTGTATCTTATACTATGTATTGATGTCCTTACTCTGGCTTTGAAGTTCTTGATCTATACTCATTGGTTTTACCCTCCTTAGGGAGAATAGAGGTAGTCATTCCCACCATTGTTTTGGCTTGCTAGTGTTGGCTCCATCATTCATTGTCTTCACCCATCCATTACCTTCCAGTTTAATTTTCAACCTGACTGACTTCTTGACTTATGGCATGGAGGACCTTTTTCCTCGCTAGAAACCTTTGTTGGACAAGCCTCCCTATTTATATTGTGTCTCAGCTCTGAGTTGGTGACAGAACTTGCCTTTGGTAAGTTGGATTGTATGCCTAAATCATTCTGGTCGGTTGTCCCGATGTTTGGCACTGTGCAGAACTCCCCCTAGTCACTTGAGATGTTGTTGGCTAAAACTAAAAGCTCATGTACTACTTGTATTGAAATATTGAATATGCGCCCATGGAAAATGAAAATGTAAAACTTTGTTTCTTAACATATCTAAAAAGGGCAAGAGGAATAAAGTGCTAAAATACTCCTTGAAGAGTATAAGAAAAGGTCCAAAAAAGCAATGATTAAAAATATGCTATATCAAAAAGTTGTTGACCTTATTAAAATAAATATGTCCTAGATGAAAGCTGCGATTAGTTGTGCTTTTAAGCACTGGTGAAGTCCCAAAAGGGTCATATAGGCCAAAAAGGCCATGAAAAAAAATGTGATCCTAATGAACTTGGATCAAGATTGATGTAGACATGATGCCTAAGTTGAATAAGCACTCTCTAAACAACTCACCCATCTGTGAGGCACTGCCATTCCTTGTGTTGTTGTTTGTCCAGCATTGGTTATAGTGAGCTTTCCCTTTCCTTGTCCAAAGTGTCATGATGTTGAGTAGGAAGTCATCCTTTGCCTTAGCCTTGTCATTTCCACCCTTCACCCTTCACTAGCAAAATGACTACAGCTATGAGGTGAGTATAGTCTTGAAAGTCTAAGTTTGAGTAATAATAAATAAAGCCTTATATATGTATTGGTTGATGTACCGCCAATGAAATAAATGCTACTTGTTGATTTTGTTACTTGAACGAGTTGTAGAGCATGGTTTAACCTTTTAACACTTGCAACAGATGGATGTATTCTGAGTTATTATTGGTGTCTGATTATTCACAGATGGTTATATTGTTTATTGGATATGATCGATGATCAGATAGAGACCTATGAGGGGTATGAGTATACACCTTAGATGGATTGGGACTCTCTGAGTCCAATGAGACAGTTCATTTCCAGTTCCGGGCACTTACAGATGTGATCAAGCTCACTCTGCCTTTTTGATGCAGTTTTTCTTCACAGATTGATATATTTGAGCAGGGAGATGTTTCAGTTGGATCTCCTAGGGCGTTGTAGGGGCATAGGGGTGTGCAGCCACTTGTTTGTACCATAGTCCCCCCATCTCGGAGAGCCTGGTCGGGTCGGTTTGACAACACAGGCACCCTAGGAGGTTGTTTTGGCAGGATCACGTTTCCCGAGGCAGATTAAAAAATGATTAAATGGCTATTGAAGAAATCGATTTGGGGTACTGAGGCAAGGAAATGACATGTGATGAGTCATGATGATGAGAGTGATGACCTCCACACCTTCTCCAGCAGTTGCACCTCCTGATTGGGCCCACACCTATTTTTTGGGCATTTTTTATTATTTTCTGGAGCTCTTTTTGGAGGCTCACGATTTCCTCAAGGAGGCACAAAAGTCAAAGAATTAAATATTATATTATTTTATTGTGCCATGGGGACACCCAGAGGGAGTTAGTCAAACACTCCTTGGACCCACCATGTGCTTTCATTTATTTCTTGTTGAGTGGGTTACCTTTTTTGGGTGGGTTAGTCGACTTTGATAAATTATGGTTATATTGATGCATGTATTGTATGTTGAGCTCATCTCAACCATTGATTAGAACATTTTATCTTTTAATCTTAGCCACTCGTTTTGAAAGTGGTTAGGATTTGGTTATGATTGAGGTTCTCTCATTTCTATTTAAAGGAGAGAGCTTCTCATTTGTAAGGGGTCTTTGGCTCTTAGATCTAAATAATATAAAGACTTTTTCTGTGGAAATTTTTCTGGATTTGCTTTGCATCTGATGTGCTCAAATGGTGATTAGCTTGTCTTCAGCGTACTAGCATCGTGGAAATTCTCGTGAGATCTATTTTTTTTGTGGCTATCATTGTTTTATCTACAGGAGGGCGTTTTGGCTGGAGCGTTTTTGTAGGGGGACCTCAACTCGCTCGGTTCTCTTTGTCTTGGATCAAGGGGTTTTCATTAGTTTTATTGCGATCTATGATTACTTCATTTTACTGTCTTGTAGCATTCAATTTCTTTATTTTGTATGTGCAAATCTGATATGGTTGATGTTTGCTCATGCAGGGTAGGGGGCGCTTTGATGGCCTGGAGCTTGCATATGCCATAGAAATCACGGGGATCTTCCAGGATTGATCGGGATAGCTAGGATCATCACTGTTACAGACTTCTACAAGCTTATCTAGGTAAGATCCACAGGTAAGTTCTTCTTTTCTGATCTTATTCCATTGTACCTTGCTGAAATTTAACTATTTTTCTGAAAAACTCCTAAACCATAAAAACCTAAAAAATCAAATAATCAGGGAACCGTCCGATCTTTTGCCAAACCATTTTTGGGTTTCATAGATCGGGCCTGCCCCTAACTAAATCAACTGGAACATTGGTCAAATTCCTCATAGATTGACCTAGATCTAATTTTTCAGCAAAAAACTACATTACCCCCCACTGAAAAAATTGACCTACTAGGGTTTTGAGTTTTTCTAATTTCTGACTTCACAGACAGATAGATCGGGTCTTGGGCAGTCCAAATCAACCCGAACGTTGTCAAGAGGCTCAACAGTTTGACCGGGATCTGAAAAATAGACTGAAACTGCCCTAGCGCCCTCACTGAAAATTGGCCTTTTCCGGAAGTAGGTTTTTCTGAAATCTGACATGATACGCTGATAGATCGGGTCCCAAGCATCCCAGAACACCCTCAACGCTGTGCTAATTCATCTTGGTTTTCCCTAGATCTAAAAAAATCAATTTTCAGCCTCCTAGCCCCATCATCAGATTTTGACTTTTCTAGATTGTATTTTCCTGTTGTTTTCCTGATTTGGGCTTGCAGATCAAGTCTCCCTGATGTATTCTCATCCTCAATGCTGAGCCATCAGCTTTCCGGTACCC
Source organism: Pseudotsuga menziesii (assembly GCA_001517045.1). NCBI lineage: Eukaryota > Viridiplantae > Streptophyta > Pinopsida > Pinales > Pinaceae > Pseudotsuga > Pseudotsuga menziesii. The sequence goes on along the minus strand of LPNX010504675.1, from coordinate 157,883 downwards.
CCTAAAGCTGCAGATCTGTCCTCCCAAGCCCTAGCGCTAGTCATCCATCAAGCTGGGTTTCATGTACCTTAGCTTTTCTAGACCAACTGCTTTATGGTTCGTAGATCAAGGTGTCTCCCAAGTGGGTTTTTCTGAAACGTTGGTTTACTGCTGACTCCATTGCACAATGCACACAAAGCACTGATCTCCTAGCTAGCGCTGCCCTTAGGCTCTTAGCCTTTGCCCTTTACCAACATTTACTGATAACTCAAATACCTTTCATTGAGTCTGATTTCTAGGTACTAGATAGTCCCAACTCTGTCCTTGTTTACCCTGTTATAGTTACGTTTACTAAGACAGTGGTCACCTCCACCAGTTGCTAGTACCTAAACCCTAGAGTTAGGGTTTCCATTCACCTTGCACCTTAAGTACCCTGAAACCCCATCTAATCTTCTTCTGGTGTCTAGGTTCGATCTCCCCTGTCAAGAGCAGATCCGGGTCTCCCCCATTGTTGTCCTGGACTAAGATAACCTAAAGTGAAGGCTGTCTTGATTGGCGTGACAACCATCCATTTGGGAGTCTAGGAAGTCGTGGTTCCACCCCTTAGTTGCTTGCCCCTCTACCATCTATCCTGGATCCACCTCAAGCAGGCAACTACAAGGCGGGTGATAACATTAGGCATCTAGATTAGATAAGACTCTTGAACCTTTGTCATAAGACAAGGTCAAGAGTGCTCTCTGTTGGAGAGTTTAATTAATTGATTTAATAAAATCTTTCAACTCACACTTCCTCTAATTAATTTACTTCATTGATATCCTTCACCTAGTATGCTATGCCGACTTTCGAGTTGGGCCCGTACTCGGAACGGTGAAAGGACTTGCTAAGACCGCAATAACAACATAATTAAAACTTTTACCCCATAATCAACACACCAGCGTTGTCTCGATAAAATACTCAGGTAGTGGGCAAATTCCGAGTGTGGGCGCCGGGCAACCCAATCTGGACACAGTTGGTTAAGTTATTGAACACCTAGCTTGTGATTCCAGACAGGTTCGTCATGTCTTCGAACAGAGCCACTGAAGGTATTTCCGGTTAGGATTTCCAGACACCTTAAGCAAGATCACCATTAAAATCCTTAAAACTTACCAAGAACACTCACACAATCTAATGTTCATGGGTTTAAATTTCAGACTTGTGTTTATTTCTTCAGCGCATTTCAATTTCATCGACTCCATAAGGCACTGGTCCTTGTTTTGTTTTGCATAATTATATGATCAATTGTCTATGGCTTAATATAATTGTTATCACTGAATGCATAATTGATGTCTAGAATTTAAATTTATCTTTTAATCTCTCATTTGCAACGTGGATTGTCTTTTTTGTCTTGTGTCACATTCATAATACAATAAGACACCTTCTAATCATAATAACTCCTAAAAAACACCCATCCGCATCCGCAACCTTCAAAAAACACTTTAACAACTTAAGAGCCTTAGAAAACTCTTTTTTAGGGACTACCCCCCTTGGCTTCGTTAGGAGTTACCCTAAACGAAGGAGCTAGGAGTAGGTGACAGTACCTAGCTCTGTGCTTGCCCCCAAGGTCACACCTCTCCCACTTTCCTAAGTGAGGAGACAGATTTCAATTGATTTCTGCTGCTGGTGTGCAATCGGCGAACAACAGAGACATCGAGGTGAGAGATTTCAGTTGGCACGAAAACCGAGGAGCTATTTGCTGGCACGGATTTCGAGTACGGCCTCATTAATTGTAGGCACATAAATCGAGGGTACTACCAGCATTTATTGTTGTGCACAGAAATCGAGAAGTACGACTGCATTTATTGTTGTCCGTACAATACGAATTTGGCACTGTTTTCAAGGAAGATTCAAGCACAAATTTCGAGGTAAATCTTAGTCACAAATTTCGAGGAAGGGGCAGCACGTATCCTGAGGCAGCAAGCATTAAATTTCTGGCACGATTTTCAAGGTGTACAGCTGCATTAATTACAGACTATACAATATAGATTTTTGGGTCTGTTTGGCATGAAAATCGAGGACAGCAGTTTGTTGTTCATGCACAAAAATCGAGGGCAGCAGAGTAATGATTTCTAGACACGTTTTTCGAGAGTGAAGGTGCACAGAAACCAAGGAAGCTCTTGCACAGAAATCGAGGCAGCTTGCTGGGTCATTTTTCTGGGTTTAGATAGGTTGGATTTTTTACTGTAAATGAATGTCTGATTTTTTATCCTGAAGAAATAATAAACTCTCTTTCTCTCTGACTGGTTTTCCCCTTGTGGGTTTTTCCATGGCCATTGGCCAAAAATTCCCGAGTACTGTGTTGAATGGCGTGCTGATTATTTATTTTGTCTGTGAAAAAGTGAAGTTACAGCAGTGTTTTAAGTCTGAAAATATTTATGTTAATTTCCAGTCATTTATTTTCCGAGTTCGCAAATAAACAGAGCTAAAAATTTACTTATAAACCGGAGGCTGAAAACTTGAAAAAAATCTACAATAAATATATATTTATATATATAAAAAACACATTATCTTGCAAGAAAAAAATAATGGCACACATATATGACATTTTAGAAGAAAAACCATGACTATATCATTGATTACATATACAACCATGTATCTTTTTTAAAAATGAAAAAAAAATAAATTGAGCCCATTGGAGGGACCTACAGCGCTCTTTGCTGCTTGTACAAGCGCACAAAAGAAAGATTACATGCCGAAACGCCGCCGAAACGCCAGCAATTGTATTGTACGATTGTCGACGTTTCGTACCAGTTTCGGCGTTTGGGGAAGTTTCCAGTACTAGTACGCCTGATACCTAGGAGTTTCGTGCAACATAGCCTGAAAACCTATGAATCAAAAGATGTTGCACCAACTACTCTAAACACACTATATGCAAAATATGCAAAGCTGATGTCCAAAAATATAATAACAAAGCATTGTAGGACAAACCACCTAGGCAAAAGGTGTCTATCAACTATATCCAACCAAATATCAACTAAGAATAGTCATTTGAAGTGCTCATATCATGTATCAATCATGCCATCAAATCATGACAAAGGGGTACTTGTGAGTTGTGATAAGGGATCACCAAATCATCAATGGTGTTCCTATTAAGCTCTAGGGGCTATGCCAAAAGCTTTGCACTATCCACCCTCCTCTAGACATCACAGATTCGTCTGACGAGCAAAAGCTGTAGATCGATACCTAACTGCCAAAACAACTAGATAATCTATCATAAGGGTAATGCCAGAGAGGATGTGTGCATCCATAAACAACCCCTACAATATATCAATGATAAGTCAATGGTATCAAATACATTTGTCCCATACAACTGCAAATGTGACTGAAAACAAAAAGTGACCTAATGCAATATGAGGGGTAATAGTGCATTATCAACTTATTTTTGAAGTAATATTTTTACCTTTAGCTTCATCGCTGACTTTATTGAATCTCTTTAACTGGAAAATGGGTTGAACTTGGTTCTTACTTCTTACTATTGATGTCAATTTTTATTTCCTTAAGATGTGCTAGGATGTCTTGTAGTGAATCGTGATACATGTATATCTTTGATAATATCATCATGATGTTCGATATCCAATAATTTTTCGAAAAAGTTTATAATAAACATTTGCAAATTCACCAACAGTTCGCTAGTCTTTCTATCAAACTACATAAACCAATCATGCATGAGACCTTCTAAATACAACAAGGCTTTTGAAATCCATTCCTCATCATTCTTCTCAACCTTCTAATACTAAGAGGCTATTGAAATACATTCCTTGTCATTCTTTTTTATTGGAGTTGGGGACCAACCTCACCTTGATACAATGTACTGGAATGCCTATATCTAGGTGATTTCGCAACATATCTTGGTGGTCTCCCAAAATAAAATTAATGGGGGCATTGTCTCATTCATCTACTGCTCCCTGTGCCTACGAGTAGAGAATTTGCAAGCCACTTTATACCTCCACTCGGAAATAGTTTGAAAGTTGAAAGAACAATATAATCAGCCTAGTGGATCCTAGCCTACAAACTAATGACTTTTAGTTTTGCATCTTCAATCCATTATCTCCTATGCAATATGACTATTTCAAGTCATAACAAGCATTACTAAATCATCCCAAATAGTCATTCAAAATAATAGAAATACAAGGAGTTGATAATCTGCTGTGATTAACTACAGTGTTCCACGGGGACGCGCCTCCCAGGGTCAGGGGCTCGCCCCCTGCGTTTCCCACGCCCCGGGGGCTGGGGGGCTCCATGTGAAACGTTTCCCGGCGCCCCCTTTTTGACGAAACGCGGTGAAACGCAGGTGAATGATGGGGGGCTTCTACACGCCCCCCCCCGAACATGGGGGGTTCCCACACGCCCCCCCTCGAAATTTGATTTTTTTTTAATAAAAAATTCAAAAATACAAAAAAATAATAAAAAAATGAAATTTTTATTTTTATTTAAAAATAAAACTAAAAGTTTTTAAGTTTTTAACCTAGACTTATAAGTTATTTACCATTTTATTTTACCTCCTCGTTGAACCGGCCACATTTGAGAGCTTCTCCTCGACCTGTGAACATCAACAATCCGTGGACCGTTTGTGTGCTGGCCGGTGTGGTGAGACCATGAGAGCTTGTGAGCAGGCTGTGACCAATACCATCTGCCGGAGTTGTGACTCGTGAGGTGAGCCCGTGAGCAGGCTGTGACCATCTGCCAGAGTCGTGGACGAAGTGGAGCTGTGGCGCGAGGAGTCGGGCTATTGAGTAAGCCTGAGTTTAATAGTTTATAATTTTAAAGGTCAACGCCATTCATTATTCCATGCTTGGGGCTGTGCTCATCAAAGGAGTAATATTACACAGTCTTTGTTTGTTGCCAGGGTGTGTTTCTGTGTTGTGGAGAGGGGAGTTATTTGCTGTCCAAAAAAGGCAGAAATAGAGCAAGTCATACATAGGCCATACTGTTGTACATTGTCTCTCTTACACAGGTAATGCGCTTCTGTTTGGAGGTAATTCTGTTGACTGTACAGCTGCTGGTTTAGCAGACTGTATGTGTGTATTTCATTTATGTTTTCACTGTTTACTATTCTAGCTATTGTGTGATTCTTGCTACATTCAGAAATTAATTTTCTGTGTTTAAATAATTCAAAATTTGATTTGTTTAATTTGAGAACATTTGAACAGCAATCACCTAGGGTTAGGAAATTTCAATAATGCACCATTATGGCACAAAGGATTACATGTTTGTGAATGATGATATGTTCAACCACCAAGACAAACTAAACAAAAGAATGCCTATATACGTTGACAGATAAGAGAAGAAGAATCTCCCAAACAAAGTTCATGAAGGTAGAGAGGATGTTAAAGAACTTGTAATCTGCTTATTGGAGACTTATTTCACCCTATTTGGCATTTATATCAGACAGTGTTTCCTACAGCCAACTCTCTATACCATCTTGAGTGTCATCTACAGCTGTTACAGCCATCTTTAGCCTCCTACGAACTCTGTATAAGGTCAGAATTACGTTATATTTGAGATCTGATTTCATCTTTTGTGCCCAGGCAATTAGGCATAGGATTTAGTAATTTACATCCCCACTTCAAATATAGAAGAGAAATTTCAAATTTCTTGTGCTGTGCAGGAGAAAAAATTTTAAAAAGATAACAGAAGCAACTTCCTCAGTCCACATGTATGTTATTTAAATTTAATTATTACACAGTACTTGTTATCTGTATGCCAAAGGCCCAAATATGATCTGAGAATAGTAGCTAAGTAATCTGAATCCACATAATACTCTGTTTCATTATCCACTCAGAGGACTGATAAGAAATTTTGTTTTTCTCAATGCATCGAGTAGGCCTCCCATAGCTAGGTCTTCTATGAAGGAAATTAAGGGAAATGATTAGATAAATCATAAATTTGCTAGAGATGGAATTAGTAAAATTAAATTTTAGAGATGCCCCCCTATGTTAAAATTTAAAGACCCCGACGCCCCCCCGCTCCCTAAAATACCCCAAAATTTGGGGGTGCCTCTACACGTCCCCAATGTGCGTTTCCCCGCTCCCACGCCCCCCCGTCCCGGATACTTGGTGGAACACTGATTAACTATATTGTGACTCTGTGAGTTGAATGATAATTGTTTAAGGGGTTATTGGATATGTCTTTTTTCCATATTCTACTTAGAAAATATTCGAATAGGCCTTCTTCCTCTTGAATTACATGGTCATTTTTGTCATTGTTAAATTAACAAAAGTCCTAGCTTCAACTTTTGTATGTACTTATCATTAAGTATAAAGACTTCCATGGTAAGAATGTGCTTACCCTCTGAACCTTCAATTATCACAAGTATAAAATGAACAGGAACTTCAGTGTGTTTAATGTTGAAGCATACATAAAATAAGTTTGAAATAATGTTAACCAATGTCTTTCTTATTCAGAAGCAACCAATTTGGCAAGTGGCTATAATGCTAGTACCAACAACAAAAACTTTTCTAAAACCTAAAATTCTGCAAGAAAACATGAAAATTTCCAAAAGTCTAAACTCAGTAAGTTGTATTTTACCTTTGGCAAAAAATGGATAGGTTGCATCATACAACTTATCAACTTTTTCTTGTTATGGAAAAAACGACATTTCTTATTATTGCGAAAAATGACAACTGATAGTTTACAAATAGTTAACAATTTATGTGCTACAACAAATACTTGGGTATAAACTGGCCATTGCTTTTTAACCTATAGGAGCATGTGAAAACAAAACTTGGTCCAGTCCACACATTTAAAATATCTGTTAGCAACTAGCATCTACAATTTTTTAAATTGTTTTTTTCTTTCCCTTTATAATACCAAGACAATCATCAGCAATTGAAAAGTTTACAACTTCACATAACCATTCTTACTTTGAGAGCAGCCTCACGATTCCCAACTGGAGCACTCGGGCAGATGGTAGATGCTACATTAACAACTTGGACCTTCCCTCGATCTGCTAATCTTTCTGCAATAGTTGCAGCAAGCTCAACCCCACAGTATCCAGACCCAACCACAGTGACATGAATAGGAGACTGGTTCTTTCCAAACTTTTTCCGCTCCAAGGCTCTAAGTTGTTTCTCCAATCTCTGTAACAATATTGTTTCATATGAGAAAGGAACCAGTTTGATTCAATAAAGATTGAAAGATATCAGCTAATATTTAAGACATTGAAATTCATTCTATTGTACATTAGTCTACTCAAGAATGTACCTATCACAATCAATTAGGTGTTGTTAATCAATACCCAACTATGAAGATAAATCAGGCGGTTTACGTTGGCAGTTGTTACATTAAGAATTGTCTGTTCTCAAAGATAGCTAGGAATAAATTCCAACCTGCATATCCTTTGCATGTTGTGGCCCCAAAAAATGTAGAGAAAAATCTAGCAATTATCAAAAATCATATTGAAATTGAAATTTGTGTTTCACTAAAGACTAAAATAGGTGATTTTTTTAGGATACCAAGAGCGATGGGGATCACGAATGATGGGGATGGGGACTGTATGAACACACAGGGCACCAAGGGTGAAGGGGGTGGGTCTTGTATGGATACACAAGTAAACAGGAAGAGCACGAATGGTACGGCTGAGGGCAATCACATAGGGGGGAGTGTTACCACCTAAGTTGTACTTGGTGGAGTTTTCAAGTGAGCCGGCAAAGTAGAACAAGTATACTTGTTCATTCTTCAGAGCTCAGAAGTCCACCAGGCCTTTTTGGGGAAATTTTTTTAATTTTCTTATACCACATGTTCATACCCCCTTGGGGGAGTTGTAATAAATGTACTAGCATGGTGAAATATGTAAAAGACTCGGTCTCCTAGACTTAGACATCAAGCCGACTAGCCTAGAGTGTTTTTTCCCTTGGTAATTATTTGTTGTTGAACAAACGACTAATAATTTATGAGTTTTCCACTCACACCTCCAAAGTTGGGGTAGTCATCTTGGTGGTTAAGCCTTAAGAGGTTATTAGAGCCTATGTGTCAATGTTTATAAACATGCTAGACATTAATTTTGAGTCGTATGGACATGTGCTAGGTCCCCCTAGGTTTTTGTTCAATTCTAAGAAAGAAAAAAACCGCCTTTTTAGGCCATTTTTTAGTAGTTCAATTAAAAATTTGTAAATGGCATAAAAGCTTGATCTAGAGGCGGAATTTGGCATGTGGATGCTCGTTTTCACACTCAGAGCGTCCTCTTCTTTCTAGGACCCATTTTTCATATCTGGAGTCCCCTTCCCCCCTATTTAATCCACTCATATAAATCTATTTTTAACTTAAAACGAACCAAGAGACATTTGCAAAACACTTTATGTTTTCAACAACACTATTTTATTTGACTCCATTGGCACTGATCTACATTTACAACAATACTCTTCATTTGCTTATTATCAGTGTATTGTTGTTGCTTAAACCTTATATGCTGATGTTATTTTACGTTGTTGAAGTTTTTTATGTTAGAGTTTGTGCAACTTCAGAAGCTATTCTTATTGTCCTCCTTCGGGAGTTGAACTTGTTGTAATTATTCATCTAAACCCTAGAAAGAACAATGTAATCCTTGGGGAGAAAAGTCAGCAATAAAAAGAATAAATAAAATAATAAAGTATAAAATTATTTATTGCACCCCCAAGTGAAGTCGGCCCTAGTTATTTTCTGGGTGGCAAAACAGTATAAATAGAAGGCGCCCCTCCTCATTTCAACACACAACAACTACACAGCAGTTCGCAGTTTTCTAGGAAAGACAGCAGCTCATAAGTAAACCGAGTTTCAAGGTTTCATATTTGGAAGACATTTCCATATTTTTCTTTTCCTTTCTTCATTGTACTCTGATCTCAGAATTATCATCTGTAGACAAAGGTTATTGGGTTTTTCCCAATTGGGTTTCCCAGGTGAAAAATATTTGTGTTATTGTTTTGTGCTGTGTCTATCTTCTAGTGATCCTATTGATAAATGCAATTAAGATATACTGTTATAATTTATAAGAAAATCTAACATGGTATCAGAGCAGTACTAGAAGAAGCCATTACCGAAACTTTGTCGGCAACCTATCGAAACTAGGGTTTCATCTTTCAAGGTCTTCACTCAACCTTTTGACAAAAAAAGAGCCTTGGGAATTTCACTCTAAGGAAGGTGCATCTTTCTGTTGAAACAAAATTGGATTCTGAGCATTTTTCAGATTTGGCCTGTCACTACTACGGAAAATTAGGGCTTTTCATAGAAGTGGAATTTTTGAGTGAGCCCAACATAGGATTGTTCTCCTCCTCAAAATCAAAATTTAGAGACCAAGATCGAAATTTTTGGTTGGATAAAACTCTGGGAAAGTCAAACCAACACTGCAAAAGATCAACTCCAGATCCAAATCTGCAGTCACGATGATCAGCATGAAGGTTGAAGGTCGTTTGGAAGGGGCTTCCAATTTCATCCACTGGAAGTCTAGGATTCTTCTACTAGAAGAGAATGACCTATTACAATATGTAAAGGCAAAGGTCCCAAAACCAGAAGCCAAAGAAGACAAACCTCGCTGGAGAAAGGATGATGCCAAAGCAAGGAGGATTTTAGTGGACTTAGTTAGAGATCACTTGGTTGCTCAGATCTCAAAAAAATCGACGATGAGAAGGATGTTCAAAACCCTAAAGAAGTTATTTGAACACAGTAGCATCAATGTGACTCTTACATTGAGGAATCAACTATCGCATATGAAGATAACAAAGTACGAGGATATTACCTCATATTTCATGAGGATCACCGAGCTCCGAGACAAGCTAAAGTCCAGTGGAGACAATCTTAAAGAAAAGGATCTTGTTATGACCACCTTAAATGGTCCCCCACCATCTTGGGAGTCTTTCATCCAGACTATAAGTGGTCGAACCAAGTTGCCCAAAATTGATAAAATATGGGCAAATTGCACTCAGGACGAAACCAGAATTGTAGCACGCCAAAGACTTCATGGTACACAACCTGTGGAAAATCAAGCGTTCGTATCACATACCAAGAAAGGCAAGGGAAGGGGAAGGAAGTTGTACATTCACAAGCATTAAGACAAGAGATCAAGTCCTCCCCCAGATAAGAAGAAACAAAATAAGGATCTATCTCAGATCCAATGCTATAGGTGCCAAAAATACGATCATTATGCCAGTAGCTGTCGAAGTTCTAACAAAAGGAAGCATGAAGCTTCAATTGTTGATGTAGAAGAAGACCCTCCTCGTAAGGAGCCAAGGAAGAATGATCGTTCGGAGTTCTTCTAAGAAATGATATGAAGATCCAGATTGTGATGATCGTCCAGCAAGCATATGAAGACCAATGGACCCTACAGTGGAAGCCCACCCACACAACTACAAAAGATAAGTATTTTATTTTACATGCTCTAGTAGATTACATCTGGTTGTTTCTTAATATGTTTTACACAGATCTACATTTCAGGTAGTTAACAAGTAGGCTCATATAGTATTTGTTATACACATGATTGTTTAAATAGCATGTCATGCTGCACAACCCATCAAGGATGACAACTCCTTTATAACATACTTGGAGTAGTACACACTCTTAACGGTATGCTATAATGGAGACCATAAGCATCCAAATAATGGCCTTACGTGTGTTGTGTCGAAGCATTGACTAAAAGGTTGCCTACGGTATTTTGTTAATACATTGATTATGAAACATTGCTAACAATCTGAAGGGATTTGACTTATAGGGAATGCCATGATCTACAAGGACAAGCAATCCCATTGATATATAGATGGAATGGAAGCAGAAAGCCTCTAGAAGCATGTATTATGACTCTCAGACCTAGAATAATCTCATGCGGAGATTTGGTGATCAGAAGCAGAAAGCGTCTACAAATGTCGGTCTATATGTTGCTTCAACAAGATTTACTCAATCGACTTCTGAGAGACAGAGGGAGTTATCCCTCAAAGACAAGGATTCTAGTCTATTACATATGATAGAAACCTGACGACACTGATGTCGTGACTCGAACAAGACAATTGAAGGATCCTTGATGAACCTGGTCGTCACCAGGATGGACAATCACTTTCCAGTCTACATTCATGTGCTCAAGTTAGAACCTTCACGCAAGAAGGGAACATTCGTGGGATATTGCAAGTCTTCAAAGGTTGACAGAATATACATCCCAAAATCGAGGCAAATCGAAGTCAGTCAGGATGTAACCTTTGAAGAAGAAATGGCTATCCGAAAAGGAAGAGGATCAGATATGGAGATCAATGACGATGAAGAAGATAAGATCATCTCCCCTCCAAACATTAAGAGGGATTCTGAAGAAATGAGTAAATCGATCAATTCCATTGATCCATTTGAGCAAGATGATGCTCCCACAGATATGGCAGTAAGCCGGAAAATGGGCACGACAGATTTTGCAGAATGAAGAGGAGCATGAAGTTCCGCATGGAGCAGATGGGAGGCCAGATTTGTTGCCAGAGGGCTCTCTCAGAAAGAGGGAGTCGATTATGATGAGACATTTCCTCCTATGGCTCGATATACTTCCATCATATCGGTTATTGTTATTTCAGTTATGGGATGGAAGTTGTATCAGATGGATGCTAAGACAACCTTTCTCAATGATATTGTTGACACATTACTTCTTGGGATTAGGAGTATGATAAAGGAAGAAGAAGATTTTCCTAGGTCAAAGAAATTACAACATAGATATGCTGAAAAGATTCAGAATGTTGGACTGCAAGTCCATAGCTACTCCAATGGATGCAAATTTGAAGAAGCTGAGGGATTCTACTTCATATTCAAATTTGATTGATCCCACAATGTATTGCCAGTTGATTGGGTCCTTGATATATCTGACGAACACCAGACCAAACATTTGTTTTGTTATGAATGCTCTCAATCATTTCATGTGCGAACCAAGGCAGATTCACTGGATTGCTGCAAAACATGTACTTAGATATTTACATGGCACTATGGGATATGATCTACGATATGACTCAGATTGTGACTTAAGATTGCAAGTGTTTACAGACTTGGATTGGTCCGGATGCACTACAGATAGGAAGAGCATTTCAAGATGTTTTCAGTTTGAGTTCTGTAGTGATTTCCTAGTACAATAGGAAGCAGAACTTAGTAGCTCTCAGTACTGCAGAGGCCGTGTATATGACTGCTAGTTCAGCAGCCAGAGAAGCAGTTTGGCTTTGTAAACTTCTTGCAGGATTGTTGGCCAGATTCCAGACCCAACGGTGATTCACTGACATAACCAGAGTTGTGTGCAGATGTCAGCGAATCATGTATTTCATGACAAGTCGAAGGACACAAAGACTCAGTATCTCTTCATACATGATATGGTGCAGAAAGGTGCGATCGAGCTCTAGTATATTTCGACAGACGACCAGTCTGCAAATGTTCACACCAAGCCTCTTCCCAGGATGAAGCTTGAATACCTTTGCGGAAGACTTGGAGTAGAAGAGAATGTATTCCTCTTTGAGAGCGAGAGATGACTGAGAGACATTTACCATACTTTCACCCAGATACCTCTACTCGTCCAAGTTCTCAGCCAGGTATAGGAGAATTCCCATCGGCAGATGAGACGAACAAGTAGTAGATGGTCGAGTTCACCCAGGTACCTCTGCTCATCCAGGGTCTCAGCCAGGTATGGGAGAAATCCCATCGACAGATGAGATAGACAGGTAGTAGATGGTCGGGTTCACCTAGGTACCTCTGCTCATCCAGGTTCTCAGCCAGGTATGGGAGAAATCCCTTCGGCAGATGAGACGGACAGGTAGTAGATGGTCGGGTTCACACAGGTGCCTTTGCTCATCCAGGTGCTCAACCAAGTATGGGAGTAATCCCATCAACAGATGAGTCGGACAGGTAGTAGATGGCTGTGTGATTTCACAGGTACCTCTACTCATTCAGGTTCTCAGCCAGGTATGGGAGTACCCCATCGGCAGATGAGACGAACAGGTAGTAGACGGTTGTGCACGTATGCTCATCCAAGAGCTCTAGCCAGGTATGGAAGTATTCCATCGGTAGTAGAGACGAATAGATAGCAGAATATTCTCTCTCAGACATCCGGATAGAACAAATTTATAAAGACAACCTTTAGTACATTTAGAGATGATGGATACAGTATAAATGTACAGATGAAACCCAGATGATGATGACGCTGGTCAAGACCGAAGAATACCTTCCTTGTTGAGAGGGAGTGTTGGAGCTTGTGCAACTTCAGAAGCTATTCTTATTGTCCTCCTTCAGGAGTTGAACTTGTTGTAATTATTCATCTAAACCCTAGAAAGAACAATGTAATCCTTGGGGAGAAAAGCTAGAAATAAAAAGAATAAATAAAATAATAAAATATAAAATTATTTATTGCACCCACAAGTGAAGTTGGCCCAGTTATTTTCTGGGTGACAAAACAGTATAAATAGAAGACACCCCTCCTCATTTCAACACATAACAGTAGCACAACAACTACACAGTAGTTCGCAATTTTCTGGGAAAGACAGCAGCTCAAAAGTAAACTGATTTTCAGGGTTTCATATTTGGAAGGCATTTCCATATTTTTCTTTTGCTTTCTTCATTGTACTCTGATCCCAGAATTATCATCTATAGATGAAGGTTGCTGGGTTTTTCCCAATTGGATTTCCCAAGTGAAAAATACTTATGTTATTGTTCTATGCTTTGTCTATCTTCTAGTGATCCTATTGATAAATGCAAATAAGATATGCTATTATAATTTATAAGAAAATTTAACATTTTATATATTTGCAAATATCTTGATTCCGTAATTTGATTCTAAACAACTCCAAACAACCATTTGATCCATAACTAATAAACTTCGAGAGCCTTAGTAACTCTTTCATAGGGGCTACTGCCCTTGGCTCTCTTAGGAGTGGCCTAAACGGAGGAGTCTAGATAAGGTGACAGCACCTGACTCGAGACTTGCCACCAAGGACACACCGAGCAGCTTGAAGATTTTTGTTGTGTAAACCAGTGTTACAAATATCGCCGATATATCGGCAACATCACGATATATCGCGATGTTAACTCACTAGCGATATATCGGCAATATACCACCCCGATTTTTTGGCAATATTTGCCAATTTTATCGCGATATTGGTCGATTTTATGGCGATATTTGCCAATTTTTTTGAATATATAGTGATTGTTTGCATTTTTGTATTTTTTAATATTTTTGTCTTTTTTATATTGTCGATATATTGCCGATGTTTGCCGACCTTTTCGCCCACAAATCTGATAATTTATGTTTGCACCCTCGACGATATATTCGTCAACACGATATTTGTAACATTGGCGTAAACTCTAGTAGCGTAAGAGACAGCAACATCATCCACACAAGACAAGAGATCCCAAAAATATTTTCTCTATATTCTTCAAGAGCCAATGGCGCCAAATTTCCCGATGGACTATGTTATCACATATATAGTAGCCATGCTACCATATTCTATTTTTCCGATACAATACATTTTTCAGCCAGATCTCTTACATATGAGATGCTGAGATGAGCAGTTTTGATGGATCATTATTTTGTTAGTGGACTATTATACTCTCCCATGTCAGGACTGAGTCTCAGGACACTCAGATTCGAGGACTGATGTAGCCATTCACTCATTTGCAAAGCAGTTAGTGATGCCCAGATTGGTTCTAGCGTTTTCTCATTGGACAGATTATGGTTCAAATGGATTATTTGCATGGTTATGACTCGGCATTTATTTTATTGTGTTATGGTCATCATTGCTCTTATACTCATCTTTGTGACATATACTAGCATTTAGTGTCATGATCTGGTGGTCATAAATATATGGACTTGAATGTATTTGTATTATCTATTGGTGTCCCTACTTAGACTTGGAAGTTCCTGATCTATACTCATTCGTTTTACCCTCCCTGGGGAGAATAGAGGTAGTCATTCCCACCATTCTTTGGATTGCTAGTGTTGGCTTCATATTTCACTGTCTCTACCCATCCATTACCTTCCAGTTTTGTTTTTAACCCCAACTTACTACTTGACTTATGGCATGGAGGACCTTTTCCCCGCTAGAACCTTTACTGGACAAACCTCCCTGTTTATAATGTGTCTTGGCTCTGAGTTGGTGACAGAACTTGCCTTTGGTGAGTTGGATTGTATGCCTAAATCATTCTGGTCGGTTGTCCCAATGTTTGGCACTGTGCAGAACTCCCCCTAGTCACTTGAGATGTTGTTGGCTAAAACTGAAAGCTCATGTACTACTTGCATTGGAAATGTTTATATATGCGCCCATGGAAAATGTAAATTCTAAAATGTGTTTCTTAACATATACAAGCAAAGGGCAAGAGCAATGAAATGCTAAAATACTTCGTGAAGGGTATAAGAAAAGGTCTCAAAAGCAATGGTTAAATATATGCTATATCCAAATATTGTTGACCTTATAAATTTGAATATGTCCTGGATGAAAGCTCCAGTTAGTTGTGCTTTTAAGCACTGGTGAAGTCCCCAAAAGGACATATAGGCCAAAAAGGCCGTCGAAATAAAATTGATGGTCCTAATGAACCTGGATCAAACTTGATGTAGACATGATGCCTAAGTTGAATAAGCACTCTCTGAACAACTCAACCATTTGTGAGGCACCGCCATTCCCTGTGTTGTTGTTTGTCCGGCATGTGGTTATAGTGAGTATTCCCTTTCCATATCCAAAGTGTCATGATGTTAAGTTAGTAGTCATCCTTTGCCCTAGCCTTGTCAATTTCAGCCTTTACCCTTCACTAGCAAATTGACTACAACTATGAAGTGAGTATAGTCCTAAAAGTCTGGTCTAAGTAATAATAAATAAAACCCTATATATGTATTTGGTTGATGTACCGCCAGTGAGTTGACTTCTACTTGTTATGATTGTTACTTATTTTTTGTATAGAGCATGTTTTAGCCTTGTAACACTTGCAACAGATGGACGATAGTCTGAATTATATTATTGGTATTTGGTCATTTACAGGTGATTATATTGTCTATTGGATATTGTTGATGATCAAGAAGAAACCCGGAAATGGTATGAGTATGCACCCTAGATGGATTTGGACTCTCTGAGTCTAGTGAGATAGCTTATTTTCAGTTCTGGGCACTTGCAGAGATGGTCAAGCTCATTTTACCCTTCTGATGCAGTTTTGCTTTACTGGATGATGTGTCTGAGTAGGGAAATGTTTTTATTGGATCTCATAGGGCGTTGTTTGCGGGATAGGGGGTGCAGCCACTTGATTGTATCATAGTACCCCCATCCTAGAGAGCTTGGTGGGCTCAGTTTGACAACGCATGCACCTTAGGAGGCTGTTTTGGCAGGTTCACGTTTCTCGAGGCAGATTAAAAAATGATTAAATGGCTATTGAAGCAATCGATTTGGGCTTCCAAGGCAAGGAAATGACATGAGATGAGTCATGATGATGAGTGCGATGTCCTCTGCACCTTCTCCAGCAGTTGCAGCACCTTATTGGGCCCACACCTATTTTTCGGGCATGTTTATATTATTTTCTAGACATTTTGGGAGGCTCACGATTTCCTCTAGGAGGCACAAAGTCAAAAAATTAAAATATTATATTATTTTATTGTGCCATGGGGCACCCAAAGGGATTTAGTTAACACTCCATGGACCCACCATGTGCTTCATTTATTTCTTGTTGAGTGGGGTACCCTCTTTATGGGTGATCTAGTCCACTTTGGTACTTTATGGTTATATTGATCCATGTATTGTATGTTGAGCTCATCTCAACCATTGATTAGAACCTAAGTAACAGGACACTTCCAAATAGGGCACGTGTCCCGTATTCCACGTGTCGGACACGACACTTGCCATAATACGTGTCCGACACCATAATTTCCGTGTCCCAAAATCTGGACACTTTCCAGCACGTGTCGGACACTTTCCAAGAACGTGTCCTGATTTCTGGACATGTGTCCTGTCAAAAAGGGTATAAAGGAGGAGGAGGATAGAGGAAAGAGCTACAACAGTACTGTTAATTTTGACATGGAGGAGCAGGAAGACGATTGACAATGGCTAGTAGCATTGATGAGCTATGGTATTCTTACCTGTGGCTATTTAGTATTTTCATTTTGTATCTAGTAGTACAGTAGATACGTGACTTAGTACTAAGTAGTATCTACTCTATTTTGTATTTGTCGATGGCATTCTCTTGATATCTATGTAATACATTTTGATTTTTGTGGTTTAATGAGAAATATCAGATATACAATTTATGGTTCAAAGTTCATGATTCAGTGTTAATTTTATTATTGATTCATCATTGACAAATTTCAATTAAATGATATTATGATTGATGTACACTGTATATACTTCTAGTTTTTAAAAAATGTAGAACTTTATGTATTTTTATAATATATATATATATATATATATAATTTTTTAATATATATATATATATATATATATATATAACGTGTCCCCCGTGTCCTATTTCTGGGGTCGTCGTGTCTCGTGTTGAATACTCGTATTTTCGTGTCCTCCGTGTACCGTGTCCTTGTGTCATGTGACTTAGATTAGAACATTTATATCTTTTAATCTTAGCCACTTGTTTTGAAAGTGGTTAGGATTTTGGTTCTCTCATTTCTATTTAAAGGAGAGAGCTTCTCATTTGTAAGGGGTCTTTGGCTCTTGGATCTGGTTAATAGAAAACTTTTCTTGTGGATATTTTCTTAGATCGCCTTTGCATCTGAGGTTCTTAGATTGATTGGAAAGTCTTTTCCTTCCTAGCATTCGGGAAATTGTTATGAGATCTATATTTTTTGGGGATCATTGTCTTGTCTAAAGGAGGACGACTTCAGCTTGGGCATTTTTGCGGGGGGACCTCAACTCACTTGGATTGTCTTTGGTTTTTTATCAAGGAGTTTTCATTAGTGTTGTGGTGGCCTATGATTTCTTCTTGCTATTTTTCTGCAGCATATAGCTTCTTTCTCATGTCACAACAAATCTGATATGGTTGACGTTTGTTGTGCAGGAGAGAGGGCGCATTGGCTTCCTCGGGCAAACACTAGACATAGAACTCGCTTCAAGCTTCTCAAATTGATTGAGATGGCAAGGATCATCATCATCAAGGCATCTACAAGGTTTTCCAGGTAAGATCTACAGGTTGGTTCTTTTTTTTTATGATCTCAATCCATTGTACCTACTTTTCTTCAATTTACTGAAAATTCCAAAATATTTAAAAAATCCAAAAATACTTAATCGAGGAACCGTTCGATCTTTGGACAAACCACTGCTGGGTTTTGTAGATCAGGCATCCCTCTCACCAATTCATCGTCAACGCTGTCCAAAAAGTGGTTGGTTTTCCCTAGATCTAAAAAACTGACTGTTTAAACCCCAGCACCCCCACTGAAATTTTTGACTTTTCCATATCTGACTTTTTCCGAAAATAATCACTTGGGTTCGTAGATCGAATCCTCCTCATTCCAAAACACCTCCAATGCTAAGCTAGTTGCTGCCACATGGCCCTAGATCTGAGAAACTGACTTTCAGCACCCTAGCACTCCTAGTCATTTTCTGACTTTTCCGAATCTGATTTTTTCTGCATTTTTCTAGCTTGGGTTTGTAGATCATGTCATCCACATCCCATTTCTCCTCCAACGCTGAGCTGATGCCTCCCAAATTGTCCTAGATCTGATAATCTGTCCCTCCAAACCCTAGCGCTAGCCCTCCTCCTGTTGGTTTCCCCCGCAAATTGAATTTCTGGGCCAAACATTTTTTTGGGTCCATAGATCAAGGAATATCCCAAGTGGTTTCACTCTAACACTATGTAGATACTGACTCCATTGCCCAAGGCCCAACAGGCACTGATCTCCAAGCCTACCGCTAGCCCTCTTTTGACCTCTTTTCCCTGAAAGTTGACTTTTCTTTGATGAATCAGGTACTTCGACATTGTCACATCTTTCATTGAGTCTATCCTTTGGGTACTAAATAGTCTCAGCTCTGTCCTTACTCACCCTGCATTGGTTACATTTCCCAAGGTAGCGGTTATCTTCATCAATTGCTAGTACCTCAACCCCAGATCTTGTATCAACCCCATAAGTTACCTTGGTTCCACTTTGGATCGAACTTAACACTTCCAAAACCCTAATCCAAGGCCTTAGCACACCTGATAATTAGACTCTCTGAGTCTAGTGAGATAGCTTATTTTCAGTTCTGGGCACTTGCAGAGATAGTCAGGCTCATTTTACCCTTCTGATGCAGTTTTGCTTCACTGGATGATGTATCTGAGTAGGGAGATGTTTTTATTGGATCTCTTAGGGCGTTATATGGGGTATAGGGTGTGCAGCTACTTGATTGTACCATAGTACCCCCATCCTAGAGAGCTTGGTGGGCTCAGTTTGACAACGCAGGCAACCTAGGAGGTTGTTTTGGCAGGTTCACGTTTCTCGAGGCAGATTAAAAAATGATTAAATGGCTATTGAAGCAATCGATTTGAGCTTCCAAGGCAAGGAAATGACATGGGATGAGTCATGATGATGAGTGCGATGTCCTCTGCACCTTCTCCAGCAGTTGCAGCACCTTATTGGGCCCACACCTATTTTTCAAGCATGTTTATATTATTTTCTAGAGCTTTTGGGAGGCTCACGATTTCCTCTAGGAGGCACAAAGTCAAAAAATTAAAATATTATATTATTTTATTGTGCCATGGGGCACCCAGAGGGAGTTAACATTCCATGGACCCACCATGTGCTTCATTTATTTCTTGTTGAGTGGGGTATCCTCTTTATGGGTGATCTAGTCCACTTTGGTACTTTATGGTTATATTGATCCATGTATTGTATGTTGAGCTCATCTCAACCATTGATTAGAACATTTATATCTTTTAATCTTAGCCACTTGTTTTGAAAGTGGTTAGGATTTTGGTTCTCTCATTTCTATTTAAAGGAGAGAGCTTCTCATTTGTAAGGGGTCTTTGGCTCTTGGATCTGGATAATAGAAAATTTTTCTTGTGGATATTTTCTTAGATCGCCTTTGCATCTGAGGTTCTTAGATTGATTGAAAAGTCTTTTCCTTCCTAACATTCGGGAAATTGTTATGAGATCTATATTTTTTGGGGATCATCGTCTTGTCTACAGGAGGACGACTTCAGCTTGGGCATTTTTGCGGGGGGACCTCAACTCACTTGGATTGTCTTTGGTTTTTTATCAAGGAGTTTTCATTAGTGTTGTGGTGGCCTATGATTTCTTCTTGCTATTTTTCTGCAGCATATAGCTTCTTTCTCATGTCACAACAAATCTGATATGGTTGAGGTTTGTTGTGCAGGAGAGAGGGCACATTGGCTTCCTCAGGCAAGCACTAGACATAGAACTCGCTTCAAGCTTCTCAAATTGATCGAGATGGCAAGGATCATCATCATCAAGGCATCTACAAGGTTTTCCAGGTAATATCTACAGGTTGGTTCTTTTTTTTATGATCTCAATCCATTGTACCTGCTTTTCTTCAATTTACTGAAAATTCCAAAATATTTTAAAAATCCAAAAATATTTAATCGAGGAACCGTTCGATCTTTGGACAAACCACTGCTGAGTTTTGTAGATCAGGCATCCCTCTCACCAATACATCGTCAACGCTGTCCAAAAAGTGGTTGGTTTTCCCTAGATCTAAAAAACTGACTATTTAAACCCCAGCACCCCCACTGAAATTTTTTACTTTTCCAGATCTGACTTTTTCCGGAAAATAATCACTTGGGTTCATAGATCGGGTCCTCCTCATTCCAAAACACCTCCAACACTGAGCTAGTTGCTGCCACGTGGCCCTAGATCTGAGAAACTGACTTTCAGCACCCTAGCACTCCTAGTCATTTTCTGATTTTTTCTGCATTTTTCCAGCTTGGGTTTGTAGATCAGGTCATCCACATACCATTTCTCCTCCAACGCTGAGCTGATGCCTCCCAGATTGTCCTAGATCTGATAATCTATCCCTCCAAACCCTAGAACTAGCCCTCCTCCTGTTGGTTTCCCCTGCAAATTGAATTTTCCGGGCCAAACATTTTTTGGGGTCCATAGATCAAGGCATATCCCAAGTGGTTTCACTCTAACACTGTGTAGATACTGACTCCAATTCCCAAGGCCCAACAGGCACTGATCTCCAAGCCTACCACTAGCCCTCTTTTGAACTCTTTTCCTTGAAAGTTGACTTTTCTTTGATGACTCAGGTACTTCGACATTGTGACATCTTTCATTGAGTCTATCCTTTAGGTACTAAATAGTCTCAGCTCTGTCCTTACTCACCCTGCATTGGTTACGTTTCCCAAGGTAGCGGTTATCTTCATCAATTGCTAGTACCTCAACCCCAGATCTTGTATCAACCCCATAAGTTACCTTGGTTCCACTTTGGATCGAACTTAACACTTCCAAAACCCTAATCCAAGGCCTTGGCACACCTAGTAACATCTCCCATAGATCTAGGGTCTTAAATTACCTTACACCTTACGTACCTCAAGCCTACTTGATCTAATCTGGTGTCTAGGTCTGATGTCTCCTGTCGGGAGCAGATCTGGATCTCCCCCTTTGTTGTCTTGGACTTAGATAACATAAAGCGAAGATTGTCTTGATTGCCGTGACAACCATTCATTTGGGAGTCTAGGCAGTCTTGGTTCCACCTTCTTAGTTGCCTGTCCCTCTACCATCCATCCTGGATCCACCTCACATAGGCAACTACAAGGTTGGTGATAACAGAATATGTTGTCGCCTTTCACACACCTAGGGGGGACGTGGCAGAAATCTTCAAGCCACTTGGTGTGTCCTTGGGGGCAAGTCTCGAGTCAAGGTTGTCACCTTGTTCTTGACTCCTCCGTTTAGGCCAACTCCTAACGAAGCCAAGGGGGGTAGACCCTATTAATTGCTAAGATTGTCAAGGCTTTAGTGTTTATGGTGATGAATGAGTTACTTAGGAGTTTGATAAACAAATTTAAGACAAGATATTTGCAACAGAATTTAAGCACAACAGCATAAAGATCAAGATACAATATATCAAAGCACATGAAAGCAAATGATCATATAAAATAAAGAACTGGTGCCAAAATGGAGTCCATAGATAAAGTGTTGTTGCTGAAACGAAAGATGTTGCAAGTGCTCTTGGTCAAATGTTAAGTTAACTATGGAAATGAGTTGATTAACTTAAGGGGAAGAGGGGACTCCAAATATACAAGAAGGTACAAGGAGTATGTCCAAATACGTTAACTGATGCGGCTCCCCGTAAGTAATATGTGGGTTGGTTAGAATCTCTAAGACCTGTTCAACACTACACCAACAAGGGTGTAGCCTAATGGTGTCTCAAGGTCACTGCCCAGTTGTTCCCGCTTCCTTTGTGGATTTTTCCACCGCAACAGATTAATTCAAAGCATTGGTTTTCTCCTTGGGGGGTTAATTGGGGCATGAAAACTAACTTATCTAGTCGCCCACGTTACTTTTGATGCAGTCGGTTGATTGGACAAACTGCAGCCAATGCAGAGCATGCACAAGGGAGCCTTGTAAAATTTTAAGATTTTTAAAGTGTTGTGTTCTTTGTTAAAAAGAAAAACCCTCCAGGAATCTCTTTCGATCCAAATGGACCTCAATCGGGAAAGCGAGGAGGGGTTGATTTTAAATAAAGAAAAGCTTGCAGATAAATACAAAGAAGAAAGAAAAACTCCACAGATTGTCTAATTAGTCCTACCATGAATCTCTTTCCCCTTTAGGGTCAATCAAGAAGTCGTGGGGTAAGTAGTATAGTTACTTTGAATTTAAAAAAGTATGGAATGCTTGTAATGATGATTCAAAGTATATCATACTGCAATAAACAACTAAACTAAAGCAAAAGTGAAAAATGCAAAAAACACCAAAAAGACAAATCTCCCCCAGGGGGGATGGGGAGTGGACTTGAAAGAGCCTACTCTTGATCTTTTTTATTACTCGGTTACAATGCTTTAGAATAAATGCACTTTGGTCCTTGTTATCTGGGATCCAAAGGCTTACAACACAGCGAGAAAAGAAACACGGTTGAGGGAGAAACTTCTGGGAAGCTCCGAATGGCCCAAAACATGATTCTTGAGCAGCGTATCCTCCTCTTTTTGGACAGACCTGCTAAAAAATCAAAGTTTAGTAGAAAGGGCCCAAAAACACTTTAAAAGCGTTTTGGGGAAACGCAAAAAATTACCGAAAAAAATTATAAGTTAAAAATTAAATAAAAGTAAGACATTTAACCAAGGGAAGCAAGCTTTCCTTGAAATCTTGGCTTTGCCTATTGGGCAGCCAATGCAATGTGCACTTTAGATGCTAGATTTAACTTTTAATAAAGAAAGACTATTCACTTTAAACAAGCTTTCGATTTAGCTTAAAATTGCTTATAAAAAATGAAAGACTTCTACTGCTAGATCTAGTTTTTAAAGAGAAAGGACTTGAATCTTTTTCTTAAATTAAACTAAATCTATGCATGCAACTCCTATATGTTCAGATCTAGAAAGATATTAGCTTTGAAACAGTAGATCTACAATATAAAAGCCAAGTAACCAAGAAAGTGTTGATGAAAAGGGAGAGAGAGTGAAAGAAGTGGCTTGGTGCTCGAATGATCAACTATGGAGCTTTCTAGTAAAATGTCGAGGGATTGTGCCTTTGAGAGAGTTTGGAGAAAGTGAGGAACTAGATCAATGCCCTCTCTAGCAAGAAACCTGCAGCTAATCCAAAGGCTTGCCAAGATGCTTGTGAAATCCGGTTAATACATAAACAAAGATATTGATGATGATGGTTAACGTCCACTCAGACCAAGCATGTTATCTTATAAAGCATGTTAAATCTAGATCTCTAGACATGCATAAAAGAAAAGAAGATAGCCAATAAACTTGTTAACAAATTCATTTCCTACCAAGATCATAATCAACTTATTAACAATCTTTTAGCACTGGATCCACAATATCAAAATAAGCAAGTTACGAACACAGATACAGGTTACCTCAGTGAAACATGGCAATGCTCATCCACACATAATAACATGACACCATCTTGCCTCCAAACCTTTCTTTTATTCTAATCAACAAAAATAATGACAGTATTACAACAGCCAAGACCAATTCTCTATCCAACTCGAACCAGCTTGGAAGAGAAAAACATTGCTTTATTTATAGCCAGAGCCAAGCCCTTGGGGGGCTACCAACACTGAAGATACACTCTAAGTCACACTGAGCTTAAGTGAGTTGAAATGAAGATGGACTGAGTTGAACTACAAAGGTGATTAACACCTCTCTCAATTAACTCAAAATTATTTGCCAACACACCAAACAAGATCTACACACCATCCCTTGGCGTCAAACCTCCTCACACATGAGCTCAAGAGAGTTGGTGAAATGGAGAGGTGGTGATGTCATCCAACAAGATTTGCTAGCATAGGAGTATACCAAGGTTTAGAACAAAACTAAAGGGAAGCTTCCAAAGTAGAGAGGGGTCCACCCCTTTCCCCACTCGCTAACCTCCACTTTGCTAGTGTGAGGCTCGTGTCACCCTCCTCACGTGAGCTCTAATCATAAACCCAATGTTTTAAATCAAAGTCTCATTTTATAAAATTCACCACAATGGAGAGGGGTCCACCCCTCCTTCCCCTCGCCCGAGTTCCAATCGCTAGCCTCTTGTTGACGTCAACCCTTCCACTTCACGTGAGCTTCATGCACTAATTAAAACAAGTTTTAATATAACCCTAAGTTTGAAAAAAGGTCGTGAGCCTTAGGAAGACCCATGCCAAGTCACCCTTTTAAATTATATTTAAATTTTTCCACTTCTTCAAACTTTGACTATAGTGCCAATTTGTCGAAATTTAGCTTTAAAATGCTCTCCTGATGCATCTTTAGTTGAATAATGCTCCACGGGGTGTTCTAGCTGCTCAACTAATGTGGAAAGTGGTCCCCAAAGAAATGTGGACGCTCTGAGTGAGAAAACGAGTGTCCCCACGTCAGCAACGGACTCTATGTGAGGACCCTGCAGCAAATAATTAATCAAAATACACGATATAGCAGCAGAACTCAAAATCACTTTTATATTAATCGCAGGCCACTTCGAGGGGGCAACCTCCTTTGAGCAAGCTCAATACAAAATAACTTCACGGTGCCTTCCTTGGCCTCAACACACACTTATATACTAAAAATAGACGCCAATACTATGGGTCAAAACCATGGGCCAATATAAACTATGGATCAAGAAATACTACAGGCATCTTACAAAGCATATGCGCCCAACAACAATAACACAAACTATGGATCAACAATTACTATGGGACGACTTACAAAGCATATGCGCCCAACAACAATAACACAAACTATGGATCAACAATTACTATGGGACGACTTACAAAGCATATGCGTCCAACAACAATATACTAACATGGTAAAGAGAATGATTGACATGGGTTCTTAACATCCCCTCCCCCTTAGAAAAAGCTTTGTCCTCAAAGCTTTAGATGTGGAAATTGTCACTGAATCTGAAGGAGTGGTTCCCACGTAGCATCCTAGGGCTGCATTCCGTGCCATTGAATTAAGACCTCTGTGATAGAGCGAGAGCGAAGCTGACGAGTGCATTTATTGAGGACAGCCTCCGGCTCCAAAAAGATGGATCCTTCATTATCTAGTTCTGGTAAAATAGTTTGGCCTTTGATGTTGATGCCAAGAACTTTCTTCAGACAAGAGACATGAAATACTGGATGAATGCGGGAAGAAGGCGGAAGTTCCAATTTATAAGCAACAGACCCAATCTTCTGAAGAATCCTATATGGCCCATAGAACTTTGGAGCGAGCTTATGACGCCCTTTGAGTTTTAGTGAGGATTGCTTGTAAGGCTGGAGACAAAGAAAAACCATATCACCGGCTTCAAAAGTGCGCTCAGAACGATGCTGATCAGCTTGTTGCTTCATGCGATTTCTTGCCATGTGAAGATTTTCGCGCAAAATACGAAGAACCTCATCGCGGTTTCGAAGGACCGCGTCAACTGCCTGAACTGGAGAACTGCTGGGGGTGTAAGGAAGAAGAACTGGCGGTGCCTGACCATAAACGGCTTCATATGGAGTCATTTTAGAGGCAGTGTGGTAAGAGGTATTGTACCACCATTCAGCGAGAGGGAGCCACTTTGCCCACTGATGTTGTTGCTCAGAGCAGAAGCAACGAAGATAAGTTTCCAAGCATTTATTGATAATTTCAGTCCGGCCATCCGTTTGGGGGTGATAATCTGAACTCATCTTCAGTTTGGTGCCAGTGTGGTGAAAGAGTTCTGTCCAAAAATGACTGGTGAAAGTCGCATCACGATCCGAGACAATGGAAGAAGGCATTCCATGAAGACGAAAGATCTGATCCAGGAAAATTTGAGCAATGGAGGAGGCTGTATAGGGATGGCTGAGAGCACAAAAATGACTATATTTGGAGAGGCGATCAACCACAACCAAAATCACAGTCTTCCCTCCAGATTTAGGTAGCCCTTCAATGAAATCCATAGAAATATTTGTCCATATCCGGGTAGGTATGGGCAAGGGTTCGAGCAATCCCGGAAGGGGTGTTGTTTCACCCTTATTGCGCTGGCAGGTATCACATTCAGCCACCATCTGTTGAATTGTCCTTTTCATGCCCTGCCAAAAGAAGTTGCGCCGTGCCCGTTCATACGTTTTGAGAAAACCAGAGTGCCCAGCTGACGGAGAAGCATGGAGTTCATAGAAGATAGCTTGTTGAAGAGCTGTGTTCTGGGGAAGCACCAGACGACCCTTGTATCTCAGTGAAGCACCATCCCGAGAGTAATGTGGGACAGCAAAAGGGTTGTTGTCCAAGCGTTGGATGATTTGAGATAATGAAGAGTCATTGACATAACCCTGTTGAACCGATTGCAACCAATTTGGAACAGGCATAGAAATCGCGGAAAGAGAACCTTGGTCATCAAATGTGCGAGAAAGGGCATCCGCCACAATATTGTCCTTACCCTTCTTATAAGTGATCTCATAGTCATAACCCATGAGTTTGCTAACCCATTTATGTTGTGCTGGGGAGGATACACGCTGTTCTAGGAAATATTTCAGACTCTGGTGATCAGTCTTGATGCAGAAATGATTCCCTAAGAGGTAGGGTCGCCACTTTTGTACTGCATGCAAAATAGCCATCATTTCCTTCTCATATGTAGAGGCAGCTAAATTCTTACCGGAAAGGGCTTTGCTGGTGAACGCAATGGGGTGTTCATCTTGAAGGAGAACAGCACCATGTCCATTGCCACAAGCATCACTCTTAATAGTGAAGGGCTTGGAAAAATCGGGCATAGCTAGAACAGGTGTAGTACACATAGCTTGTTTCAGCTTGTCAAATGCACCCTCAGTAACATGTGTCCATTGTAAAGCATCCTTTTTCAACAGAGCAGTTAATGGAGCTGCAATCTTCCCATAATCCTTGACAAACTTGCGGTAGTAGCCAGTCAACCCCAAAAAACCACGAAGGCTCTTGAGTGTCTTAGGAGGCGGCCAATCGTTCATGGCAACTATTTTGGCAGGATCCACACGAACCCCTTGTGCTGAGATAATGTGCCCGAGATACTCAACTTCCTTTTGGCCAAAAACACATTTAGACTTTTTGGCATGGAGATGATGTTCAGAGAAAAGTTGCATTACAAGAGCCAGATGCTGGAGATGTTCAACCCATGTTTTACTGTAGATGAGGATATCATCAAAAAATACTAGAATGAATTTCCACAAATAGGGTCGGAATATTTTATTCATCAAGGCCTGGAATGTGGAAGGAGCATTAGTGAGACCAAAGGGCATGACCAAAAACTCATAGTGGCCATCATGTA
>LPNX010504675.1:101046-128473 GCA_001517045.1 Pseudotsuga menziesii | reverse complement strand
GTAGAGAGGGACAAAGAAGCAGAATGAGGAAAGGAATACGGTGGCAAAATTTGAAGGCGTTTGGGTGAAAATCGAAGGAGTTATGGCAAACCCTAAAAATAGGCAAATGTGGGATTTCGGGTCTTGGGAAGTGGAATTTGGGATAGGGTCTTCAGGGATGAAATATGCAAAATGGAATTGCAGAGGTGTCAGTGAAGTTTTAGGGAAAACAGAGTTGAAACCAAGGAGATATGGCCGAAAAACAGAATTTTATACTATTCAGGAAGGGATCTGCAACGACGCGAAAGTGATCGGATACAGTGGAATCTGCAACGGCGCGGAAGTGATCGGCAACAAATGGATCTGCAACGGTGCGGAACTGACCGGCAACAGTTCTGGACAGAGGAAATCTGCGATTGTGCAACTGAAAATAAATATGGACCCCAGGTATGTGCGGCTTCCTATCGGTTCAAGGGAATCACTCGGCCACCAATGCTGTCTGACGGCTTGCGTATTGGGGCAGTAACTCTCACTCCACGGCTCAGGTAAAACTGATAACCGCTTGGCCACAACCGACAGCTCTTGGTTTACCTCACGGGTGGGAACTAGTCAATGAGGTAGGGGTCGTTGCCCTTTTCGCTGGCAAGTCCTCTCAATGGGCCAGCTACTTCGGGGTTCCTGTGGTACTCCTCACAATGAGTTTTAGGGCTTATGCCCAAGTACTTCCCACAGTTAAGTGGATAGGGATTATTCCCAGATCCGAACATGCAACAGAAGCGAAAAAAAAAATTGGGCAGAAATTTCACCCAACGAGCCCAAGAAAGTGCTCTGATACCAAATGTGAGGACCCTGCAGCAAATAATTAATCAAAATACACGATATAGCAGCAGAACTCAAAATCACTTTTATATTAATCGCAGGCCACTTCGAGGGGGCAACCTCCTTTGAGCAAGCTCAATACAAAATAACTTCACGGTGCCTTCCTTGGCCTCAACACACACTTATATACTAAAAATAGGCGCCAATACTATGGGTCAAAACCATGGGCCAATATAAACTATGGATCAAAAAATACTACAGGCGGCTTACAAAGCATATGCGCCCAACAACAATAACACAAACTATGGATCAACAATTACTATGGGACGACTTACAAAGCATATGCGTCCAACAACAATATACTAACACAGTAAAGAGAAGGATTGACATGGGTTCCTAACACTCTATATCTGACTTTTATTACATTTTGAAGTTTTTTAATTAAACCATTAAAAATGGCTTAAAAAACAGAAAATATATATATATATATATTTCACGAAAATTGACGGAAATCTAGGGGGACCTACCACATGTACATACGACTCAAATTCAATGCCTAGCATGTTGAAAAACACTGACACAAAGACTCTAATAACCTCCTAAGGACGAAACACCAAGAGGACTGTTATCACCAACCTTGTAGTTTCCTGTGTGAGATAGATCCAGGATGGATGGTAGAGGGACAAGCAACTAAGGAGGTGGAACCAAGACTGCCTAGACTCCCAAATGGATGGTTGTCACGCCAATCAAGGCAATCTTCACTTTCTGTTATCTAAGTCCCAAGACAACAACGGGGGAGACCCGGATCTACTCCCGACAGGAGAGATCAGACCTAAACACCAGAACAGATCAAATGTGGCTTTGAGGTACGTAAGGAATAAGGTAAATGGAAACCCTAGCTCTAGGGTTTAGGCACTAGCAACTGATGAAGATGACCACTATCTTGGGAAACGTAACTGTGATAGGTTGAGCAAAGACAGAGTTGGGACTGTCTAGTACCAAGGAGATAGACTCAGTGAAGGACATGAAAGTATCATGTACCCTGAGTTATCAAGGAATGGTCAACTTTCGGGGAAAGAAGTCAAGAAGGGCTAGTACTATGCTTGGGGATCAGTGCCTGTTCAGCCTTGGGTAATAGAGTCAGTATAAACACAGCATTTCAGTGAACCCACCTAGGATATGTCCTGATCTATGGACCCAAAAAAGGATTTGGCCCAGAAGATTCAGGTTACAGGAAAATCAGCAGAAGGAGGGCTAGCACTAGGGTTTGGAGAGGCAGATCAACAGATCCAGAACCACCAGGAGACTATCAGCTCAGCGTTGGAGTGGAAATGAGATTAGGATGACCCGATCTACAAACCCAAGTCAGAAAATTTCAGGAAAAATCAGATCTGGAAAAGTCAAAATCTGATGGGGGGGGCTAGGAGGCTGAAAGTCAGTTTTTCAGATCTAGGGAAACCTGGCAGGAACTAGCTCATCATTGGGGATGATTTGGACTGTGTGAGACCCGATCTATCAGTCTATGAAGTCAAAAATCAGAAAAAGTCAAAACCCTAGCAGGTCAAATTTTCAGTGGGGGCGTTATGTAGTTTTCAGGCTAAAAATCAGATCTAGGTCAAACCAACAGGAATTTGACCAGCATTGCAGTAGATTCAGTGAAGGGGAGGCCCAATCTATGAAACCCAGCAGTGGTTTGGACAAAGATCGAACAGTTCCCAAATTTATTATTTTTTAAGGGTTTTTTAGTAATTTAAGGGTTTTCAAAAAGATGGAAGGAAAACAGGTACAATGGATTAAGATCTATAAAAGAGAAGAGAATTACCTGTTGGATCGTACCTGGAAATGCTTGTAGAAGTCTTAACAGTGATGATCCTTGCTATCATGATCAATTCTGGAAGATCCAAGTGATTTCTATGACAGATGTAAGCCCCAAGCCACCAATGCGCCACCTACCCTATATGAGCAAACGTCAACAATATCAAATTTGCTAAGACAAGATAAAGAAACCAAATGCTATAGGAAAGTAAAATGAAGTAATCATAAATCACACTGAAATTAATGAAAACCCCCCGATCCAAGACGAAGATAAACGAACGAGTTGAAGTCCCCCTGCAAAAACACTCCAGCCAAAACGCCATCCTGTAGACAAGACAATGATAGCAGAAAAATATAGATCTCACATGAATTTCCACAATGCTAGGAAGCAGAAGACTATCCAATCACCATTTGAGAACATCAAATGCAAAGCAGATCCAGAAAATATCCACAGAAAAATATTTCCATTATTCAGATCCAAGAGTCAAAGACCCGTTACAAATGAGAAGCTCTCTCCTTTAAATAGAAATGCGAGAACCACAATTCTAACCAGTTTTAAAACGACTGGCTAAGATTAAAAGATAAAATGTTCTAATCATTGGTTGAGATGAGCTCAACATACAATGCATGGATCAATATAACCATAAAGTACCAAAGTGGACTAAATCACCCATAAAGAGGGTACCCCACTCAACAAGAAATAAATGAAGCACATGGTGGGTCCATGGAGTGTTAACTAACTCCCTCTGGGTGTCTCCATGGCACAATATAATATTTTAATTCTTTGACTTTGTGCCTCCTTGAGGAAATCGTGAGCCTCCCAAAAGCTCTAAAAAATGCCCAAAAATAAGTGTGGGACAAATCAGGTGCTGCAACTACTTAAGAAGGTGTGGAGGACATCACTCTCATCATCATGACTCATCCCATGTCATTTCTTTGCCTCAGTAGCCCAAATCGATTTCTTCAATAGCCATTTAATCATTTTTTAATCTGCCTCGAGAAACGTGAACCTGCCAAAACAACCTCCTAGGGTGCTTGCGTTGTCAAACTAAGCCCACCAAGCTCTCTGGGATGGGGGTACTATGGTACAAACAAATAGCTGCACCCCCTATGTCCATACAACGTCCTAGGATATCCAAATAAAACATCTCCCTGCCCAAACACATCATCCTGTGAAGCAAAACTGCATCAGAAAAGTAAAATGAGCCTAATCATTTCTACAAGTGCCCAGAACTGAAAATAAACCGTCTCATTAGACTCAGAGAGTCCAAATCCATCTAGGGTGTATACTCACTTCATAGTTGTAATCAATTTGCTAGTGAAGGGTGAAGGATGAAATTTACCAGGCCAGGGCAAAGGATGACTTCCTACTTAACATCATGACACTTTGGATATGGAAAGGAAACACTCACTAAAACCAATGTCGGACAAACAACAACACAAGGAATGGCAGTGCCTCACAAATGGTTGAGTTGTTTAGAGAGTGCTTATTCAACTTAGGCATCATGACTACATCAAGCTTGATCCAGTTTCATTAGGATCATCAATTTTATTTCCATGGCCTTTTTGGCCTATATGACCCTTTGGGACTTCACCAGTGCTTAAAAGCACAGCTAATCGCAACTTTCATCCGAGACATATTCAAATTTATAAGGTCAGCATATATTTAACCATTGCTTTTTGGACCTTTTCTTATACCCTTTAAGGGGTATTTTAGCATTTCATTGCTCTTGCCCTTTTTCACATATGTTAAGAAACACAGTTTTAGCATTTTCATTTTCCATGGACGCATATATAACATTTCCAATACAGGTAGTACATGAGCTTTCAATTTTAGCCAACAACATCTCAAGTGACCAGGGAGAGTTCTGTACAGTGCCAAACATTGGGAAAACCGACCAAAATGATTTAGGCATACAATCCAACTCACCAAAAGCAAGTTCTGTCACCAACTCAGAGCCAAGACACAATATAAACAAGGAGGCTTGTCCAACAAAGGTTCTGGCGGGGGAAAAGGTCCTCCATGCCATAAGTCAAGTAGTAAGTCGGGTTAGAAAACTAAACTGAAAGGTAATGGATGGGTGGAGACAATGAATGATGAAGCCAACACTAGCAAGCCAAAACAATGGTGGGAATGACTACCTCTATTCTCCCTAAGGAGGGTAAAACCAATGAGTATAGATTAGGAACTTCCAAGTCTAAGTAGGGACATCAATACATAATACAAAATACATCCAAGTCCAAATAATTATGACTACCAGATCATGACACCACATGTTAATACATGTCACAAAAATGAGTATAAGAGCAATGATAACCATAACACAATATAAAAAGTTGAGTCATAATCATGCATATAATCCATCTGAAACATCATCTGTCCAATGAGAACGCAATGATATAAAATTGGGCATTAATAACTACTCTGTAATGACTAAATGGCTACATCGATCCTCAAATCTGAGTGTCCTGAGACTAAGTTCTGACATGGGACAGTACAATAGTCCACAAATACAATAATGATCCGGCAAAACTGCTCATCTCAGCATCTCATATGTAAGAGATCAGGCTGAAAAAAGTACTGTCTAAAAAATAGAATATGGTAGCCTGGCTACTATATATGTGATAACAAGGACTACCCCAACTTTGGAGGTGTGAGTGAAAAACTCAGAAATTATTAGTCGTTTGTTCAACAACCAATAATAACCAAGAGAAAAAACACTCTGGGTTAGTCGGCTTGATGCTCAAGTCTGGGAAGCCAAGCCTTTTATAAAAAATTAAATGCTACGACATTTTTTACAATTTCCCCAAGGGGGTATGAACATGTCTTACAAAAAATTTCGAACAGACTCCCAAAAAAAGGCTGGCGGACTTCTGAACTCTAATCATGAACAAGTGTACTTGTTCTACTTCGTCGGCTCACTTGAAAAAACCACCAAGTACAACTTAGGTGGTAACAGAATACAATGAGGGGATCACAACTCTTAAATAGATCGAGAGTGTGTCCACAAAATAACAGATATTCATCCAACGGTTGAGATTAACACATCATCAATGGTGGAGATCTAATTTTAACTTTTTTACATGGATTAATACATGGATCAATGACTAAGACAAATGGGAGCACAATTTTTGCCCAAGGACGTCATACTTAGACACATTACATCAAAGTGTCAAAATATATCATGATAATATATAAAAGGGGTGCCTTAGGGACATAAATCACCCTAGGCCCCTGATGATACAATGACATAAGATATAACAATGAAATACATCCATCACCAAGGTGAGGGGCGTCCCATGGGAGACGTCCTCCCTAAGAAAGCTGTTGCCCACCTATTTCGACTAGGTGGCAACTCCATGTACAGGAAGATGTACATAATTGTACGAGTTGTAACTTGGAAAATCTGAGGATTTTTCACTCCTGCAGGGCTATTGCCCCTTTGTAAAACGAAATGTCCGCTCCCCTGCGTGGGAAAATTAATGTAATTTTGTATGCTAGTGTGGGTCATATGGTACGGATGCCACACCATGGAACTGGTTGTTAGGGAAGTCCCCTCATCGAATGTTTTTCCCTTTCCAATTGATCTTGTTGCGTAAACGAGTTTAATCGGTTTGGTTTTCACTCAAAATCCTCCAAAGTGGTGACGGGCGTTCTACCAGTCAAGTCCATGAGGTGGCTAAGGATTCAAAGTGTGATTCATGACCATGCTAGGCATCTGTATAGAGTCTTGCGGAGTTTCGTTGTGTTGTTGTATTTTTATTAATTTCTTCTGGTTAATTATTTTCACCCCATGGTGATTAATTAACTCAGTTTTGATGTAATAATGTAATCGCTCAAGCATGGCATTTTGTAATAGGGGCTATGAATGCAAAGTTAATTGCTATGAAACCCTCTAAGCCACTGCTTCGAGTCCCATGTCATTCTGATGAATGGTTGAGGAGATAGACCATTTTTGTCTAAGCAAGGTCTATTTTTCCTAGGGAATTAATTAATTTCCCTAAGTCAAAATTCATATTTTTTGATTTTGAAGTAAAAAATCAAGAAATGCCATGGTAAGATGGTCTGGGGATTCCTAAGCCTAGGAAAACTTATTCCAAAGTTTTTCACCCCTCCCCATGACCTAGATATTAATTTTTCAAGTTATTTTTTAATTTTTCCTAAGTCAAATCTAGGAAAATTTAAAAATTAAATTGAAAATAATTAAATCTAAGGTGAATTTTTATTTTAGCCTAAGTCTAAAGTTAAATTTTATTAATGGAGCTAATGACTAAAGTCAAAGCTAGGTTAAATGGCTAAACCCTAAGTCTAAAGGTGGACGTCCAAGTTTGAAACCTCTATTTTAGTGGGGGTGTATGTAAATAAGAGGGCCCACTCTAATTTTAGTGAGGCGTCACTATGGAGAAGACATTCTAAGGTGGGCGCTAGCCATCTCATGGCTTGCTTCAAGCTAAAGCTCCTCCAAAGTTAGCGCTAGGGTAAAGGATGGCGTTTTATTTGGAGGAGGACGCCCCCATATTAAAAAAATGAAGGCGATACCATATAAGAGGCATCACGTTTTGTAAAGGGCGGCCAATATAGAGGCGTTACCATATAAAAAATGGAGGCGCTATCAAAAATGGAGATGGGTGCTAAAGAAATGAAGACGCTAGCCATACTTTGAGATGGGCGCTAGCACATTGGTGAAGGCGCTATATTAAGAGGGCGCTCCATTTAATAGAGGCGCTAAACTTAGAAGACGCCACCATTTAAAGAGAGCCACCGCTATTTTGGAGGAGCCGCCACTAAAAATAGAAGGGGCTACCATGAAGACTCTATCAAAGATGGAGGACGCGCTGCTAAATTTAGAGGGCGCCCATATTAGAGGAGCGCTAGCCAATGTTTAAAAGGGGCGCTAAGTTTGGAGACTCTCCACCATTTAAAGGAAGGGCGCTAGCTATTTTAGAAGGGCGCTAGCTACATGAAGGAGCCACCAATTTTAGAGGATATCCACCATATTTAGAGGGGCGCCTAAGTGGGCCTACTCTATTTTTTCAAAACCTAAAAGCTCATCTAATGGTGGAAATTAAGTTAAAAACCTAGATCCAAAGGTTAATATTTTTAAGACATGGATTAAACTTATGGCCTTTGATTAAAAATTAATCTAAGGGTGGAGAATAATTAAGACATGGATCAAGTACTCAAGCCATGGATTAAAAAGCAATCTAAGGGTGTAGATTGATTGAGAGTGGTAAAAAGTCAAATACCTAGATCTAGTGGTGGAGATCTAATCTTGGCCATTGATCTTCAAGGGGTTGGGGTTGCTCCTCAACTATATAATGGGGGTCTCACTCCCTCATTTGACATGATCATTCATGCTATTGTTATGCTGCCGGAAATTTCTTGCTCTCATTTTCTTGCTATACTTTGTATTGGAAGCTTTGCCCTTGTTGGGCCATTAATAAAAATTTCTTTGGAGGGACACTATGCTGCAAATTCTTTCATGATCTACTACTCTTGAGGTAACTTGTATTATTCTATTTTTGCATTTTGTACTATTCTAGTTAGCTCTCCACAAAGTGTTTTGTGGAGAGATTAGAGAGTAAAAGTGCTTTTACTTTCTTTTGTGAATGATCTAACATTATCTTTCAAAGTATTTTGCAGGAAGTGTTAGGTACTCATCACTAGGATCACAAATTTTGCAGGCATAGATTTATTTGCAGGTTGTCCAAGCAAGGAGATCTCTCCAAATATCATTCCGGCAACTTTTTTTAAATTCGGCCATTTACTTTCAGCCTATTTAAAACTGGGTTTTATTCACTGTTTAGTGAATATAACCCTTGTTTTAGGGCCTCAACCTATTATATATTTGTTAGGGCTTATATTTCTGCTGTTTAAACACTGTTCAACTAAGTTTCTTCGATATTTCTCCTCCGGTTCTTACAGTTATTCTGAATATTGCAATTGTATCAGTTCCAGCCTATATTTATCTACACTTTGAGCTTAATCGTGGTATTCCTCGTCTGACATCAAGCAATTGAGATCAGAACGCAAAGCGCTCAAAGCTGTTATAAATATTTGTCTGTCATTCAATCTGCATAATAGTTTCCAGCCCTTTAAATCTCTCATTTCTGCAATATTTTACACTCATATTTTTTATGTAAATTTGTGAATTTTGTACAAATATTTTAACAAAAAAAATTTAGTGTTTTTCTGTGATTTCCAGCGAAGAATAGCTCGCTGGTTTGTGACAGGTTGTGCATGAGTGAAGGAGATTTAATGCCTGAATAGGCCCAGGATCTCTTCAAACTTCCACCGCTTCAAAAGGGGTTCAAACCCTCAACCCTCTCTCTCATATTTTTCCAATTTATTGTAAACCCCAACGAGAGTCTCTTGGGGTATTCTGTAAAGTCTTGTAAGGCATTTGTAATTTATAAGTAAGTAGATTAGGAAGTAAGGTAGATAACTAGTTCTATTTCCAGCTACCCACCTATCTTTGTGACAGACTATCATCTCTGTCACAAAGATTGTTGTGAGGTGAGTTTACTGTAGTTAGTTGTGTATTTCTTTCAAGTTTATGCAACTTTAATTTTCTGTTTAAAAGTAATCATACAACCTATCAAACCTGTGTATCCTCTATCCGCTTGTCATCTCCCTTTAGGGACTTCAAGCTGGATATGAAAAACAGGGGAAGTAGGGGCTTAGGTAATTAAGATAACTTTATTTTCTTGTACCACAATCAAACATTTTTTTTTTACAAGTCCAAGATCAAATACCGGCACCTCCCATAAGGGATATAGCTTGGTTGATCTTGTTGATCGCTTTAAAATAAACCTTGCATGTTAATCACTCAAATAAAACTTAACCTTAAAACTTACCAACAACAACTTCCCACATCCTGCTCCTCTACTCGGTTATCACCCTCCGAGGTACTCCGAGATACGACCAGGGGACAGAGAAGTCTTAGTTTAATAGGCATCCATCTAGCCCTTTTTCTGTCAACTAAAAACAGTGACCTCAGGAAGCTAGAAGGGGTAGCAGACCGCGGGCGATCTCTAGGCGCTTCGACGTCCTCCTTGTTGAGCATCGGGGCATTGGGGATTGACCTGTGAGCTACGGATGGGCTTTGCTCCCACTTTGTTGAGCGCAACAGCATTCCTTCTTTGACTGGAGAAGTTCTAGATCGGGGTAGTCACACCACCGGATCTAAAACTTAATCAAAGACTTCAACTTTAATAAAATCTATTAAAATAAACCAAGAAGCATTGCAAAACGTCCTACAAACACAGGTCATTCTATTCGTCTTTGCCTTGCTGTTCAAGGCTTTTACTGCAAGCACTTTCATTTCTCAGTTACAAGTATTTTCTTTCAGTTTTGCAATCTCATATGGTGACACCTTTAATTCATTTGCTTAAGTAATCGCATTGCTTAACCTTGTAACTTAAAGGTAATCTGTCCTTTGACCTTTGATACAATAACTTGTTCATATTATGTAATTCTTTAGCATTTGTTCATATTGTTAATATTGTAAATCTTGCTTAACGTAGGCAACTGTGGATAATCATTCTTGTTCTTTTGTAAGTTTGTAACTTGTAATCTTTTGACTCCATTTAATCTAGGCACTGGTCTTGTAATTTTGTAACCTTAAAAGGATCCCTTTAATTAATTTGTAATTAATTAATAAATCTGGAACTTAGTATTCCGTAGGGACTACCCCCCTTGGCTCTGTTGGGATCTAGCCTAAACGGAGGAGTTGTGGACTGTGGTGACAGTGCTCCCCAGCTCTAACTTGCCCCCAAGGACACACAAAGCGGGTTGGAGACTTTCCCGTATCATAAAGTGTGTATTAGGCGGCAACAAAAGCCAATAAAATAATCTGGAGCATCAAAATGACTGAAACTGGTGCTAACTAATCCAAAGAGCCATAACATATCATCCAAAATTATTTCCAAGCCAATTGTTCAACTTCACTAGCCAAATCAATTTCCTTAAGTGAATTTCACAGCCCATTTTTAGTCGATACAACACTTGGAAATTACAAAAATCACAATAACTCTGTCAGCTGAAAATTTCAACAAACTAACTTCAAAGATGAGTCTGAAGACATGATAGAATGGTAATGTTGACTACTCATACCCCCTTGGAGCGCTACAGTGCCTGTTGCCCACCTATTTCGACTAGGTGGCAACTCCATGTACATGAGTTGTACATAATTGTACCTTAGAAAAATCTGAGGATTTTTCAATTCTGCAGGGCTATTGCCCCTTTGTAAAACGAAATGTCCGCTCCCCTGCGTGGGAAAATTAATGTAATTTTATGTGCTAGTGTGGGTCATATGATATGGATGCCACACCATGGAACGGGTTGTTAGGGAAGTCCCCTCATCGAGTGTTTTTCCCTTTCCAATTGACCTTGTTGAACAAACGAGTTTAATCGGTTTGGTTTTCACTCAAAATCCTCCAAAGTGGTGACGGGCGTTCTACCAGTCAATTCCATGAGGTGGCTAAGGCTTCAAAGTGTGATTCATGACCATGCTAGGCATTTGTCTAGAGTCTTGCGGAGTTTCGTTGTGTTGTTGTATTTTTAATTATTTTTTCTAGTTAATTAATTTCACCCCTTGGTGATTAATTAACTTAGTCGTTGATGTAATAATGTAATCGCTCGAGCATGGCATTTTGTAATAGGGGCTATAAATGCAAAGTTAATTGCTATGAAACCCCCTAAGCCACTACTTTGAGTCCCATGTCATTCTGATGAGTGGTTGAGGAGATCGACATTTTTTGTCTAAGCAAGGTCTATTTTCCTAGGGAATTAATTAAATTCCCTAAGTCAAAATCCACATTTTTTTATTTTGAAGTAAAAAATCAAGAAATGCCATGGTAAATTAGTTTGGGGATTCTTAAGCCTAGGAAAACTTATTCCAAAGTTTTTCACCCCCCCATGGCCTAGATATTAATTTTTCAAGTTATTTTTAATTTTTCCTAAGTCAATTCTAGGAAAATTTAAAAATTTAATTGAAATTTTTTTAATCTAAGGTGAAATTTATTTAAGCCTAAGTCTAAAGGCTAGATAAAATTATGGAGCTAATGGCTAAAGTTAAAGCCAAGTCCAAGATAAAACCTTCACTTAAATGGCAAGCCCTAAGTTTAATGGGGGCGCTAATGTAAAACCTCCACCGTAAATAGTGAGGTGCTCATGCTAAGATAAAGGCCCACGCTAAAATGAAGGTAGGGCACTATAATGAAGGGACCCACGTCAAATTTGGAGGAGCGCTAGACTAAATAGTGGGGCGTCACATTTCAAAGGAGAAAACCCCCATATTTGGAGGTCACGCTAAACCTAGAGAAGACGCCAACTAATAAAGGAAGGGCGCTATGCTTTAGTGGAGCGCTAGCTACCAAAGTTAAAGAGGGCGCTACCATGAAGGGCCCACGCTAAAATGAAAAGGGCCCACGTTCAAGTTAGAGGAGCGCTCACCAAATTGGAGGAGGCGCTAGTTTAAAAGGGCACTAAACCATTTAGAAGGGGCGCTAAAGCATGTAGAAGGGGCGCTAAATAAAGATGGGCGCTAGCTAAGTTTGGGCCCACGTTTTACATCATTTTTGGATAGTGCCACTTGTAGAGGATTCCGCCATATTTAGAGGAGGGCGCCCACCTTGGGGCCCATGATTTTTCCATTTACCTAAAAGCAAGATTAATGGTGGATTTTTAATAAAAACCTAGATCCAAAGGTTAATATTGTTAAAGCATGGATCTAGCCTTATGGCCTTTGATTAAAAATTAATCTAAGGGTGGAGATTAATGGAGAAGAATAGAAAGCCAATTACCTAGATCTAATGGGTGAGATTAAACCCTAGATCTAGATCTAATCTCAACCATTTATCTTCAATAGGTTGGGGTTTGCCTCAACTATTTAATGAGGGTCTCACTCCCTCATTAATCATGATCTCATATACTATTGTTATGCTGTCGGAAATTTCTTGCTCTCATATTCTTTGCTATACTTTGTATTGAAGATTTGCCCAAGTTGGGCTATTAAATAAAAATTTCTTTGGAGAGATACTATGCTGCAAGCTCTTTCATGATCCGAATCTTTGTAAGGTAACCTTGTATTTGTCTTGTTTGCATTTATTGTATTTTTCTAGTTAGCTCTCCACAAAGTGTTTTGTGGAGAGATTAAAGAGTAAAAGTGTTTTTATTCTTTCTTATGAATGATTTAACATTTCTTTCAAAGTGTTTTGCAGGAAGTGTTAGGTATTCATCTCTAGGATTACAATATTTTTTGCAGGCATAGATTTATTTGCAGGTTATTCAAGCAAGGAAATCTCTCCAAAAAATATCATTCCGACAATATTTTCAATTCGGCCATCTACTTTCAACCTGTTTAAAACTGGGTTTTATTCACTGTTTAGTGAATATACCCTTGTTTTAGGGCCCTAACCTCTTATATATTAGTTTGCCCTTTTATTTCTGCTATTTTCACATCATTTAGGTGGCTGGAAACTCATTTTCCAGCCCTCTAAATACCATATTACTGTCACTTTTACATTCAGAAATTTTTTTTGTAAATTTGTAATTGTATAAATACCAGCTTATATTTATTTACACTTTGAGCTTAATCGTGGTATCCCTCGTCTGGCCTCAAAGGATTGAGATCAGAACGCGAAGCGCTCAGAGTAGTAAAAAATATTTGTCTGTCATATTTTTTATGTAAATTTGTAAATTTTGTGCTAATATTTTAACAACAGTTTTAGTGTTGTTTCTATGATTTCCAGCAAAGAATAGCTCGCTGGTTTTTGACAGGTTATGCACGTTTAAAGGAGAGTTGCTGCCCAAAGGGACACAAAATTTCCTCAAACTTCAACCGGCACAAAAGGGGTTCCAAACCTCACCTCTCTTCCATATTTTTTCTGATTATTGTAAACCCCAAAGAGAGTCTCTTGGGGTATTCTTCAAAGCTTATAAGCTTTTGTAATCTATAATAAATAAGAGTAGGAAGTAGAGTAGGAAGTAGGCTAATATTTGCTGAAGTTTTTCTGTTTATGCAAATTTTATTTTCTGTTAAAGTAATCATACAACCCATTAAACCTATGTATCCTCTATCCACTTGTCATCTCCCTTTAGGGAATTCAAGCTGGATATGAAAAACAGGGGAAGTGGGGGCTTAGGTAATTAGAATAACATTCATTTTTACCCACTACAATCAAACACTTTATTTCCCAAGTCATCTTGGTGATCACTTTAAAATAAACCTTGCATATTAACCATCAAGATTAAAACTAACTTTTAAAAATTACCAACAACAACTTCCCACATCCTGCTCCTCTACTCGGTTATCACCCTCCGGGGTACTCCGAGATACGACCAGGGGAAAGGGAAGTCTTAGTTTAATAGGCACCCATCTAGCGATTTTCAAATTGATTAAAAACAGTGACTCGGAAGCTGCAAGGGGTAGTAGACCGAGGGGGTCTCTAGGCGCATCGACGTCCTCCTTGTGAGCACCGGGCCATTGGGGTTTGACCTGTGAGCTAGGGGTGGGCTTTGCTCCCACCTGTTGAGCGCAACAGCAATCCCTCTTCGGTTTGAGAAGAACTAGATCGGGGTAGTCACACCACCGGATCTAAAACTTAATCCAAGAAGAACAACTTTAATAAAATCAACTAAAATAAACCAAGAGACAATTCAAAACCGGTTCTACAACATCTTCTATTTTCAAGCACTCTTTATTTCCAACAATCCGCACTACAATTTTTTATTTCAGCACTTTATTTTGCAGTTGCATCTATTTACTTTCAATCTTGTAAATGGTCATGTGGTAGATGCTTAACTGCTTAAGTTCTTTCCATACTTTCAATTTACTGCTGGTTTGATAACTTTCATTTATAGCATTTTTAGCCATATTGTAAATCTGGTTCACGATCCATACTGGTAGATAATCTGTACATTGTTGAATGTTTTATTTCCTTATTGTCTATAATTATTTGGTTTATTCATATATTTCATTGTTAAACACTTAAGCCATAAGTTCAATCATAGCTTAAATCTCTAAATTGTTTTTTTTGTAATCTTGTAAAGTGGTAACTTATTTTGACTCCATTATCTAGGCACTGGTCTTGTTTTATATAAGGTCTTAGCCTCATTCTGTAAACGATCCCTTTAATTAATCCTTAATTAATTAATAAACCTGGAACATAGTCTTTCCATAGGGACTACCCCCCTTGGCTCTGTTGGGATCTTGCCTAAACGGAGGAGTTGCGGACTGAGGTGACAGTGGTGCCCAGCTCTCACTTGCCCCCAAGGACACACATAGCAGGTTGTGACTTTCCTGCATCTTAAAGTGTGAATTAGGCGGCAACAGTGCCCTAGGAGCGCCACTCTAATATGCAATCCCGTAAGAAAAATGTTATTTGACCAATAATAAAGTGATAATAATCACTGATCATGAAAACTGAGGCCAAACTCTAAAAACAGAGACTGCAGTATTGTTGATGGGCATGTCTGGGGTTAATATAATTGTTATCACGAATTTTGTAGTTGCCCCGTGAGGTGATCCTATTCAGGATGGCAGAGGAAAGGAAACTAAAGTCGCGACCTACGATATCCAAGACCTCTGAAAGAACTCAAATGTCATGCCAATCAAAGATACTGGCACTTTAGACTCGGTGAAAATACAGAGCCCAGGGTGCGTCCCTGTGACCAAGAAACCCTAAAACAAGGAAAATGAATAAATGGCGGAGGGAAACTTGGTAGAATCTCTTAGTAGAATGGTTAGTTAGAGTTTAGAACAATTACGAAGAGATTTCGAGAATCCAGGTGAAAAGCCCCAATTTGCCATAGGGTTTTAAGCAGAAAAATGAGATCTAGAGCAAAACGGTGAAATTAAACGAAATTGGATACTCAAATTGATTATTGGATGTAGGATTGGGTGAATAAAAGCAAAACGAACAATACCCAATTTACGGTTTTCGAAATACCCACTCCTCCCAAGGAGGGCGTTTCCCCCTAAGAAGCAGGCCAATGCTTAGGATGGGCAAATGGAGTCCGATTATGATAAAAATTGAAACTTGGGGGTTTTATATCTATTCCAAAGTGGGTTTTATGTTTTATAGCTCACCGCAAACCAGAACTTGCAGATCTAAGAAACGAGGGTTTTATAATTATGGAGATGATGGGCAATGCATGCAGAAAATAAAAGGAGAAATTACCTGCGAGACGTACCTAGATCTTGTAGATGACTTGAGAAATTATGAAGAATGTCGCTTTCCAGTTCAAATGGGCCTTTTCGGAGAAGATTTTGATGTAGTTGAGCCACAGTCAGTCACCCTACCGCCTCCTTCAACCTACCAAATCAGTGAAAACAAAATGATAAGGCAAACGAACAAGATCTGCGGAATAAAGAAAAGATAGGAAGTAAGAAGTCATCAAGAAAGAAATACTCCCTAATCCGGACACCCTAGAGCCGGGACAATGGTGAGTTTCCCCACAAAAACGCCCTCTCTCTCTCCTAGTGCGCCTCCTTTCCTGTAGATG
The DNA here is from genome assembly GCA_001517045.1 of Pseudotsuga menziesii. NCBI lineage: Eukaryota > Viridiplantae > Streptophyta > Pinopsida > Pinales > Pinaceae > Pseudotsuga > Pseudotsuga menziesii. Next base: position 112,350 of record LPNX010504675.1, on the reverse strand, counting down.
GAGTGGGCAAAGGAAAATATACAAGATCATTTTACTCAAGTTATCTGGCGACTCCACTACCTTTAATTTTACCAAGGCGTTCTACAAGAAGAAACTCTGAAGGCTTGCTTCAGTTCATTCCTGAGCCTGAAAAGGTTTACCATAGGAGGAAAAGCAAGCTAGCTTCTCGTAAGATCCTTGACGATCTTTCATCTGAGTCAATCTTAGATATTCACCTTTTATTTGTTGATACTTCTCAATCAAATAATTCACATAGTACCATGGGTACTTTATTTAAACCTCTGGATTATTCTGCCGTAATTGGGCAGCCTCATAACATCCAAGATAAAACCATTGAGAAGGTTCCATCTTTTTATGGAAACAAAGCTATAACTGTTAAGTCTCATTTGTTGGCTTTTTCGCAGTGCTACAATAAATGGTGTCACAACGTCAACCATGAAGATGTAAAGATGAGGTTGTTTGCCTTATCTCTTGAAGTTGATGCCTTTGAATGGTTCACCTCCCTGAATGACGATGGTATCAAGACCTTCCAGGAATTTGAAACTGCTTTCAATAAAAGATGGGGGGGATTAAAAAGAGAAAACGCACCTTTTGGCTACCTTAACATAAAAAGAAGGAAAACGAAACCATAGAAGAGTCCAATAAAAAGTTTAGAGATATGGTGGGCAGATGCTCGGCTGATATTAAACCATCAGATACCTCAATTCTCATATATTACACAGAAGCATTCGAGGGAGAAATGAGGTACCAACTTAGAGACAAAGAACCTGACAACCTGAAGAAAGCCATGGAAATAGCTGAGAAGATTGACAGAAACATGCAATCTGCAGGAAAGTCTAACATTCCAGGATTTGTTAGAGGCACCACTTCATCTTCCAAAACTCAGGATACCAGAGGAAAAACAGTAGAGCCTAAAGGAAAAGATGAAGGCAAGGAATCAATGAAAGAAGTAGCTAACATGATGAAACAAATGATGATAAATTGTACTTCCCAAATGAATGCTATGCAAAATAGGATAAACAACATGGAAAAAGCACAGGTTTCTCAAAATCATAAAAATTTCCAGCCTAGACAAAACCAGGAGTGGAAAAAGAAGTATCCTCCTTATGAGCAGAGACCTCCAAATCAACTTGAAACAAACAACATGGTGAGTGATGAGGTTCCTCCCTATTGTCGGCCTTGTGATGAACTTCATGAAGAATCTACTTGTCCAAAATTCTGCTACATTATGGAACAAGAACAAATGGAAATGAATAACTTTGTAGGGCATTCTAGAGGTCATGACTATATAAACAATGTAGGGCAAGTTCATCATATTTCAAAAGAAAAATGGAAGCAAGCCAAGGACTACAGTCAGGAAAAGGATAATGCTACTAAGATTTTTGGCGAAAAGCCTTCACCTGAACAGATTATGGAGAGGTACAAAGGGGTGGTTTATCAGAAGAAGAAAAACATGATTCCAACCCAGTCAAGTCAGCTTATGCCAAAGGTAAAAACTCCTCCCCATCTAGATCTAAACATTGATTTGGGTAATTGGTTGTCAAGTGCTAAGATTTCTGTCCCTGTAATTGAGGTCCTCAAAATTCCAAGTCAAAGAGATATTTTTATGAAAACCTTAGCAGAACCTAAGGAAAATATAGTTGAAAAATCTGAGGAAACAACTATTGAGAAGCCTAAAGAGAAACTGGTCAACTCAAAAAAAATGAGAAGGATAAACCTAAAGAAAATTTTTCCAAGAAGTTGAGTAACTTCAATGAAGATGTCCCCATTATCTTGCATAGTAGGGATCCTAATAAAGAAGATCATCCTGCCTTCTACATTTCTTTGATTGCAAAAAACAAATTGTTGCACAATTGCATGCTTGATTCAGGTGCGTCATCAAACATCATGACTAGAAAAGTCATGGAACAAATGGGCGTAACTATCTCAAGGCCTTACCAGAATGTATGCACCATGGATTCAAGAGAAATCGATGTCGTGGGTATAATTCTAAATTTTCCAGTCAAACTAGCAACATACCCTGACATAGGTGTAACCATGGAGATAGTAGTCATAGATGTTCCTGACAGATGGGGAATGTTGTTGTCGAGAAAATGGGCTGCATCTTTGGGAGGATCTATTCAAATGCACTAGACTTACGCCATGATTCCTTCTTCTGAAGATGCACATGTCAAGTTATATAGAGAAAAGGAGAGAAAGTATCATGTAGAAGATCCTGATAAGCCAGATAATGAGTATATTTGTGAGACAGATAACCTGGGAAACAAGAAAGCCCTACAGTCCTTCAATGGTCAGATCAACTTTATAAGGAGATTCATACCAAACTTAGCAGAATTAATGAAACCTATGCAGAAGCTACTAAAGAAAGATGCTAAGTTTGAATGGGATAAAGAAGGTAAAGAAGCTTTTGCATCCATAAAACACTATATCTCTAGGTCTCCTATTTTGATATGTCCTAATTACTCGAAAGACTTCCAGATTTTCTCATTTGCATCAGAAGACACAATTGTCGGAGTTTTGTTGCAAAAGAACAAAGAGGGTCAAGAACAACCCATTGCATTCATGAGTAGATCCTTGCAGAATTCTGAACTTAAGTACACTACCATGGAAAAACAAGCCTATGCCCTTGTCAAATCTTTGAAACACTTTAGAACTTATATAGGTTACTCCAAAGTGGTTGGCTATGTCCCTCATTCAGCACTGAAGGATATCTTGTCTCAGCAAGATTGCCTTGGTATAAGGGGAAAGTGGGTATCAAAGATCCAGGAATATGACTTGGAGATCAAACCCACTAAATTAATCAAGGGGTGGGGACTTGCCAAGATGATGACAGAGGGAAATGAACAAGCCTTAGGTATGGTCTCTCAGAACAGCTCACCAGCATCATCCATTTCAACTGGAATTCAACATCTTCAACAACAACAGTGGTATGCAGACATTATATTCTACCTCCTCAACTTAACATGTCCCGATCATCTAATGGGACACAAGATAAGCTCACTAAGATTGCAAGCCACTAAGTACTGCCTCACCCAAGAGGGATTGGGTTGGAAAAACCCGGATGGTCTCATACTTAGGTGTGTGGATGAAAAAGAATCTCGAAGACTCCTGGAGGAGTTTCATTCAGGATTTTGTGGTTGCCACTTTGCAGCCAAAAACACAGCTCACAAGATCCTTAGAGCCGGATACTATTGGCCCACTTTATTTATTGATGTGCACAAGTTAGTTAGGAATTGCCAGAAATGTCAATTGTTCACAGGAAAACAGAAGCTTGCTGCATTACCCCTAAAGCCGATAGAAATCCAGGCCCCTTTTCAGCAATGGGGTCTTGATTTCATTGGGAAATTTAAAGACAATTCAAGTAATGGCTATACTTGGATTTTAACAGCGACAGATTATTTTACCAAGTGGGTAGAGGCCATACCTACTAAAGCAGCAACTGAAAAAGAGGTTATGGACTTCCTAGAAGACAAAATCATCACTAGATTTGGGGTTCCTGCTAAGATAATCACAAATAATGCCAAAGCTTTCAGTTCAGTAGCAATGTCTTCATTTTGCTTTAAATATGGCATCATCCTATCCCATTCCTCAATTACTATCCCCAGGGAAATGGTCTAGCTGAGTCAAGCAATAAAAACTTGATGACCATCGTAAAAAAGATTGTTGGTGACAACAAGAAGGCATGGGATAGTAAAATCAAGTTTGCACTTTGGGCCGATAGAATTACTAAGAAAAGTGCAATGGTAAAATCTCCTTTCGAGTTGGTTTATGGCGTGAATGTGACTTTGCCTATTCATCTTCAGTTACCAGTGTATCAGACTCTGCAAGATTCAGGTTCAGATCAAGATGACTTTCAGAGTAGAATAAATGAGTTGATAGAGTTGGATGAGGTCAGAAGAAGGGCTGTTAATCAGAGTATTAAAATTCAGGATAAGGTTAAGAGAAATTTTGACAAATCATCCAAACCAAGGGTTTTTCAGAAAGGAGACACAGTGTTACTTTGGGACAAACGAAGAGAAACGTCGGGAAAGCATGGAAAATTTGACAGTTTATGGATGGGCCCTTACATTATTCATGATGTGGCGGGTGACAACTATTTTTATCTCAGTGACATGGATGGGGAAAAGCAGAGTCTGCCTGTCAACGGACAGATTCTGAAACTGTTTTTCAGTGAAAATATCTGATGCCCATGGGGGCATCTTTGTATCATCACTCTCTAAACCTCTCTTCGCATTTTATTTATTAGCTTAGTTCATTTTCTGTATATTAGTTGTAGTAAAAAAAAAATCATTTTTGTATCATATACTGCCGCTTATTTTGTTTCATTTGGTTATCTATATGCATGTGACTGACTTATCCTAGTTTTTATGCAGGAACTAGAGATTCTAGGTTTCTTGTATGATCGATTTCCACGAAGTTCAAATCAATCACACGTCCCACAGTTGGAGCCAGATGTTACTGACTAGGCTGCACCTAGTTGGACTTTCAGTGAGCCGCCAGTAATGAACAAGATACTAGTTCATATTCAGAGTTCAGAAGTCCTTTCAGGCCTTCAAGGTCGTTTTATTTTTTGTAACACATGTTCATACCCCCTTAGGGAAATTGTAAAAAATGTCCTAGCATTTAATTTTTTATAAAAGGCTCGGCTTCCCAGGCTTAACCATCAAGCCGACTAGCCCAGAGTGTTTTTTCCCTTGGTTATTATTGGTTGTTGAACAAACGACTAATAATTTATGAGTTTTTCACTCACACCTCCAGAGTCCAAAGTTGGGGTAGTCATCTTGGTGTTTCGACCTAGGGAGGTTATTAGAGCCTTCGTGTCGGTTTTTTTCACCATGCTAGGCATTCGAATTGAGTCGTATGGACATGTACTAGGTCCCCCTAGAGTTTCATCAATTTCCGCAAAAAAAAAATTCCGTTTTTTAAGCCATTTTTTAATGGTTTAATTAAAAAACTTCAGATTGTAATAAAAGTCATATACGGAGTCCGTTTCTGATGTGGGGACACTCGTTTTCACACCCAGAGTGTCCACTTTACCCACGGGACCACTTTCTACATCACTCGGGCAGGCGAAGCACCCCGTGAGGCATTATTGGGCTAAAAATGCATCAAAATAGCATTTTAATGCTAAATTATGATAAATTGGCACTATAGTCAAAGGTTGAAAAGTCAATTCATTATTAAAATATTTGTGGATGGATGACTTGGCTTAGTGGTCCCCTTGGTTACGATTCCTAAGGAGGAAAGCGTCAAGTTAATTTTGGCTCTCGTATCATTTCTTTAACCAAAGTTTGAAGGTGACGCCCATGCCCATGTGCTCACCTCTTCGCTTCGTGACTCAAGGTATGGCCCACGCCCTTTTTATTGGTGGCTTGGCTAAGCTAAGTAGTGACATCATGAAGGATTCTCGACTTGGCGTTTAGTGACGTGCATATGTCCACGTGAGGGACTCTCATATCATTTCAAATAATGACGCAGTGGCTTGGTTGGTATGTTTTAAGTGATGTGGCAGCTCGCACTTGGACTCGGCATCTTGACTGAAGAGACTTTGGAGTGCTGAGAAATATTGGAGGGAGGTCGCCTACTTGTTGAGAGGTGGCGCGTCCTCCATGGCGATCTCTCCAACAACTCAGATCGCTTCCCATAATTAAATCGTGAACGCCAGCAAAGACTGCAAGTTATCCCTTGTTCACGCTGACTCCATCTCTAGTTTTGGAGGCGCCCCCTGGTTTGGCATTTTCTATATAAGCCGGTCTCCTCTCCTTTGTTTGGCATCAAAAAGTGGAACCTCTGCTTGTAAGATTGTAATAGTTTTCTTGAGTATTGTGAATAAAAGGCTTTGGAGGCAATTTCTGTGTGGGATCTATGGATGTTTGGATAGAGTTTACTCTACATTGGTGAGGTAACCTGTATTTGTTTTCATGCTTGCATATGTTTGGGATTAACTTGCTTTCAGAAGGAAATGGTATTTTTGTAAAGATAAAAGGTAATTCTTGTTAGGTTACTCTTTTATTGCAAGTCAAAGAAAACTATTTGATATATGTATGATTTCATGCTTGGATCTACATTGTTGTTGTAGTCTCTTTTGGTTTACACAAGTATTTTTTAATCCCCATTGCTAGTATTGATAATCTTTTGCAGGAAGCTAAAGCTAGAGTATTGATGAGCGAATGTGCTCTACCTTTCCTTCAGCAAAATTGGAAAATAAGCTTTGTCCCTCTAATCTCACCAAGGAGGCATTTCTATCCTTTATTTCTTGCTCTACTATGGGTTCTTTAACTTTTGATCCACAAATTTCTTAAAATTTTCTTTCGGTTTCAAACGTTTCCATATTAGATCTAGCATCTAAAGTTATATCAAAGGTAGATCTAATGTCTAAAAGTCTCTATTGCTAGTCTGATTCAAAGGTACATTTAAAATTCTAGATCTAGTTACTTTTCCCTTTTTCTGCAAGTTTAAAAATTTTGAAAATTAAAAAAGCTTGTTGAAAGAGTTTTTGTGCATTTTAAAGTTTGATCTCGCATTTTTGTGTTTGAGATTTGCTCGCCATTCTTCTCAAGAGGCAAGCAAAGATCCTAAGAAGGCAAGCTTTCTAGCTTGCCTTACTTAGTTGTTTCCTTCTTTTTTGTAATCAGTTGTTACTTAGATTTTTTTTTTTGTAATTTTTGCATGTTGTCCAAAGACACTTCCAAAGTGTTTTTGGGCATCTTTCACTGACATATGCTTGCTGGTTTTTAGCAGGTCCATCAAAAAAGAGAAGGAAACTCTACCTGAAAATAGCTTTTTCGAGCATCCGGAGCTCCCAGGAGGCTTTCCCCTTAGCTAGGCTTTCTTTTCTTTGCATGTTGTAAGCCTTTGGATCCCAGATAACAAGGACCAAAGAGCATATCTGCTGAAGCATTGTAACCGATTAATAAAAGCAAGTTTGAGTAGGCTCGGTAGAGCCTGGTCCCCATCCCCCTTGGGGGATTTGTGTCGGTGTCCTTTTTTTGTTTTCTTATATGCTGTTAACGTAGTTGTTTTTCTTTATCATTTCATGCTTTGTTTGAGTTTTGCAAAAGTAACATGAATAGTTACCCACTGTGCTGTATCGAAGTACCATAAGGGAAAAGATTTGAGCAGTGTAGTAATTAAAAACAAAAACAATTTTGTTATGCATTGCTAAGTTAAAATAAACCCCCTCGGATTCCCGAGTACAGGTTCGTGGATAAGGGCTTGCCCGAGTACTAAATCTGAAAAGAGACTGCTGGGTTTTATCTTTTTTCTAAATCAGAAAACTTGTTCTAAAAACTTTAAAAATAAACCAAGACTCCTTCCCCGTATGCTCTACACCGCTGCAGCTTGTCTGATCAGTTGGTTGTATCAGAAAGGGATACAAGTTACTAGATCTAATAGGAAAATCCACACAAGTAATTTTCTCGAGAACTCGGGAGGTTGCAAAGGGTAATCACTACAGAGTCAGGGGGCTACTCTAAGCAGGTTTATCCTTGCCCTGTTGGACACTTGGTATTACCGCTTTAGCACTCAGTTCGAAGGGACTTGACTTGTTGGGCCAAACCCACAATTCACCCATTCCTTAATCAATTCATTTAATAATTTAAAATTTACCAACCAAGACACTGCAATACTTTCACTGAGACTACACTAGCAATCCACATTTGCAAGCACTCTTTTCATTTCACCACTGGTCTATTCTGTTCTTTTTTGCATAAGTTAATCTCGCAATGTGTCATTGAATTTTGTGTATCTAATTTGAGTTAAAGTGTTGCTAAGGTTAATCTTGTTGGCGGTAATTGGTAATTTTTAAATTTCATCCATTCCATATTAAAACTCCTAGAATTAATTATTTCTCTCGCAGAGTAAAAACCCTACATTTTACTTTTCATTAGGGTCCACCCCCCTTGGCTTCACTAGGAGTTGGCCAAGACGGAGGAGCTGAGTATCAGGTGACAGCACTTGGCTCGAGCTTGCCCCCAAGGTCGCACCCAGTGGTTTGAAGATTTCTGCCACGTTACCCGAGGTGCGAATTAGGCGGCAACACAATGATTATCAGCCATCAGTTTGCTCACATGGAGCAGCTATCAGCCAAATAGATCCATTGGGGGTGTGAGCAACAGAACTGCCCATCAATTCGCTAGGGCACTTAGAGGCAGCCAAACCTCCTCATGTGCCAGGCCATCTCTCCGGCATCAGCAGACGGACAAGCTCAGAAAGTTTCAGCCTGAACGAACCTCTCCTCCTACAAAAACATCCCCTTCAGTCTTGAGGGTTTTTACGGTACTACGGGGCAGTAACAGCGGAGGAAAAGAGCATTATTAGACCACCCATCCAGATCCTAATGCATGCAGCTATCTCTGGAGTCATTATCAACCAGAATATCAGTGGCAAGTGTTAATTTCTCTCTGCAAAACCCTAACCCTAATTCAGATATATTTTAGGGCATTTTTGCATGGCGAGTTTGCATGCACAGTTATTTTGCAAATTTGCATGAGATTGAGTGTGCGAGTCAGCACTATCATAGAACATTAGAAAATATCAGTATTTGGGATATTACAGTGGTATCAGAGCATCTTCCTTGCCAACTGTGGGCATTCAAAATTGTAAATGAATACAGAAGATCCATACAACATTACTTACCGGAGACAGAGGTTTAGAAACAGTGATAGAGGAGAAGAGGAATTAGAGGACATAGAGTTGGGGGACAGAGAGTATCAGTTTGGAAAGGGCAAAGCAACAATGGTCGATGATGATAAAACAACTTTCAATAGTCTCATGTCAGCCATAAAAGAACTCACTACTCGGCAAAAAGAAATGATGAGTACCTTCAGGAAAATGACAGAGAAAAATGGGCCCACCCCACACAGTCCTGTTACCACCTAAGTTGCACTTAGTGGTTTTCTATCAAGTGAGCCTGGTGAACCGGACAGGGATAACTTGTTCGGACTTCAGAGAACCTTCAGTCTTGCTTCCAGGAAGCTTTATTGTATCATATCACATGTTCATACCCCATGGGGGAATTGTAATAAATGTTCTAGCATGATAGTGTCTGTAAAAGACTCGGTCTCTTAGACTTCATTTGTCAATCCGATCAGCCCAGGGTGTTTTTTCCCTTGGTTATTATTGGTTGATGAATAAACGACTGATAATTTCTGAGTTTTTCACTCCATACCTCCAAAGTTGGGGTGGTCGGCTTGGCATTTAGGCCTATTGAGGTTATTAGAGTCTATGTGTCAATGTGTAAGCATGCTAGACATCATTTTTGAGTCATATGAACATGTCTAAGTCCCCCTAGGTGTTTTCCAATTTTTCGATTTTTTAGTTTTTTTAGTGTTTTTTATTAAAATTTTAATTTTTCCAAAACTTAGGCTATTTTTTAATAGTTTAATTGGAAAAATTGAGTCTGTAATAAAAGTGGGCCAAATAATCAGTTTCAGTCATGTAGGTGCTCATTTTAAAGCTAAGAGCACCATGTAAACCCATGGACCCACTATTTCCTAAGTTTTGAGTGATCTTCCATCACTCAGGTCAGAAAGCCCCAAAAATCAATTATTGATTATTTTAATTAATAAATTGATGAATAATGGAGCAAATCCAAAATCAATAAATCAATGGATTCTCAACCGATTTGACTGAAATCAATCAGATCTGGAGCAGATTGACTAGATCTGACAAATCCTTGACTGAAGGAGGGGATCAAATCAGATCCAGAGTTGATCTACAGTGGTATTCATGGGGAATTGCGCCCTCCCTCTCTCCTCAACACGTTTTGGCTCTCCTGGATGCTCTGTGGGCCGATGTGTCAATGTATGGGTTGATGTGTTAGCCCGATCAGGCCCCCGATTGACAAGTAGGCTTAGTCCAGCTTCAGTTGTGCATTGATGAACTCTCCATCAGTTGATTTCACTTGATTCCATGAGGAATTGCGCCCCCCCTAGGCTAGATGGCCTGCAAATTGTATATATCCAGGCACAGCCCCCTCTTCCAAGCTAGTTAGAGCTGGACTGAAGGGCTTGCCATTGTAACTGTGTACTGATTTTCATTTGTTGAAATAAAGAGAAGCTTTGGAGGCTCAATTGTGGAGTATCTTTCATGTGTGGATTGCCATTGTCTTGCTGCATTCGAGGTGAAACTACTATTTTTCCAATTTTTTGCACTTAATTATTGTCTGCCTGAATGGTTTCTGAAATCATAAGGATAGATCATTGTAAGTAAGCTTACTTACTTTCTATTTGCTGCATATGTTTGAATGAGTTAATACATGTATGTTAAATAAGGTTATTTGCATACTGTATCATCCCTTTCTCATATGTATCTTCAGATCTGATAGTTCTGTCTGCAGGAGTTGTGTTGTAGCTTACAGGTTTGCCGTGGCTCGAAGATCTATGGTTCAGGTTTGATTCCATTGATTTCCAGCAAAGATTGCTAAGATCATGCCCCTCGGTGCTTCTCTACCAAGTTCCCTCAGCAGATCTGCTTCAACAACAAGCACCTTTCTTCCCCTTTCTCTCCTTTAAAAATTATTAAGCTTTCCTCAAACTGGTTAGTTTAAAGGCTTCTTATTAATCTGATCTATCTCATCAGGAAAAACACACATAGATCTGATCAGTAAGATCCCTCCTTTATTCTATATCTTAGTTTTGTTTCGCACATAAAGTTCAATTTCAAGAGATCTAACTAAAAGTACCTTATTTTCGCAAGCAATTTAGTGAAAATTCATAGTTTGTTGTTAAGGTAGTTTCATTTGCGGAACAATAAATTTCAATATTCTGCAATATCAGTGCTTTTAATTGGCTGCACAAATAGCAGGCCAAGATCCCAAGGAAAGCTTGCTTTCCTTGGTTCTTTTTTCGTCGATTTAGCTAGTTTAATTTCATTACTTTTTTGAGATAAAGTAGGCTGACCCAAAGGTACTCTTAAAGTGCTTTTGGGCATTTGTTATTCTAACTCGCTCGCTGTCATTTAGCAGGTCTGACAGAGAAGAAAGGAAGCTGCTGTCCAAAGTGGCCTTTGGAGCGCTAAAATCCCCCCAGGGGATCTCTCTTTTGTCACATAATTTGTAATTTTTTTGTATAAACTGTAATATCTTGGTTTCAGCCTGTATAAGGACCAAGAAAGCTCTGTTTTATCAGTGCTTTGATATTGTAACCTCTGTAATAAAATCATCCTTTGAATAGGCTCTTTCGAGCCCATTCCCCATCCCCCCCAGGGGGATTCGCATCGGTGCCATTTTTCATCTTTTTTTTTTGCTTATTTATTTTCCACTAGAATTGATCTGACTTGCAGGATAGTATACTTGATCTTCTT
>LPNX010504675.1:55498-100724 GCA_001517045.1 Pseudotsuga menziesii | reverse complement strand
AAACCATCAGGTGAAAATCCAACACCTCGATCAAACCTTTACGGTGGCAAAATACCCAAAGGAAGCGGGAACTTTTGAAAAGTGACCTCGGGGCGCCGATATCTGTCACACCCTAACGGGTGCGTTACGAACAATAGCCCCAGAGACTCCATTTCAGCCCACATATTCCTTGCGGGTAGCCGTGAAGGTTTGTTTTGGACATACTCCAAGTACTCTCGGGTATATCTAGAGTCCCCCCTTAGCCTAATTTAAACAACTCATACTTCAATTTTAACTTAAAACATACCAAGATGCAATCACAAAACATTCACTCCAAGTACACGCAAGCATATTGATCTTTTGATTTGACTCCATTTTAAGGCACTGGTCATTTTTGCTTTATATATATATATTGTGTATCAACTTTGTGCTTTCGTGTGTTTATCTTCGTATCTTGTCATCTTTAATTGTTTATAGTTAAAATATTCAAACTCCTAAATAACTGATTCAGTTCAACATCACCCCACTAAGAAATCATCCTTAGTAACTTAATAGGGTCTACCCCCCTTGGCTTCGTTAGGAGTTGAGCCTAAACGGAGGAGGCAAGAACAAGGTGACAGCCTTGACTCGAGACTTGCCCCCAAGGACACACCGAGTGGCTTGAAGATTTCTGCCACGTGGCCCAGGTGTGTGAAAGGCGGCAACAAGTCCCTTGTTTCCCAATAGTGATAGGATATCCACCAATAGTAGTGGGGAGCACCTACATACCAACATGCAGAGCCATCCCCATATATACAACAAGCCTTTCCAACCTACCATGCCTCAATTCTTAGATAGTCCAGCTGCAGTGCCTCTAGCACAAGTAGAACCAGAAGAATCCATGAGTGCCTATCTGAGAGAGTATAGAGCTTTAGGAGATGACTTCCATTCAGCCATGACCTTCACTGATGTCTGCCACTTTAAAAGTAAGAACAAACCTAGAGCTTACAATAGGCCCACCACCCTAGCAGATGCCATCAGCCGAACTAGAGATTTGCAGAGGTCAGGAGTATTTCAACACTTGCCTCGATATCAGGAGTATCTAGCCTTGGGTGATGAGGTATGTGCAGCATTGTCCTTTCAAGATTATTACACCATCAATTTCGGGAGCCAGCCCAAGGATTTGGACGAGGATCTCCTTAAAGGCATAGTTGGGGGAGTGAAGAAAGATGAGCATGAAGTACAAGTTGTTGGTGAGCTTGATTTGGAGTTAACAGTACATGATGAGGATGTGCATGAGGAGATAGCATTAGAGCCATCCTATGAGTCTAGCGACACCAACACATTCGCTAGTCAGATTGTGGTCAAGTCGTATGATGAGTTGGAGTTGGTATACTCTTCATCACCTACATCAAGAGTCCAAACAGTTATGACAGACGAAAAACATGTGGTGCAAGGCAATGAGCACAACAATCGAGACAGTGGGCAGTCACACATGGAGGTTAGGGAGAGTTTATACATGCATGAGATAGAGCTTCCAAATGATAGCCACCAGAAGAAGATTGAACGTGTTAAAGAAAGCATTATAGCAATGAAAGAGAGGACCAAGATACTCCGAGACACCATAGTACAACGAGATGTTGAACTTACAGTTCTTCGAGTTGTATGTAGCAAGTCAGCGGTCAGGCTTTCTAGTATTGAAGAGCAGTTGGATTCCTTGATGGGGCAGCAAAAGAGACATACTATTGCATTTCAAAGCAGTCCTCTTCACGAGTACATAGACAAGGTTTGCAGTAGCTTGAGTCTACATTTGCATAATGGTGGATGGTTTTTACAGGTTGGCCAGGATTGAGAAATTGGGCAGCAGTATATGAGCATTCCAGTTGAAACCAGAAGGGCAGAATGTCAGCTTGGTAGGATTATTCCTTGTGATGGTGCTTATGGACAAGGTCCCTTTTGGGGATTGGATTGGAGAGAGATTAAAATTTGGTGTCCTATTGAGTGGGCGATTCTTAGGAAGACATTCCTAGCCAAGGGTATAGTCCCACAAGAGCCTTGGGATATTTGGGATGTGTTACCAACTTTTTGTACCATAGTTGGGTTACCTGAGGAGCCGCCAGTTGACAGACTTGTTCAAAGTCTAATTCCAGTGTATCAGTTGATCCGTCTTCATGTCTAGCCAATATTGGCTTAGCCAGTTTTTTATTTGAATAAATTTTGACCATGGCCCCGCGGGGTTTGTAATAAAATGTGCTAGTAGAGTATTTTTTGAGTGGTTCAGTCTCCTGAGGCGTAGAATCTCAAATAAGGTATTCCAGGGAGTTTTTTGCCCATGACAATTATGCTTTACCTATAGCCGAGTGTAAGTGACGAGGTTTTCTCCCGCTTCCTCCAAAGCTGGAATGCCCGATGTTGAATTCTGGGCCTTGGGGTGTTATTAGAGCCCAACTGAGTGTTATAAACCTACTAGGCATTATTTAGGTAGAGCATGGTCATGTCCTAAGTCATCTGGACATATAAAAAAAATTCGAAAAAATCTTTTTAGAAAGGGGAAAAAATTATTTTTTAAATTTTTTAATTTTTAATTATTTTTCCTAAGTTTTTTGGGTTAATTTTTCCATAAATTAAATGGAAAAAACCCATTCGTAATAAGTCGTTTATCCAAACCCCTTTTTCAGTGATTGAAGGCTCTAACCTTAAGCCAAAAATCATACCTGATCGGTTGGCCAAACAGATCCAGCTTTTGGATCATTAATCGAACACATAACGCCCCTTTTCTCAAAAAAGTCAGTTTTGAGGAAAAAAATATTTTTTTATTAAAAAATGATTATTTTGGAGAAAATTAAAACTTTCCAAATTAATCCAAATTCAGCGAAATAAAAGGCTAAATGACATCTCATTGGGCATTTATGATGATTGGAGTTATCATAACTCAGCTTCAATCAGCATTAAGTGAGCAATTAATTTATATTCAGTTAGCAGACTTGTCATCTCCAGCTAAAAAATGAGATGGAGGGCACTCATTCGTCCGGTGATTTGATCGAGGTAAAGACTGAAGCTTGCACGATCAGTGGCCCTCCCAAACCTAGCAGAGGCTTCAGCGAAACCTAAAAAGTGGGTTTACCATCATGAAGGCGCCTCTCCTCAAGCTCACGCCCCTCTCTCTCCATGAAGGCGCCTTCCACACGTGTGGCCTCAATTTAGGGTTGTTTGCAGTGATCAGGGTTGGAGTGGGGGCGCCTTGCCTAGGTGGAGGCCTCCCCTCACTCCCAGCTCTTCAATTTAGGTTTGGCTTCTCAGTTAGGTGACCAAGCCGGTCAGGTTATGTGATTTGGTTTTAGGGTTTAAGCACTCTCTCATTGTATAAATAGAGGCTCCTTTAGCTCTATTGAGGGTGAATGATTAATACAAAGAACCTCTGGTGAATTATTGTAATACTTGTTGCTCTTATGCAACCATTTTGAATAAGGAAAGGCTTTGGAGGCTCATGTGGTGTGGATCTTGGATGCATGTGCTTTGGTTAATGAAGTGATACAATTTCAATTTCTCTTTTCCTTTGCTAATCTGTGGGTATTGATAAATGCTTTAGAGGGCTTATATAAGCACATAAGAATAGATATTTGTAGTTTCAAGTTATCTATTTACTTATTTACTTTCAGAAATCTAAAAGAGCATTGTCTTATTCAATTATATCTCATGCTTTTTTGATTCAGATTAGTAAATAGTACATGATTTAATCCCCTTTTTTGGCAAGCATACAAGTCTTTTGATTGCAGATCACTCCATTGCACCGAGTAAAAGGTTGAGGTCAGTTGCATCTCCTTTTCTTCGAGCCAAGCACAAGTTTCCAGCAACTGCATACTAATTGAGATCCAGGGTGGTTTCAAAGATTCAAAGATCCAAGTGGTTCCATCTCTTGCATTCACCCCTAAAACAAAATCTTTCATTACTTTACTTTATATGTGCAAGTAGAAATCTGAAGTATAAAGCTAATCTTTTGCATCTACTTGCTTTCATTTCTAGATCTAGGAAGTGTTTTTCTCTTAGATCTAGTTAGTATTTGAAGCAGCACAAAGTTCTTATATTTTGCTCAAATGCTAGGTGTATTTTTGTAGTGTATTATATTGTTTAAGCCATCATTTTGCAGAAAAATAGCTTGCTGGTTTTTCTCTTTCTATGACAGGTTAAGCGGGAAAGCTGGTAAAAAATCAAAGAAATAAGCTACAAAAAACCTTCCTTTTTCCCCCTTCTTGGTCCCCATTCTACAGGTTGCTTTGTTTTTCCTTTTCTTACCTTTTCTTCATCGCTGCCCCATTTTTACTCTTGTTTAACACTCTTTTTCTTCACTTTGGACAGCCCTTTTGTGCCCTAGTTTCTACCCCTTTTTTACCCCTTTTTGCCCTAGTTTTTGGGCCTCCTTCCACCTTGTTTTGGCCCTTTTATTCCCCTTTTTGTTCGCTGTCCTATTTTTGGCTTTTTATGACAGCCGTCCTCTTTCTCTCTCGCTGCCCCGTTTTCATCATTTTTTATACTCCTTTGACCATATAGTTGGCAGCCCTATTCCTCCCTTTGCTTGCTTTTGACTTCCTCTTTGTTCTCATTCCTTCTTCCGCTCCTCTTCTTTTATTTCAGCCTTCTTTTGCCTTGCTCTTTTGCTCTCATTCAAACATCTTCTTTCCCTTTTCGCAAGTTTCAAGAAAAGCTTCAAAGTAAAAGTAAATCACTCTCCTTTTGACGCAACTTCTAATAATAATAGAGTTGTATGCTCTTATTTGAAAAGCCCTTTCAAGGATTAAATTCCTAAAGGCAAATTGTATAAGTTCAATAAAGTATCTTTTGTTTGAGTGGGGTTTTTAAGTCCCCACTCCCATCCTCCACCATTTGGGGAGGCTTGTGTTGTGTTCATCTTTTGTATGCTTAGGTTAGATGTGCTTGTTTCCATCATTATTTACATCTTTTTCCTAGAATACTAATTGCTAGTTTATTTCATTTAATTCATTGATTAAGTTGATTACTTCATCTTTAATTGTTTGTCTTTCATACAAGTAAATCAACTGCTTAAATCTCTTGAATCTCACCATAAGGTAGATCAAGAGTGCTCTCTGTCGGAGAGTTTAATCAACAATCTTCAGCTTAAGTTTTTGTGCATCACATTGTTTAATCAATTAATTCTTAAGTAAAACTCTTGAACTTGCAGAAACACAAGTCAAGAGCACTCTCTATCGGAGAGCATCTTTAGTTTGCATAATCTCTGCATTAGTTTCATCTAGATTAAACAAGACTCTTGAACCTCTGTCATAAGACAAGGTCAAGAGCGCTCTCTGTCGGAGAGTCTAATTAATTAATTTAATAAAACCTTCAACACACACATCCCATAATTAATTAACTTCGTTGATCATCCTTCACGTAGTATGCTCTGCTGACTTTCAAGTTGGGCTCGTACTCAGAACAATGAACGGACTTGTTAAGTTCGCACAAGAGTAACTTAATTAAAACTTTTTCCCTATAACCAATGCATCGGCGTTGTTTCGATTAAATACTAAGGCAAGTGGGCAAATTCCAAGTGTGGGCACCGGGCAACCCAATCTGGGCACAGTTAGTTAAGTTATTGAACACTTAGCTGTGATCCCAGACAGGTCTGTCATGTCTTCGAACAGAGCCACTAAAGGTATTTCCGGTTAGGATATCCAGACACTTTAAGATCACCACTAAAATCTTTTAAAACCTACCAAGAACACTCGCAAAACCTACCAAGAACACTCGCACAATCTAACACTCACTAGCTTAATTCCTAGACTTTTATTTTATTTACGCATTTTATTGACTCCATAAGGCACTGGTCCTTTGTTATATCTGAATAATTTTCTATCTTGATCAACTGTCTATGGTTCATTTCAATTTTTATATCTGAATGCTTAGTTAAAAGTCTGGAATGTTTGCTTATCTGTGTAATCTCTTGTCAGCAACGTGGATCGCTTCTGGTTAATCATCATTCTCTTAATAAACAAACACTTCTAATCACATTAAACTCCTAAATAACACCCATCCGCATCCGCGACTAAGTAAAACACTTTAACAACCTTAAGAGCCTTAGAAAACTCTTTTGTAGGGACTACCCCCCTTGGCTTCGTTAGGAGTTAGCCTAAACGGAGGAGCTAGGAGTAGGTGACAGTACCTAGCTCTGTGCTTGCCCCCAAGGTCACACCTCTCCCACTTTCTCAAGTGAGGAGACAGCTTTCAATTGATTTTTGCTGCTGGTGTGCAATCGGCGGACAACAGGATGAAAGATGCACAAGTTTGCATTGGGATCCAAGTGGGAGACCTTATGAGGGATGGATACAATGTTTACTGATGGGGTTACTTGGAAGTCTTCAGGATGCTCCTTGTGTCAATACTACGCAGGGTAACAGTGGATGCATTTTGACCTTTGCAATTCTCAGATTGATTTGGGACCCTGGGATTACAGTGACTGGTAGTTTGGTGATTGCTAGAGGATGCTTTCAGGAGGTCTATTGTGATGGTACCTTGTTATCAGCCTGGTTAGTTACTCTACTTATAGGAGGCTTCCATGGGATATCTTGTGATGGTACCGTGCAGTGCAGTGCTTTGAGTAGAGGGTGCTACAAATCTCCTAGGATAATTTGGGACCCTGGGATAATCCCCGGATTCAGTTGATTCAGTTTGATTGATTGTGGAGTTGCATTGGCATTGCTTGAGGGCAAGCAATCTTTGGCGAGGGAGGACTGTAATGTTCCGTTTTTTATAAATAGGGATTGACCGAGGACCTTTAATACCGGGAGCACATTAGGACAATTATTCAGTCATCAATATAGTAAAGAGGGCCATCAGAGTGATTATCATAAAGCATGCGAAGCATGCAGGCCTTATTTCTTCCGTATTAAAGTCAACTTGAAATTAGAATTGCATGCATGCAAAAGTGAGCATAAACCCTAAAAGTGGCATGCAAACCCTAAAAGTGACATGCAAACCCTAAAAGTGCATAAGGATCTAATTAAGAAGGGTTATGGGAATAAAGGAGATATCTATTGTTATTGTTGATTGATTTTGGAGTTTTGAGCAGCAGCACAGCGTGCAGCCACGGCAGTTGGGGTTGGAGACGGTGTCTTCAGCTAGCGAGGGTTCGGCAGTGAAATATCTGCCCTAGTCTCTTATTGGGATAGATCATCCAGGTTTATCCATTGCATCCATCATATACTACAGTGTTCGGAGATCTAGCACATTCTGAAGGGTTATTATCAGATCCACGTTTTTGCCAGCCGAAAGTAGCAGGGAAAACACAGAAGGATTCGTTGGGACCACAAAACCCAGTCTTTCCTCCGCATGTCAGCTTCCTCTTTCTCAGCAGGCCTATCCTACGGTATGCAGTGATTATCAGCCATCAATTTGCTCACATGGAGCAGCTATCAGCCAAATAGATCAGTTGGGGGCGTGAGCAGCAAAACTGCCCATCAATTCGCTAGGGCACTTAGAGGCAGCCAAACCTCCGCATGTGCAAGGCCATCTCTCCGACATCAGCAGATGGACAAGCTCAGAAAGTTTCAGCCTGAACAAACCTCTCCTCCTACAAAAACATCACCTTCAGTCTGGAGGGTTTTTACAGTACTACGGGCCGGTAGCACCAGAGGAAAAGAGCATTATTAGACCATCCATCCGAATCCATATGCATGCAGCTATCTTTGGAGTCATTATCAGCCAGAATATCAGTGGTAAGTGTTAATTTCTCTTTGTAAAACCCTAACCCTAATTCAGCTATATTTTAGGGCATTTTTGCATGGCGAGTTTGCATGCACAGTTATTTTGCAAATTTGCATGAGATTGAGTGTGCGAGTCAACACTCTCATAAAACATTAGAGAATATCAGTAATTGGGATATTACAATAGATCACTGCATGGATCAAGTGACTAAGTCAAAGAGGGAGCGCGCTTTACTCAAGGACGCCTATCCTAGGTGAAAGTCACATTAGAACATAAGATGTGACATGATAATACATAGGAGGGGGTCACTATGGGCTTAATTCACCCTAGGCCCCTTTACAACTTCAAATAATATGATATAACAATACAATGCATCATTAGCCAAGTAGAGGGGCGCCCCTTGGGGGGGGCTTTCCTCACTGGCTGAGTCAAGATAAAAATAATCCGGACAATTGTTGACTAAAAATTGTTGGAGGACATTTCGGTATGCTGAGACACATCATATGTCAAAATTCCAAGCCATTTCCTTGACCCAAAAGGCCAAATCGATTTTTTCAGTGATTTCGCTAGTTCATTTTTATCGGTACAATCTCTGGAAAATGATAAATCCACCATAACTTTGTCCAGGGTGCAAACTGGGGCAAACTAACTGCTGTGGATGATCTGGAGACATAGAAGAATGGTATAACTGACTACTCATACCCCCTAGAACACTGCTCTGCTCTAGGATAACCAATCATACTGCCATCTGGAATAAAATTTGATCATTTGGCCAATAATTAAGTGATAATTAATAACTTATCAGGAGAACCAGGGCCAAACTCTCAAAACTGAAACCGCAGTATTGGTCCTGGGTCAACTCATACCCCCTGGAACACTACTCTGCTCGAGGAGAACCAATCATACTGCCATCCGGAATGAGAACCAGGGCTAAACTCTCAAAACTGAAACCGCAGTATTGGTCCTGGGTCAACTCATACCCCCTGGAACACTACTCTGCTCGAGGAGAACCAATCATACTGCCATCCGGAATAAAATTTGATCATTTGGTCAATAATTAAGTGATAATAATCACTTATCAGGAGAACCAAGGCCAAACTCTCAACACTGAAACTGCAGTATTGGTCCTGGGCATGTCTGGAACAAATGTAGACCAAGTTGTATTTTGAGTCATTGCCTTGGGAACCGTGCTTGACTTGGTCACACTGGGTTGACCAGGTCAAAGTACCCAAACTGAAGGTGAGAAACTGTATCAATATGATCCTGTAAGCATCTAGGGTAAGAAATGCTCCAATTATGTATATCAAAACCAAGCTTAAATCAGTTATTCATAATCATGGTGACAAATAATAATAATAATAGTAAGATGTACCTGTGTTTCTGAAGAATCTTGGAACTTTTCTGGAAGTCTGCTTGTCCATGCCATACTTACAAAGGGTAAACAATGTGCTACTGCTGGGTGAGGATGGACAACAAGGTTGAGGCAAAGGGTAATGACTTTTGACTGACTTTGACTTTGTGATTTATCCGAATAATGACAAGTACAAACAACCAAAGTGACATATGCATGATAAATTGAACAATAGGAAATGGTGGTGTCTCACAGGTGGATGAGTTGATCTGAAAAGTGTCCATTCAACCTTTACAATCATGTCTACGACTCACATCCAAGCTGAAGCTACAGCTCCGTGACGATCTTTTCTAGGACCCTTGCATTGAGTACACAAGAAACTGTAGTGAAAAGATCCAAGGGGACACTTAGAATTAGTTGCCCCTTAGTCCATCTCACATCAAAACCCGTAGGCTCCGTGAGGAATTAATCATTACATTTCAATTAGATGGCCAGCAGTCTTTAGATTTAGCATTTGTATACCCACTGCTTTATTTGGGCCTTTAACAATTTCACTTCACAGCCTTTTTTATTTGTGTCTAAAGACACAGTTTGTAATTTCATTTGCAGGCTTTGCATTTCATAATATATATCATATATCTCATAATGCATGTAATGATAATAGACATATTGCTTCCAGGTTTAGCTAACAACTTCTCAGGCAACTAGGGGGGCATATCCGCAGTCAAGACCAAACATCGGGGGCAACCGACCAGAGAGGTCAAGGCTTCAAAACCCAACACCAGCAGGTTCTCTTGGCCCAGAAAAATCAAGGCTTCGGCAAGTTTTGTTGCACAACTCAGAGACGAGACACAAAACAACATGAGATCCATCATACATAGAGGTCAAAATGGGGAAAGGATCTTCAAACTCACACATCTCAAACAATCTAAGTCATAGGATAAGTTTACAATGGATGAAACTAGATGGACGAAGGAAAGTGATAAATGGAACTAACCTAGCTCTAAGGTTTACTATTTGTACAAGCATGGCATGAGCAACAGTCTTCACATCAAGTCCCTTGATTAGTCATAACACAGGGTAAAGCAACAATAGATATAAGTATAGGTCACCATAATCATCCTAGCAAGATAAGCATAGGTGTCTGACATACATCATAGAGCAAAATCAAACCAAGGAAGAGTATACCTGGTCTCACCAAATATACCTGTCTCCCACTGATAAGCCCCTCTATAACTGTCTGTACCAACTTTGATTTGTTGCTCTGTTATAATGAATTAGATCATCACCAAAAGCATCTCAATGGACTCCTGAATCTCAGTCCTGGAAGGGAAAATCTGATGAACAAGGCTCTGGAATAGCTGAAGTTGTAAACATGCTAATACCCCATGTGAAAAGTAGCCCAAAATAGAATAAAAGATAAGTCTACAAGTTGCATCATGGAAGCCCAGCTGCAAATATATATGTGATAACAATAACCAATGTTGCTTTTTGTAGTCACTACATTGGGAACCGTGTTTGAATTGGTAAATTGCGTTGACCTAGTCAAAGTACCCAAACTGAAGGCTGAGCAATAACCTGGACAATCCTAAGTATACCATAGATGAATAAATCTCACATAATTATGTTAGCAGCCAAACTTAAAGCATTGATAGGATGACAATGTTACATAAACATAAATAAATATCAAACTTACATCAGAGTAACCATTCAACTTCTATAAAGCTCTTTAAGTATGCTCTTAGACTACTAGCTGTGATGGGTGAAGTGGTGAAGCAAAGGCTTAAGGCTATGGGAGAGACTTGTTTACTCTAACAAAGTGATCTTTCAAACATAATGAATTAAGGGATCCACTTGAATTCATGATGAGCAGAGAACAATAGGGAATGGAAGTGTCTCACAAATGGATGAGTTGATTTAAAAAGTGTCCATTCAACTTTAACATATTTTTAACGCTCACGTCCAAGCTAAAGTCAAGCTCCATGAGGTTCTTTATAGGACCCTTGCATTGAGTACACAAGAAACTGTAGTGAAGAGATCCTATAGGGCACTTAGAATTAGCTATCCCTTACTCCATCCCAAATTCAAACCCATAGGCTTTGTGAGGAATTTAATCATTACACTTTCAAACATATATGGCCAGCAGTCTTTAGATTTAGCATTCATTTAGCCACTGCTTTTTAGGCCTTTCACATTTCATTTATTAGCCCCTTTCAAGTGTGTCTAAAGACACAGTTTGCAAATTTATTCATGGGCTTGCATTTCATAAGATAAGCATATAGTATACAATGCATGTAATGATGGTACACAAAATGCTTTAAGTTTTAGCTGACAACTCTTCTGGCAACTAGGGGGAATATCCACAGTTAAGACCAAACCTCGGGGGCAACCAATCAGAGAGGTCAAGGCTTCAAAACCCAACTCACATATGCTCAAGAACCAACTACAACGGGTTCTCATGGCCCAGAAGGATTAAGGTTTCAGCAAGTTTTGTTGCACAACTCAGAGTCGAGACATAGAACAACATGGAGTCCATCATCATAAGCTAAGTGGGAAAATAAGGTGTCTTCAATCTCACAAGTCAAAGTTCAAGTCTGGGTAAGTACAAAATGGAAGATACGGATGGGTGGAGAAAGTGGTAGGTGATGCCAACTCAGCAGGATAACCTAAGTTTGTTCAAGACAAGCATACATAAAGATCTTACATAAAAGACTCCATGGCCACTCATAATATAAGTCAATCAAACAAAGTAGTACCACAGTAAGCTAATCAATACCATGTCATAGCTACTAAAATAACCAATAGAGACAACATAAATCTAGATACCATCTATAAACCTGCTCAACCACCATGTCTCTACCTGAAGTGCCAATCTATCAACTGTGTACCATATTTGTTTCTCTGCTTGAATGGACTATGAAATCACCAAGGTCATCTCAATGGACTAGGAAATCTCAGGCATGGCTAGGAAATGCTTTGTATTTGCTGCTGGAAGAAGGCTCTAACTGTGGCTCATCAAGGCAAAATGATCCATGTTGTATCCCCATCAATAAGTTTGGCTCAGAAACTGAAGAGAAAAATCCATATACTGCATCATGGTAACCCAACTATAGTGTCTATGATAAGAATAACTTTCTGAGATGTTTATATTATGCAAAAATCCATAAAAACTTAAAAAAACTCCATAAAAAGGTTGTTCTAAAGCTCAAATAAGCCCTAAATTAGGGTGGCATCATCCCTAGGAGAGGTGATGTCACCTCCTAGTGGTAGGTACAGCCTTGGTTCAGATCTGGTTGAAGTGTTTTGCAGGTCCATACTTGACAAAAGATCAAACCCTCACAGTTGGGAAGGGTTCATACTTCACCTCCAAGCCTTGGTGGTTGACCTAGGGGGATTTTGTGGTGGTTGAGCAAGTCATTCACCAATTTTTGCAGGCTGCTACAGATCCGAAGTGATTAACAGCCCTAAATTGCAGCATATAAACGTCAAACCAAGTGCGCCCTAGGGGGGATAGACTCATCATTGATTGATAAGTGGTGAGAGGTACTTTGAGCCAAATTTTCACGGTTTATTTCAAGGTCTCACATAAGTTTATGGTGTTGGTCTTTACTTCAGTAAATTGATTCATCATACTAATCAAACATTACCAAGTTACATTGCTCCTAAAACTTCTTGGTCATTGAGAATTTATTGGATATTTCGTTGACTCCATTAAAGCACTAATCTACTAATCTAGCGGGAAGGCCTCATTAGAGATAGTGTTGTTCTTGTTGCATATATTACAGCACTATTTTATCCACATTTGGAAAGCCCCTCGTGGCCAAAGGACAAAGCCTAAAGAGAGAGGAGAGTGCATTGTGGTGACATTGGGTGCATCTCCTGAAAAGTTGTTATTCTTACCACCAGCCCACGTGACCTAATTGGAGGGATAAGATAAGATAAGATAAGAAAATTTTATTAATGTCCAACAAATGACCACAAAAGTAGGTCAATGGGACTGTGTGATACCTTGATAACCATACAAAGCGGGAATGTAAAAATAACTCCTATAAAAAGCTATAAGCATAACTCAAACCAAAACCCTAGCTCTATAAATGGAGAGTCGATCTTGGAGAAAAATATACAATATACAAGGTGAGATATGAAGAGAGCTGGTCCAAGAAAGGAAAATGTATAATGGGAGTGGATCTGAGAGGCGTGATGCAAAAATGGAAAAACCGACACTATCATGTGCCATTGGAAGCATTGGGAGTATCTCTCCTACAATCTGAGGCAAACTGAAGGAAGCTCAAAAGAGAACTTTGTCTAGAGGAAGAGCTGGAAGAGTGTGATGGCCCTAGGCCAACTTAAGGACTCCTGACTTACTGTACTACTGATTTTTGTTCAATGAGGAAGTCAAACACTTCATAATTTCCTACATCTAACTGCTGTATGTTGCATGGGCCACTAATTTCCTGAATGGGACCGATATTCTCTATTGGTAATTTTGCCAAACCTTTGGTGTGTAAGCTGCTGAAGCTTGCGATTTGGACTTAGGTTGAGGTATTTGGAAGTGGCTTTGGTTTAAATTTTTCCCCTTTTGACTACTCATGCATTAACATCAAAAGTCCTATTGATACGAATCTTGCCAAAGTAAATGACATCCTATAGTAATGAATATTTAACAATAAATGACTTCAAGTATATAACAGCAGTGCCGTCATGAAATGATGTTGTAGCAGCATGGCATTCAATGAGTTTGGATCTGAAATGGTTAGCTCCAGTATGTAGCTTGAGTAAAGAGATAAAATAGAGACATCAAATAAACTAAGCGGCTGGGAATAATATATATAACAGATCTGAAATATAGCTCCCTTTTGTCACCACAAATGAATCACTTACTTGTTGTGGTAGAAGTCTAAGCTCTGAGCACTGAAAACTTCAAATTTGTTGTAGATGTTGACTATGAAACTATGCACAATAATTCTTGTAGCAGCTCGTGAACACTTCTCTACACTCTCAGGACTCCTCTTACAGTCAATACGTATGAGAATGAAGTGGCATTTACTATTGATGGTAACTGTTGTCACGTATATAGTAGCTGGGCTACTTTTGTTCCTGAGCAGTTCTGTGAGCCAGTCCTTTACTATGAGATTAGCAGATGATGAGCCAGCAATTGATGATCTCCCACTTTCTGCAGATCCAGAGTATCCAGATTAACCAGTTCGTTGCCATGATTGAGCCTCACGACCCCAGATTCGATGTCTGAGTTAGCCATTTTTTCTTATGACCCAGAGCAGAGATTGTTGTAGTACATATGATGTGTAGCAGTGGCAGCTTTACCAGTGATTTTCAGACTGTTTTCAGATCCAGTGCAGGTATATGACCCCGGTGATATTATAGTTTGTGCATATGGATTTTGATGTTGCTCTGTTACCTATTTTAGTAGTGAGACTCAGTTGATATGGATTATATGTTGGCAATACTTTGTCTTGGTTTACTTGGAATCTAAAGTATAAATGATCTAGTGGTTTTGACTGGGAAGTTCTTTTGTATACTCGTTGGCCTTTCCCTACTCCCAGTATAGATTCAGTCTTTTCCCTTCAGGGACGCAGCTTGCTAGTCTTGGCATCATTTCCAATGTCTTCGTCCATCCGTTGCCTTCCCATTTTCATTAACTATCCTGGACTAGTAACTTGACTAGTGACACATGGGATTTCCCCCACCTTCACCTCTATGTTGGAATAGGTCTTCATGTATAAATTGTGTCCAGGTGTTGGTTTATGTGATTCTTGTCACAGGGAATGTCTACCTCTAGCTCTTGAACACAAGTAGTCTTACCAAAGAAAGTGTCTTTAGACACTAAGGCATCAGAGCTTAAAGTTATTCTAAATGGATGCCCTACCAACAAAACAACCATGTTTTGAGACACTACTGTAAATAAAATAAAACTAGTCAGTGGCCAAGAGATGGGCACTCATCCATTGTACGGTGTAAGGCTCATGTATCCCCACAGGGTATCAGGGAGGTAAGCCCAAGAAGGTTGAGCCTTAGTCATTTTTTGGAAGCCAAGAAGGCTTTCCAGGGCACTTGCTCTTGGAGGCTGGCAAGTTATTAATGATAAATAAAGTTGATGGCTATAGGATGAGCACTCATTCTTTGTATATTGTTCGGCTCATCTTCCCCCACAGGGAAGCAGGGAGAGACTGGCCCAGGAAGGTCATGTCTTTGTCATTATCTGGAAGCCCAGAAGGCTTACCAGGTCACCTTCCTTTAGAGGTCAACTAGTGAAATAAATGCCAAGTAAATAAAGTATTGAAAAGGTTGCTTGTCTAGAGTCTAGTGGAGCTTTCTCATCATTCCACTTATTTGTGAGACACTGCCATGCCCTATTGTTCACCTAGTCCAACTTATGTGTTGTGTGGATCCCCTTGTCCTTCAGCCCAAGTGCTTACAGTGTTGAGTCATCAAGTCATCCCTTGGCCTTACCTGTTGTTTATGATCCCTTCACCATTGACTAGCAAAAGGGTTAAATCTATAAATGATTATACACTAGAGGTTCTCGTTTTGAAGCAACTGATCATTTTAATTTGGATTATTATTTTATTTATTGTGCTTATACTTGCCAACTAAATCTAATCATAGTAGAAGTGTCACTGTTAACATAAATAATTGAGAATGCATGTCCACTTGTACTTTGCAGTATCAGAGTTTAGCACTTGGGTCATCATTTGATCAGTTTTGACTTGTTCAACCTAGTGTTGGCCAGGCCATGAGCAGGATCCATGATGAGTTATCAACCGACATTTATGGTTGATGATTATTTATGGTCTATAGGTGTCCATTAGACATATCCATGCTTCAGATGGTGCTTTATTATGGTGGCTTGTGTTATTCCTATGATTATCAACATTTACAGGCTTTATTATTATTATTGTTCTGACATGGATGGTGCCTCTGATGTACTTTTGTGATCAACTTATGGTGTATGAGTACTCATTCCTAGTTGATTTGGACATTCTGAGTCCATTGGTACAGTTGGTTTTCAGTTTCAGGCAAGCACAGGACAGATATGGGTCTCTTGGCCTTTTTGCAACAGTTTTGCCTAGGGAAAATTAAAATAAAACACAGAGAAATAAATGAAGTTCTCCTAGGGCGTTAGAGGGATTCTTGGAGTGCAGCCAGTCGTTTGTACCATACTACCATGCTCCCAGATCCATCTGTGTGGTCATTTGGCGCTAGTTTTTGGTCACTTATGACATATTGGTTGTTTTATGTTCCCAAGGCAGCATTTTAATAATTAAAAATGGCTAATGAGGAAATCGATTTGGGGAATTGAGGCAAAGGATTGGAATGGAATTGATGTGAGGCAGAGTATTTGGGTCATCTTCATCATCCAGCATCAGCTCCATTTCATTTGGGGTCCACATGTCCTTGGTTTATGCATTTTGAGGATATTTTCATGTATTTTGAGGGAGATCCCCTAGTGATTTTCATCACTACTTTATATTGTTTGCCACCACACATTGTTATTGTGCCATGGGGCCATGCTAGTGAAGGATAACATAACCTCCTAGCCCCACCATGTGCTACCTTGTGGTCATTAGTCATCTTTTATGTGGTGCGCCCCTCATCGAGCATTTCTAGTGATGCACCCCCTTATATTTTTGAGTTGATCCATGTGAGATATATCTGGCTAATCATAGTCGTAGATTAGGATGATTTTATCTTATGATCTTGACCCTTGATCTTTTTGGATTTAGGTATTATGTACTTGAGAGATCTATATATTAAGATGCTCTCTCATTTGTAATAGGACTTTTGGCTCTCAAACTCTTGGATTAATAAAATATTTTGTAGAAATTCTTGGAAGCTTTAGTCGAATGTCTTGTATGGAAATCGAAAAGTATTGTTCTCTCTAGCATTCTTGCGGATCTATGCATTTCGAATATTTTTTGCAGGTTGCCATCTATCTAGTGAAGGAAGCATTTGAGGTAGGGGTGCTATTGTGACTAAGCTCCATATCGTCCTCTCAAATCGCCATTTGTTCAAGGATTATCTGTGTTGTGTTTTATGGTCATCTTGATGTTCTTTGACTCATCTTTCTTCATCATTTCATCCATTCTTCGGTAAATCGATTCTCATAGCAAATCTCTTTTATAGGAGGGCTCACTTGGCATCTGAGAGGAGGTAGCAATTTCACTTGGAGAGGCATAGAAAACACTCGTAATTGATCAGAAAGGCAAGATCATCGTCATACAAGGTTAGCAGCAAGTATTTCAAGGTATGTCTACACATATTTTATTTTTTCGAGCTTTGACCTGATTGTCACAACCAAACCCTCTTTTTGTAAAACCCTAGTTTCGTAGATCTGATAGATCCGATGAGTTTCTGATGACGAACATCAAATCCCACTTGTAGATTAATGAATAAACCCAAGATCTCAAATTTCACATTAATCGAACTCCATTTTCCTTGGGATCTAGCACTAGTCACTCTAGGTGGGGGCGCCCCTCTTGGGTGGGTGGCCTTTTCTTCAGATCTATCAAATGGGTATGCTTAGACCCGCCTCAAAATCATAGATCCAACCTTCAATCACCCCGATCTAGTCATCTCATGCCCTGATCTGCTCTTTTGGGTCCACTTTGTCCACTTATGCAAAAACCCTAGGTGGGTACCTTTAGGGTTTCCTTTCAATTGGCTAGATCTCCCTAGATCTACTTCGTTAACTCATTTGTGGTACAATCTCATTCAAGTTGGGTCATTTCCTATCTTTACTAAGCCTCCCCAACTTGGCCCTAATCTTCATACCACTCTAATTCGATAGATCTAGTCTTATCCACTCATTATCTCTCCTCTTTTATACATTGTCAAACTCTAGGAGTGTCTTGAGTAGGTGCGATAGCCTCTTAGGCTAGTAGGGTCTCCCCCTTGGTCATTCTCTGGATTGATCTAAAGCGACAAGAGCTCGTCCGACGTGACAACTGCCCTTTACCCATGGTGGACGAGGCCCTTGCGGTGTCACCGGTTAGTTACCTTACCTCTACCATCCTGGATAGGATATCTCAAGTGGGTAGCTACACTTTGTGCGATAGCAATAACTTATGGCTCCCATAACGCCTAGCAGCATAGAATGAAGATACCCAACCTGTAACAAGCCAGCAAGGAGAAATATTGGCCCACATTATAATATCTCTGCCCAAAAAAGGGAGTCAACCCCAATAGAAGAATATGGCCAGAATGATGACAAGTTGGCTCAGCTGACAGAATTTGGCCCAGAATGGATACAAGTCAGCTCAGCAAAAAAAGATGGTCCAGAATGAGTACAAGTCAGCCAAGCTAGATGAATACAGCTCAAGATCAATGTGTACGGCCCTCCAATGTAGTAAGCAAATCTTGTAATAATAAGTATGCCCTTTTCTTAGCCCCACGGCCTCTCTAGTGTGCCCACGAATTCCATATACTCACAACAACTGCTTGCAATCCCTCCAATCTTTGTAAAGAAGAAGTGTTTAGTCTCCGGCAATGAAAAACAATGAAGAACCTGAGTGATTCTCCCTCTGCAATAACTACGGTGGTTCACCCGCTCCAATAACTAGGGTGGGATTGTCTTGTTGCCACCTTACACACACCTTGGGGAGAAAGCACAGCAGAAATCTTCAAGTTGCTTGATGTGTTCTGTTGTCACATATATAGTAGTTGGGCTACCTTTGTTCCTAAGCAATACTGATCAGTTCTTTGAGCCAGCCCTTTACTATGAGATCAGCGGATGATGAGCCAAAGTTGATGATCTCCCACTTTGAGCAGATCCAGAGTATCCAAATTGACCAGTTCTATGCCATGACTGAGCCTCATGACCCTAGATTTGAAGACTAAGTTAGCCATTTTTATTTCAAGACCCAAAGCAGCGATTGTTATATTGTCGATGATATGTAGCAGCAATAGTTGTTCCAATGATATTCAAATTGGTTTTAGATCCAATATAGGTATATGAACCAGGTGATATTATGGTTTGTGCATATGGATTTTGATGTTGCTTTGTCACCTATTTTAGTAGTGAGACTCAATTGATATTGATTATATGTTGGCAATACTTTATCTTGGTTTACTTGGAATCTAAAGTATAGATGATCTAGTGCTTTTGACCGGGAAATTCTCTTGTATACCAATTGACCTTGCCCTACTCCTAGTATGGATTTAATCTTTTCCCTTTTGGGACATAGCTTGCTAGTCTTGGCATCATTTCCATGGTCTCCATCCATCCGTTGCCTTCCCTTTTTCATTAATTATCCTTGACTTGTAACTTGACTAGTGACATATGGGATTTCCCCCACCTTCACCTCTATGTTGGAATAGGTCCCCATGTGTAAAATTGTGTCTCGGTGTTGGTTTATGTGATGTTTATCACAGGGAATATCTACCTCTAGGTCTTGAACACAAGTAGTCCTACCAAAGAAAGTGTCTTGAGACACTAAGGCATCGGAGCTTAAAGTTATTCTAAATGGATGCCCTGCCAACAAAATAAAAGTGTCTTTAGACACTATTGAAAATAGAAAAATAAAACTAGCTAGTGGCCAAGAGAAGAGAACTCATCCATTGTATGGTGTAAGGCTCATTTATCCCCATAGGGTATCAGGGAGGCAAGCCCCTCAAGGTTGAGCCTTAGTCATTTTCTGTAAGCCTAGAAGGCTTTTCAGGGCACCTGCTCTTGGCGGCTGGCAAGTTATCAATGAAAGATAAAGTTGATGGCTAGAGGCTAAGCACTCATTATTTGTATAATGTACGGCTCATTTTCCCCCACAGGGCAACAGGGAGGGACTGGCCCAAGAAGGTCATGTCTTTGTCATTATCTAGAAGCCCAGAAGGCTTACCAAGGCACCTGCCTTTAAAGGTCAACTAGTGAAATAAATGTTGAGCAAATAAAGTATTAAAAAGGTTGTTTGTCTAGAATCTAGTGGAGCCTTATCATCATTCCCTCCATTTGTGAGATACCGCCATGCCCTATCGTTCACCTAGTCCAACTTATGTGTTGTGTGGATCCCCTTGTCCTTTAGCCCAGGTGCTTACAGTGTTGAGTCATCAAGTCATCCCTTGGCCTTACCTGTTGTCTTTAATCCCTTCACCCTTGACTAGAAAAAGGGCTAAATCTATAAATCAGTATACACTGGAGGTTCTTGTTTTGAAGCAACTAATCATTTTGATTTGGATTATTGTATATGTATTGTCCTTATACTTGCCAATAAAATCTAATCGTACGAGAGTGTCACTGCTAGCATAGATAATTGAGCATGCATGTCCACTTGTACTTTGCAGCATCAGAGTTTGGTACTTGGGTCATCATTTGATCAGTGTTGACTTGGTCAACCCAGTGTTGGCCAAGCCATGAGTAGGATCCAAGATGAGTTATAGGTTGATGGTTATGGTTGATGATTTTTCATGGTTTACAGGTGTCCATTAGCAATATTCATGCTTCAAATGGTGATTTGTTGTGATGGCTTGTGCTATTTCTATGATTATCAGCATTTGCAGGCTTTATTATTATTATTGTTCTGACATGGATAGGACCTCTGATGTACTTTTGTGATGGACTTATGATGTATGAGTACTCATTCCTAGTTCATTTGGACATTCCAAGTCCATTAGTTCAGTTGGTTTTCAGTTTCAGGTAGGTGCAGGATAGATATGGGTCTCTTGGGCTTTTACAGCAAATCTGCCCTGGGGAAAATGAAAATAAAAATTTGTTGATACTAGGGAGATCTCTTGGAACGTGGGATTGGATTTGTGAGGTGCAGCCAGTCGTTTGTACCATATACCTAGGTGCTAGGCACATCTGTGCAGTTACATTTTTTGCGTAGACTTCTCCCGGGCGAGATATTGGTTGTTTTATGTTCCCAAGGGAGCATTTTAATCATTAAAAATGGCTAATGAGGAAATCGATTTGGGTAATTGAGGCAAAGGATTGGCATGGAATTGGTCTGAGGGACAGTGTATGGGTCATCTTCATCATCCGGCATCAGCTTCACTTCACTCAAGGTCCACATATCCTTGATTTATGCAGTTTGAGGATGTTTTGATGTATTTTGAGGGAGATCCCCTAGTGATTTTTATCAGTCCTTTATATTATGTGTCACCACATCTTATTATTGTGCCATGGGGCCATGCCAGTGAAGGATAACATAACCTCCTAGCCCCACCATGTGCTACTTTGTGGTCATTAGTCATATTTTATGTGGTGCTCCTCCTCATTGGGCATTTTTAGTGATGCGCTCCCTTCTATTTGTGAGTTGATCCATGTGAGATGTATCCGGCTAATATTAGTCGTAGATTAGGATGATTTTATCTTATGATCTTGACCCTTGATCTTTTTGGATCTAGGTATTATGTACTTTAGAGATCTATATATTGAGATGCTCTCTCATTTGTAATTGGACTTTTG
This sequence comes from Pseudotsuga menziesii, assembly GCA_001517045.1. Classification (NCBI taxonomy): domain Eukaryota; kingdom Viridiplantae; phylum Streptophyta; class Pinopsida; order Pinales; family Pinaceae; genus Pseudotsuga; species Pseudotsuga menziesii. Next base: position 79,284 of record LPNX010504675.1, on the reverse strand, counting down.
GCTCTGAGAATATTGAATACAAGAAAACTTTTGCAGAAACTCTTGGAAGCTTTGTGAATGTACTTGGATGTGATTGTTATGCCTCTTGCTTGGACATTTCAGTAGATCTTGCATGCAAACAACTATTTTTCTAGAAGGTCATACTGATCTTTTGCAGGGTAGCGAATTGCTTGGAGGAGATTGCTAAGGCGCCTTGCATCGTCTTCCGGACAAATCGTTCATCTCAAGGGAGTTTTCAATTGTTACTCTGTGCATTGGATATTTCTTTGTTGATGAAGTACGTAGGTTATATTTTTCATCTATAAACAAATCTCATTTGTAGTTTGATTTTGCAAGTGGAGAAGAGGGGGCGCACTTCCTTCATTAGGTGTTTTTCTTTTGTTTCATGCCAGATCTTGCTCGGAATTGCAACCAAGTGGAAGGATCATCGACATCCAAGGCGAACACAAGTATTTTCAGGTATCATCTGCAAGGTTAGTATTGTTCTTCAGTTTTTTTATCCATTATTCCATTCAAACCCTCTTTTAAAACCCTAGTTTTGTAGATCTGATAGATCCGGTGAGTTTTTTATGACGCCCATCAAAATCAACTTGGAGATTAATTAATAAACCCTAGATGTCAAGTTTCACGTTAATCCGACTCCATTTTCCCTGGGATCTAGCACTAGTCACTCTAGGTGGGGCACCCCTCTTAGGTGAGTGGCCTTTCCTTCAGATCTGTCAGATGGGCATGCTTGGACCCGCCTCAAAATTATAGATCCAATACTCAAGAATCCTGATCTAGTCATCTCATGCCCTGATCTACTCTTTTGGGTCCACTTTGTCCACTTATGCCAAAACCCTAGGTGGGTCCCTCTAGGGTTTTCATTCATTTGGCTAGATCTCACTAGATCTACTTCCTTAAACTATTTGTGGTACAATCTCAATCAAGTTGGGTTATTTCCTACCTTTACTAAGCCTCCCCAACTTGGCCCTAACTTCTATACCACACGTATTCCTTAGATCTAGTATTATATGCTCATTATCTCTCCTCTTTTATCCATTTCCAAACCCTAGGAGTGTTTTGAGTAGGTGCGCTAGCCCTCTTAGGCTAGTAGGGTCTCCCCCTTGATCATTCTCCAATTTGATCTAAGGCGACAAGAGCCCGTCCAGTGTGACAACTACCCTTTACCTATAGTGGACGAGGCCTTTGCGGTGTCACCGATTAGCTACCTTACCTCTATCGTCTTGGATAGGATATCTCATGTAGGTAGCTACACTTTGTGTGATAACATCTTTTGGCGTCGTTGTCGAGGAGGTAGAGGCTTACCTCTAGTGTCTACGAGTAGTACTTCACTCTTATCTTCCGAATCATATTGCATCCGGATTAAGTTAAATGAATGAATTATCCTTTGCCTAATTGTGGGGAAATTGTACAGAGGAAGCGGGAACTACTGAAAAGCAACCGTAGGGCCCAGTTAGGCTACATCCTTATTGGTGGAGTGTTGAACATCCCCCTGTGACTCCATTCAGCCCACATTTCCTCATGTGCTACCACACTATGTGATTCTGGACATATTCCTTGTACCTTCGTGGTATATCGGGAATCCCCCTCCCTGCTAATAATCCAAATAATTACCAGATTAATAAAACCGACCAACAATTAACCCACTCCTTAATCAACTCATCTAATAAATCTTAAAACTTACCAACAAGACACTGTAATACTTTCACTGAGACCACAGCAACAACCCTTATACACAAGCACTCCATATTCAATCAGTGGTGGTCTTTCGCATTTTTATGGTTAAATCAATTTCCGCATATTGTCATGAATGGTGTTTGAATTATCAATGCCGTTGTTATTATAATTCAGTTGCAGTAACTCATTGCTAAGGTTTTAATTCATTTCACATTAACTCCTAGAATCAATCGTTTCTTTCTTAGAGTAAAAACCTTAGTTTTTAGTTATCATAGGGACCACCCCCTTTGGCTTCACTAGGAGTTGGCCTAGACGGAGGAGCCGAGTATCAGGTGACAGCACTTGGCTCGAACTTGCCCCCAAGGTCGCACCCAATGGCTTGAAGATTTCTGCCACATTACCCAAGGTGTGAATTAGGCGGCAACATGTACCATGTCAATTTTGTGTTTGTGTGCATGATTGCATTGGTCAAGTAACTTAATTTGTGGCATTAATAATTTGTATTAGGTAAGACAACACAAAGCATAAACACAATAATAGTTAAATATATATATATAAACACAAATCTGCAGTGGAGATCCATTGGACCTGCTGGCCTGCCCACTGTAATACAGATCGAAATCTAACTAAATAAAATTATTGTTTAGTATTTAGCAATATCTAAATTCTAAAATATGTCTTATATTTGCTGTAAAACTACTTAACAATATCTCAAATTTCCATGTTTTAAGAATGAAGAAACAATGCTCACACTAATAAGCATATTTGAAACATTATGTTTTGAAAAAACCCACGTAGGAAACTCTGAGTACATTCAAGTAAAAGTATGATAATGTAAAGATCAAACTTTTACATAAGCTCAACAATCACTCAAAAGGTACAAAAACAAAGTGTTTTATGGCTCATTTTATAGCTTGGCTTGTCTTACAAATCTTCTACATTTTCAAATGTATTAGGGTTAACCATCAAACACTCATACATTGAAATCTTTAAAATTAATTAGCACTAAAATGCCTGCAGAAAAAACTGCTGCCCATGGAGATTGTTTGGAAGATCTTATATCCACATAATACAAAGGAGTAATGAATCAAGAAACAAAACATAAAACATTGTCCATGAAATGAAGAGAACGGATAAGAAGACAACTCGGCAATACAAATAACCTTGAAAATAAATCATCCAAAAGGGTTCAATAAGATATCTTTCACAAGTTGCTTGCTAACACCCACACATCAATCCACCTTGAAACATACTCCATAGGATTTACATGTCAGAACCGAACTTGTACAGACTCTTCCTCTGCTATTTTAAAAGGAACAGAACTCCTCAAAATTAAACTAAAATCTGTAAGATTCTTTTACATTTTTTCTGAGTGGACATTGAAGCTCATTCTGAAAGATGGGCATCATCCTTTTAACAACATCAAATATCACTAGTAGCATTGCAATTTTCAAAACAGAAAAAGTTTCATAAGCTATGAGAGTAAAATCCTTACTATGGCATCCTCCAAAGTAGAAAATGGTAAAGCAAACTCTAAAGCACCTGGCACGACATCCAACTTCGCCTCCGCACCAAGTGCCAGCACCAACCTGGCTGTCCCATCAATTAAAGTTTTAAATTTTTAGGCATCAATCCAATTTAAAATCAGTTTACAACTGGAAAAACTTTGTCATTGCAAAATGTTCCAGGACAATCTGCTGAAACAACAGACTCCAAATGCTTTGAATGAACCTAAGTAAATAGATAATATATTAATAACCCTACAGCAAAGAATAATACAACTGCTTAATTCAACGAAAAGCCTGGCAAATCATGTTTGTTCATGACAAAAAACATAGTGAATATGTATCACAAAGTCAATGAAACATAGAAAGACATCACTCGAAATATACAGAACCAATGGTAGACTTACTGTTATGGCAACTGATGCACTTTTACCATTTTCACTTGAGGAATAAAACTTGAAGCAAAACATACCAGTCATATTCAACCTTCATTCCACTTTCAAGACAAACAGCTCCAACATTGCCAGGAGTCTGTAATCCATTGCCTCCTGAACCATAACAAGGGCATATGGTCTTGACTTTATCTTTCATAAATAGCACAGAAGTGCTTGACAGTAGTTCTGAGAAGTAAGGTGCTATTTCCCATGCATCAACCTCTGCACAAGAACAAGTAATATGTAAATCACCACAAAGAATCTATTAATTGGGCATTTGGTTAAAATCCCATAAAAAATACCAAGCAGAGAAGAATAAAACCAGCCTAAGCATAAACAAAAACAGTAAATTACATAGAGTAAATTTAATTCAGAAATGGAAATGCAAACCTCCAGAAAGAATTTCATAAAGCATGGGTTTAAAAACAAAACGATCTGACTGATCCACAAGTAATACCTGCATTGAGTAAGAAATGGTGATTCGTTAATATCCAAACCACCATAATCTTATTTCAAGTTTTCAACCATTATACTTTCTTTATAAGTTATAGTTAAATTAAATAAAAGATAACAGAGTTATAGGCAAAGAACTCCTAGGCATCCCTAAGCAAAGGTGATCTCTAATGCATTTCACTTAGCAGAAGTCACGATGTTTTGATCAGAGATTGCCCTTGGCTATTCAGATTTCAGCCTTGATTGGCATTTCCAGGAAAGACACAGATTCTCTTGTGGTAAAAGTTGAAGCTGGAATGGTAGCCAATGCAGGAGCATCCCTAGTGCTGCCCAGCTTTCTCGCATACCCGAAGATTTCCAGTTTGTTTGAAGTTCAAAGTTTTGTTTAATGATCTCCATCTTTTTTGAAGTCCTAAGTTTTGGTTACATCCATTATTAGCTACAACAGGAGGCTAAATGGGTGATGTAAACCATTCCACAGTCCAAGGAGTAAGCCTACTATTGTCTAAGTTATATGCATTCTTGGCTGTAGAAAGGACATTGGGGATCTCGGCGATAGAACCATGGGAGTAGGCAAGGGTTGGAACCCTATGTATACAATGTACATCACTATCAAAACGCTGGCAGCATAGCACATTGGGACTGTTACAGCTCGATTTAACACCTAAGTGGAAAGTCCCAATCCACTCGGGCTATCAAGTGCAACTTCGGAAGGAAAGCACCACTGTCACCTTAGTGCTTGACTTCCCTCTTTTAGGCCATCTCTTAAGGCCAAAGGAGGCTTCCCTATGGGGTTAATTGGATCTATGATTTGAGGAGAGCTAAGGGAAATAGATCAACTTGTTCAAGATGTGAAATATGCATTGTTAAGTTAATTTCCCAAGTAAGAGTTCAACTACTTTAGATTTGCAATGACCAATAACTTAAACATTTAAAAGATAGCTCAATGATGTAAAATATAACAAACCATCAACATTGGCAATAACAAAGATAACAATGGACCGCAAGACTTGAAAGTAAAAGTGCTAAACAAGTAGTTCCATTGCCATGAGATATGATAAATCATTCGCCAAGTGAGATTGCAATATAGATATGATCTTGAAGTTATTAGAGATCTTTGAAACAAGGTGTTACCTAAATTTAATTAGACCAGACCTTTTGAAGTGATTAAAATCACCTCTCCAAGTGTGGGAATGTAATATTTTTTTTCCGTAGAAAAGTTTATATTCCACAAAGAGAATATACATTGTTCCCATCCAGAGGACACAATTAACATATTGACACTCTCAACTTTAATTCCTAGCCTTCTTTAGACTTCAAAACATGTACCCACATAAAAAAACACCCAAAGGCTTACAAAAATATACAAAGTTCTGTCCCTTACATATTCCTTCAGACTACACAAAATCTACCTACGATGGTTACTACCCTTCTTAATAGAACTTTTGATAATCTCCCAAAACAAAAGACTCAATAACACCCGAAAGCCAAAGCAAGATATCACTACCAGGGCTTACAAATTTGTTTGCAACTGCACAAAGAACAAACATAAAGGTTAGAAGTCGAGTTCCACTGCTTCCCTTTCCTAGCAATTGTAGAACTCATAGAAAGCAAAAGAGCCCTCAACTAGTAACAATGCCTATTTGGAGAGCTGATTCGCCTTTTGATTTAGCTCCCTATACACATGCCTGAAGGAAGTCCACTCAATAGCCTACAAGGTATTTTGAATTTTTTGCAAAAGGGTTATGTTGTCGCCTTTCACGCACCTTGAGGGGTAGGTTGTCGTGGCAAAGATATTCAAGCAACTAAGTGTGTCCATGGAGGCAAGTCTCGAGTCAAGTACTGTCACTTGATCTTGACTCCTCCGTTTAGGCAAACTCCTAACGAAGCCAAGGGGGGTAGACCCTAAGAGTTGCTAAGGTTGATTAAGCTTTAGTGGTAGTGGTTTAGATAATGAGTTTTTAGGAGTTTTTAACAACAACAATAGATTTGTAAGATGAACAAATTACTACAGCATAAATAGCACAAAAACTTTAAATAAATCACTCAACACATAAAATATCCAAGCAAAGCTTTACACTGATAGAAAAAATAAAAACCAATGTTGAATTAAATAGAGTCGCAAAAATTGTATTCGCTGAAATGCTGGAGTGGATATTTTGCAATTGTCTCTTGGTAAGTTGTAAATTGTTGTGGATTGATGAGTGGATTAAATTAGGGGGGAGGAAACTCCAAATATATCTAACAGTACGAGGAGTGTGTCCAAAACCCTTATCCAATGTGGTTCCACGCAAAGAATATGTGGGTTGGATCCGAGTCTCTGGGATGTGTCCAACACTACACCAACGAGGGTGTAGCCAGACGGTATCCCGAGGTCACCATGCAGTGGTTCTCGCTTCCTCTATGAACTTTCCCCGCAGCAGATTAATTCGAGGCGTTGGATTTTCGCCTTGGGAGGTTAATTTGAAAGTGAAGTTATCTTAAACTAGTCACCCACGTTACTTTTGATGCATCCAATTGGTCAGTCGAACCACAGTGGTGCAAAGCATACACAACGGAGCCTTGGTAATTTTTAATGATTTTAGCGTGATGTGTTTGCTTGTTGATTAAGCCCCTAAGAAGCTCTTTCAGGTTGTAAACCCTAACCAAGAGAGCAAGGGGAGTAAATTATATGAACAATAAAAGCAACATAAACTAAAGAAGCAACAGTTTTCCAATTAGTCCTACCATGCATCTCTTTCTCTTTTCGGGTAACTCAGGAAGTCGTGGGGTTAGTATTTGTATTACTTTGACAAATGAAATCATATAACAAATGTGAAACTTATCAAGTATACTAATCTGCAAAAAAGAAACTAAACTAAAATAATAATAAAATCTTGAAATTTGACACTGATGCAAATCCCCCCTAGGGGGATGGAGAGTGGACTTTGGAGAGCCTACTCAAATACTTTTATTATGATTGGTTACAATGCATGTTATGAAAGGCCACTTGGTTCTTATAGAAACTGAACCCAAGGGCTTACAAATCTTTAAAAAAACATTGTGGAAGGAGGGGAAACTCCTGGGGAGCTCCAGATGGCCCAAATTTTTAGTTTTCGGGCAGCATTTCCTCCTCTTTTTTAATGGACCTACTAAAAACCAACAATTAATTATTAGTGAAATGTGCCCAAAAACACTTTGGAAGTGTCTTTGGACAACACACAAAAAATGACAAAACTCTAAGTTAAAAACACTTAATAAAAAATGCAAAATAACCAAGGAAAGCAAGCTTTCCTTGGGATCTTGGCTTGCTTTTTGGGCAGCCAATGTGATTGTGCACTTGGATGCAAGATTTAACTTTAAAGGATCAAACAAAACACTCTTTTAAAGAAGACTAAGATTTACTTTAAAATGCTTGCTAGAAGAGGACTTTCTTAAACTAGATCTACTTAGAATGCTTATTAAACCTTGAAGATTTATGAGATATAGCTTTTTTAGCACTTGTGAATGAGATATAGCAAATAATTTCAACTAGAATAATATAGATACTCATAAACAAGCAAAGTAACCAGGGAGGTGTTGTCGCCTTACACACACCTAGGAGGAAAACGCAGCAAAAATCTTCAAGTTGCTCGGTGTGTCCTTGGGGGAAAGTCTCAAGTCAGGCATTGTCACCTGCTCCTGACTCCTCGGTTTAGGCCACTTCTAATGAATCCAAGAGGGGTAGTCCCTATTAAAGAGTTGCTAAGGCTCTTGTTTGTTAATTATTGAATGATCAAAGTGTTTGTTAGGAGTTTTGATAAAATCACCAAGTACTGCAATATTTAAACATATAATTCACCATCATGATAATAACATTCACAACAATAATGACTTGAAGCAAATGATAAACAATGATAATATAACCAGTGTCGAAAATGGAGTTGAAAGTAATGCTGCTGAAAAAGAAATAATGTTGTGCAGTGTATCTTGGTTAATTTTAGATTTTAAGCTATGAGTGAATTTAGGGGAGGGGATTCTCGATATACCGAGAGGTACCTGGGAATATGTCTGGATTCCGAGAAGAGTGGCTCCACACAAGAAAATGTGGGCTAGATGGAGTCGTGGGGGCTGTTCAACACTACACCAACAAGGATGTAGCCTAAAAGGACCCCACAGTCGCTTTCTAGTTGTTCCCGCTTTCCTTGAAGACTTTGCCCATTGTTCCTCAGGTTTGTTACGCCGAGTTTTCGTAATGTTTTAAGGGTTGTAAATTTTATTAATATGAGTTGATTAATTAGATATAAGAAATCAATTAGTGCACATTCCTGCTTTTGATTATCCCAAAGCTCAGGGCGAACCTGCAATGGACAACAGCATACACCGGAATGGCAAATTGTTTATTCAAAATTGATATTATAAAACAAAAAAAAAGGTAAAACTAATCTATACAGGCCTTTAAAGACAGATTGTGTGCTTGTGATTTATTCTAAGCAGTATATCAATTTTTCATATAAGGAAACTACAGTCAGGGATCTTTTTTAGGACAAAGCCTTGCTCGAGAAGTCAAGACTGGGTTAGATCTACAAAAAGATTTTAAAGTGACCTTTGAAATAAAATCTAGCTAGATAACAAAAGAAAAACTAATCTAAAACTTTTAACTAAAAGAAGGAAAGAAAAATCCAATCACATCAAAAGACGGTACAGATTTCCCCCAAATGGGGGAAGAGGGGTGTGGGAATCGTTATCCCACTTGCTCTTTATTCAAATTAGTTACAATAATGCTTTAAAGGGAATACCCTTTTTTTACCCTTGAAAAATGGGTCAAAAGAGGCTTTACAAGTGCTAGGAAGAAAAGGAATGGAGAAGAGGGAAGGTAGATGGATCGTGGGTGCTCTGGATGGCAAAAAACTTGATTTTTCGGCTTCACCTCCCTCTCTTTTTCCTCCAACCTGCTAAAAACCGGTAAGCTAAATGATCACGGATTAGTAGATTAGTACAAAAATACAATAAAAATTACACTACTTAATACTTGCAAAAAAATTGGAAAATTATGCTTCTTCAAGTATTAAGTAAATAATGCTAGATCTAGGTTGATAATTGCGATTTAGAGGGACTTTAGATCAAGCAAGTGAACAAAGCTAAGGAATATGTAATAAATTTTTTGAACAGATCTAAGCTTGATTCAAATGTAACGTAACTAAGAGATAAAGATTTAATTTTTTAAGGAGAAGAAAAACTGCTCAAGTCTTGAATCTTTCTTGCAAGATTGGAAGGATCTTTGATGCAGGCAAGGAATACTTATGTGTTCATTTCAACATATAATCCAAAGTAAAGGAGATGCGATCGAGCTCAACCTTTCACTCGGGATGGTAATCTACACACTTATCAGTCCTGCACAAAATGAATTAGATATGTTACACCCTACAGTTAGAAAACCAAAAGATCAAGAATTATAATCAACTAAAGCATGAACTCTTAGATCGCTAATGGCAAGAAAGTAAATAAGCAAATTGACAGCTGCAAATGCTTTCCCTACGTGCTATAGAGAGTCTTCTAAGCCAGACTATTAGTTATGCAAAGCAAAATAATTGAACAATATTACCTCACAAAGAAATCACCATATGCACAACTTGCTACAGATCATGAGCCTCCACATCCTTTCAAATTTTATTCAAAAACAACAATAACAATGATACAAGAGAAGAGGTTCTTTGTTTCCATTTGTCCAAAATGAGGAAGAAGGCCTCGCTTTTATAGATTTTACAAACCCCTGGGGGGGTGCACCAAACAATTGAAGTGGACTGGGCGTGAGGTAGAGAGAATCAAGAAAAAGGTTCTGATTGAGTTGAGTTAACGCATAATAGGGGTAGGCGCCACCTCAAAGGGAGGTGTGCCACCTCTCACATATCCACCCACCAACTCCATTCAACGCACTCTACATACCCACACGTGAGGCTCCAAAGGAGATCGAGCTCCTAAATTAATGTGAGTTTTCCACCTCTCCACCTACTCCAAATCACACGCTAAGATTAAGGAAGGAACTCACCCCTTCCTTTCCACATCACCCTCATGCCAATAAGATGAAGTCAAACAACTCCCACGTGAAGGCCCATGAGGTGGGCGGATATCAAAATTTGGTTGATTCACTTAGCTTCATAAAATACTAATAAACAATGATATTATATCCAAAGTATGATGGCATCCACCATATAAAACAATCGCCACCCTTCCCAAGTCATGATTTTGACTTATGACTTGAATTTATGATTTTTGACTTTAGTGCAATTTGTCAAAATTTAGCATTTTTTTGCCACTTCGTCGCAGAGATAGAGAAATAATGCCATATGGGACAAAATAGTCACCCAGAGCATGGGAAACATGTGTCCCAAGGTAAAGGAGGTGCTCTGAACTTGAAAATGAGCCCATCCATGTCAGAAATGGACTTTGGACCACACTTTTATTACATTTTGAAATTTTCCATTTAAACCATTAGAAAAATGGCCTAAAAATGCGGAAAATTTTATTTTTCAGAAAGTAAAAAAAACAAGGAGGGCCTAGTACATGTTCATAATGACTCAAAACCATATCTAACACGCTTGTATACATCAACACATGAACTTTAATAGCCTCCCAGGTGTTAGCAGTTGGAAAGGGGCATGCCTCAGAAAAAATAAGATATGGAATGGAAAGTTTCATGATATGACCAAAGGTATGCTATAAGGTGCTTAAAAAATGATAAAGGGGGTTATTTCCAAAGTTAAAATCTATATTTTCTAAGGAAATCATGAGTAATTTTTGGAAACAAGCTTAAATGAAAAAAGCGCAGTTATGCTATTATGTGACAGGTTTAAATGGTGTAGATCTGTGGATTATAAGATCTACGGTTGTCAACTTATCCGCTAGCCAGAGATGCACGAGGAAAGAAAAATGGGCATCTAGCGGGATGGTGTAAAGGGGAGCCAAGATCTACGATCATGCCAAAAGACAAAATAGATCTACGGATGAGAATGCTTCTACCGGTGGAACTTGTTATCACATCCACTTGTTTTGACCATAGGGCACTTGAAGAAGGCTAAAAGGTAAAAGTCAAAAATACATAAGGACCCTTTGGACCACTAAGGAGTCAAAGTGAAAATGCAAAAAGACCTTTACTACCACTAAAGGTAAAAGTCAAAAGATAAAAGAATAAAATGTTACTATTTTATTCTTTTGAGTTTTTGGTCCACATCCAAGTGAATCAAAGGCTATAATAGAAGATCAACTTCAATTCATTTTTACACACACTTGCTCATTATCATTCAGCTGCTCCTAGAAGATTTTTGTTGGTTCTTGAAGAGAGGGAAGTTCTTGTTTTAGTTTATGCCCTAGCATGGAGGCCTTCTAGCTAGGGAATCTACCTCTTTGCTATAGCCAAACCCTAAGCTAGGTTTTCACCCACTTCTCTTCACGGGTGAACAACAACTAACCTAGGGATCTCACCCTAGCTTACACCTTCCATCCAGGCACCAGCAAAATACCCACGAGCAACAGCAAAACATCCACAAGAAGCAGCAGTCCTTTCACGGGAAGCCTACAAATATTCATGGTCAGTCTCCTTCATGCTCGGGCAGGATGAAACCAAGCTCCAGGCAGCTCCCTCCTCCACAGGAGGCCCTTTCTCATTCTCGACCTCTCTGTTATCACCAACCTTGTAGTTGCCTATGTATAATGGATCCAGGATGGATGGTAGAGGGGAAAGCAACTAGGGAGGTGGAACCAGGACTGCCTCGACTCCCAAATGGATGGTTGTCACATCAATCAAGGCAGTCTTCGCTTTATGTTATCTAAGTCCAAGACAACAACGGGGGAGACCCGGATCTACTCCCGACAGGAGAGATCAGACCTAGACACCAGAACAAATCAAAAGCACTTTGAGGTACGTAAGGTGTAAGGTGTTCAGAAACTCTAGATCTACAATAGGATTCAGTAGATGGATCAGGACCTCAACAATGTATTGGCTGATCCAAAGCAGTAATTAGATGACCTTTGAAGAAATGGTTAGATCTAGGGTTTTGGTACTAGCAACTAAAGAAGATGATCTCTGCCTTGGGAAACGTAACCAAGGCAGGATGGGCAAGAAAATAGTCGAGACTATCTAGTACCTGGCTAACAGACTCAATGAAGAAGGTGAACAGGTGTGATTGTCTCAGTCATCAAGGAACAGCCAATTTCAAGGGGAAAAGATCAATTCAGGGGTAGCGCTAGGGATGGGAGATCAGTGCCTTTCGTGCATTAGGAAATGGAGTCAATATACATCTAGCGTTGAGGTGAACCCACCTAGGGTAGACCCTGATCTGTGGACCCAGATAAGTGTTTTGGTCTGGATGGCTCAGTTTGGGCAGAAATTCAGTCAAAGAAGTCTAGCGCTAGGGTTGGAGGAGACAGATCTGTAGATCTGAGGCCACCAGTAGACAACCAGCTCAGCGTTGAAGGTGAAATGGGAACAAGAGAGGCTGATCTACCCACTTGGTTCAAAGAAATTTGGAAAAATTCAAAGTTGATGATTGAGGATGAGGGAGTGAAAAACTGATTTCTTCAGATCTAGGGCAAGGAGGTTGAATCTAGCTCAGCGCTAGGGGTGTTATGGAGTGCTCAGGACCTGATCTATCAGCCTAGCCTGTCAGATTTCGGAAACAGTAATCTCCGGAAAAGTCCAGTTTTCAGTGATGGCGCTAGGGTTGTTTTTAGTCTAAAACTCAGATCTAGGTCACATTGTCATGAATCTAGACAGCGTTGGGGGTGATTTGGACTGTGTGGGACCCGATCTATCAATCTATTAAGTCAGAAATCAGAAAAATCCAAAACCCTAGCAGGTCAAATTTTCAATGGGGGCACTATGCAATTTTCAGACTAGAATTCAGATCTAGGTCAAACCAGCAAGAATTTGACCAGTGTTGCAGTAGATTCAGTGAAGGGGAGGCCCGATCTATGAAACCCAGCAGTGGTTTGGCCAAAGATCGGACGGTTCCCGAATTTAGTATTTTTTAAGGGTTTTTTTAGTATTTTAGGGATTTTCAAAAAAATGGAAGGAAAACAGGTACAATGGATTTAGATCTATTAAAGAGAAGAGAATTACCTGTTGTATCGTACCTGGAAATGCTTGTAGAAGTATTAACAGCGATGATCCTTGCTATCCCGATCAATTCTGGAAGATCCACATGATTTCTATGACGGATGTAAGCCCCAAGCCACCAATGCGCCCCCTACCTTGTATGAGCAAACGTCAACAATATCAGATTTGTTAAGACAAGATAAAGAAACCAAATGCTATAGGAAACTAAAAAGAAGTAATCATAGATCACAATGACACTAATGAAAACCCCCTGATCCAAGACGAAGATAACCGAACGAGCTGAGCTCCCCTACAAAAACGCTCCAGCCAAAACGCCCTCCTGTAGACAAGACAATGATAGCAGAAAAAATATAGATCTCACATGAATTTCCACAATGCTAGGAAGCAAAAGACTATCCAATCACCATTTGAGAACATCAGATGCAAAGCAGATCCAAAAAATATCCACGGAAAAATCTTTCTATTATTCAGATCCAAGAGCCAAAGACCCCTTACAAATGAGAAGCTCTCTCCTTTAAATAGAAATGAGAAAACCACAATCATAACTGAATCCTAACCACTTTCAAAACGAGTGGCTAAGATTAAAAGATAAAATGTTCTAATCAATGGTTGAGATGAGCTCAACATACAATACATGGATCAATATAACCATAACGTATAAAAGTGGACTAAATCACCCATAAAGAGGGTACCCCACTCAACAAGAAATAAATGAAGTACATGGTGGGTCCAAGGAGTGTTGACTAACTCCCTCTGGGTGTCCCCATGGAGAAATTTAATAATATAATATTTTAATGCTTTGACTTTGTGCCTCCTTGAGGAAATCGTGACCCTCCCAAAAGCTTCAGAAAATAATATAAAAATGCCCAAAAATAGGTGTGGGCCCAATTAGGTGTTGCAACTACTAGAGAAGGTGTGGAGGACATCACTCTCATCATTATGACTCATCCCATGTCATTTCCTTGCCTCAGTAGCCCAAATCGATTTCTTCAGTATCCATTTAATCATTTTTTAATCTGCCTCGGAAAACGTGAACCTACCAAAACAGCCTCCTAGGGTGCCTACGTTGTCAAACTAAGCCCACCAAGCTCTCTGGGATGGGGGTACTATGATACAAACAAGTGGTTGCACCCCCTATGCCCATACAACACCCTAGGAGATCCAATTGAAACATCTCCCTGCTCAGACATATCAACCTGTGAAGAAAAACTGCATTAGAAAGACAGAATGAGCCTGATCATATCTGCAAGTGCCAGGAACTAGAAATAAACTGTCTCATTAGACTCAAAGAGTCCAAATCCATCTAAGGTGTATACTCATACCCCTCACAGGTCTCTATCTGATCATCAACCATATCCAATAAACAATATAACCATCTGTAAATGATCAAACACCAATAATAACTCAGACTATCATCCATCTGCTACAAGTGTTAAAAGGCTAAGACATGCTCTACAACTCATTCAAGCAACAATCACAACAAGTAGCAGTCATTTCACTGGCGGTACATCAACCAATACATATATAAGGCTTTATTTCTTATTACTCAGACTAGACTTTCAGGACTATACTCATTTCATAGTTATAGCCAATTTGCTAGTGAAGGGTGAAGGATGAAATTTACCAGGCTAGGGCAAAGGATGACTTCCTACTTAACATCATGACACTTTGGATATGGAAAGGAAACACTCACTAAAACCAATGTCGGACAAACAACAACACAAGGAATGGCATTGCCTCACAAATGGTTGAGTTGTTTAGAGAGTGCTTATTCAACTTAGGCATCATGTCTACATCAAGTTAGATCCAAGTTCATTAGGACCATCAATTTTATTTCCATGGCCTTTTTGGCTTATATGACCCTTTGGGACTTCACCAGTGCTTAAAAGCATAGCTAATCGCAACTTTCATCCGAGACATATTTATATTTATAAGGTTAGCAATATTTGGATATAGCATATTTTTAACCATTGCTTTTTTGGACCTTTTCTTATACCCTTCAAGGGGTATTTTAGCATTTCATTGCTCTTGCCCTTTTTCACATATGTTAAGAAACACAGTTTAGCATTTTCATTTTCCATGGGCACATATATAATATTTCCAATATAAGTAGTACATGAGCTTTCAGTTTTAGCCAACAATATCTCAAGTGACCAGGGGGAGTTCTGCACAGTGCCAAACATCGAGACAACCGACCAAAATGATTTAGGCATACAATCCAACTCACCAAAGGCAAGTTTTGTCACCAACCCAGAGCCGAGACACAATATAAACAAGGAAGCTTGTCCAACAAAGGTTCTAGCGGGGGAAAAGGTCCTCCATGCCATAAGTCAAGAAGTCAGTCGGGTTGAAAACTAAACTGGAAGGTAATGGATGGGTGGAGATAGTGAATGATGAAGCCAACACTAGCAAGCCAAAACAATGGTGGGAATGACTACCTCTATTCTCCCTAAGGAGGGTAAAACCAATGAGTATAGATCAAGAAATTCCAAGTCTAAGTAGGGACATCAATACATAATACAAAATACATCCACGTCCATATAATTATGACCGACAGATCATGACACCACATGTTAATACATGTCACAAAAATGAGTATAAGAGCAATGATAACCATAACACAATATAAAAAGCTGAGTCATAATCATGCAATATAATCCATCTGAAACATCATCTGTCCAATGAGAAAGCACTGATATAAAACTGGGCATCAATAACTGCTTTGTAATGACTAAATGGCTACATCGGTCCTCAAATCTGAGTGTCCTGAGACTCAGTCCTGACACGGGAAAGTACAATAGTCCACTAATACAATAATGATCCGTCAAAACTGCTCATCTCGGCATCTCATATGTAAGAGATCTAGCTGAAAAATGTATTGTGTCTGAAAAATAGAATATGGTAGCCTAGCTACTATATATGTGATAACACTCTCCACAGAACCCTCGAGAAGGAGAAGAGGACCATCTGCTACCTGTCCATACCCTCTGGCAGCTCCAACAAGAGCTTGGGTAAGCTTAGGCAGCCCTAACCTGCCACAGAGAGTTCGGGCAAGTTGATACAGAGCCCAAGCAGGCTTTTGGGCAGGCAGCTGCAGCATCCAAGCAGAAGAACAAAGTTTCCAGGAAGGCTCGGGCAGCGTACAGAATTCTGGGAAGCCCTATGTTGACTTCGGGCAGCAGGAAGAAATTAGGGCAGCAAGCCCTAATTTGGAATTTTTGTAAAAAAATATTTCTTGTGGATTTTTTTTATTAGTGGTTCAAGCCTATTAAGGTTTGATAAATTATTGTTGGAAGAATTATTGAAGAAACATTCATCTTAGAATTTTGAGGTTGAAGAACTCAAGTCATCTCATTTAAGAGATGAATTACTAATGCTTTTGGGGTTTTTTTCCTTTAAAGGTTTCCCCGTGAAAAAACTCTTATGTTCATGGTGTGTGATGTGTCAATCTATCTACTGCACTTGTTATTGTTATCTATGCTACAGTCTGCAAAACTTTAAGAATACATGCTAGTGACAAAATTCAACATGAACTAGGATCAAAAACCTTCCAATGGCAAAAGAAATATGTTACTTCAATATTCAGCCATCAAGTTATGCCACAAAGGGAAGAAAAAAACCCCAAGAGACAAAACCTTTAGATGCAAAGTGATAGCATTACTCTCCAACAACAAGTACAAGTGAGGAAGGAATCTCTTCACACCTAACTTGTGCAAGAAGCCCCTGCTCGAGCTACATTTTTCAACATTACTGTCTTGGATTTATTTCAGTCAAATGTGCTTGGTTTATATATCATATCTTTAGCACTCAAATTCATAAATTAACTCCCTCTTTCAGTATTATGCAGCTTTATTTTATTAGGGTAGCCTCTCTTGGCTTTGTTTGGGAGTTGTCCTAAACAGAGAGGTTGAATGCATAGTTTTAAAAATGCCAAACCGATTTTGGAATCGGTCAATCTACTGGTTTGATAAGTAACCGAATCAACTCAGTCTACAAATCGGTTTGGTCGACCGGTTCAGTACCAAGACGGTCAATCCGGACACTGAATCAATCGGTTCAGTGCCGAACCAGTCTGATTGGCCAAGTTACATAAAAAATCAGTCAGTTTGTCTGGCAGTTTGCGTGGATGCCCGCAGACTCAAAGAAACAATGCAATTTTGTGCCTAACCGACAAACATAAGCAAATCAAAGTTCTGGTGCATTCTCAGCATGAGTTGAAGCTATTCAAACCCTCTTACAACAATTTTGAAGCAAACTGTGCCTATTGTGACCCTTTACAGCAGTAAAAAGTTATGAAAATCACCTTAAAATAAATGGTGGGCATTACTGTGGATGAAAGCAGACTTAAACAGCAAGTCAAGGTGCTCTTTGGCCTTCAAACAGCAGGTTTGGGTCATAACAGCAGCCCTAAAGTCTTGAAAATGTTGTGTTTCTTTAAAATTTTAATAATCTATGTATTTTTGCGTAAACCAATTCATTAAATTCAAATCGGCCGATTTATGACTGATTCATTACCTATTCCAATTTCGATTTCGAGTTGACCCTCAACCGATTCCGAATACGATTCCAATATTTAAAAGTATGGTTGAGTGTTGAGGTGATAGTGGCACCCAACCTGAACTTGTCCTGAAGGCCACACCAATGAGTTGAGATTTTTCTCACCTGGGTGTGGAGTTTTTCGGTGGTGACAGAACCCAAAAAAGGAAATCACTATAGCATACAACTTAGGTTATGATCGTGATGAAACCTCGCCAAAACTATCAGTGGCATCAATTTCATGCACACTGCCAAATAGGAATGAGAATGATGTGTATCAGAAAGGAACTATTTCTCAAAAGGAACAAACACAAGAACCAAATAGAAAATATATTCCACCTCATCTCAGGAAGGTTGACAAGATCCAAATTCCAATAAAAAGGGGAAAACAAGCCCATTTATTATACTTTCAGGACAAAGCATTCCTTGAAAGGGTGGCAATGTAACAACATAAATATAAATATAATAATAATAATAACAATACTAATAATAAATATTAAATACATTAATGAAAAGTCAAAGGGTGGATATCCTTTCGCCTTGTGACCGATTAATGCATATAAGTATACCATCACGAGGTTCATCATTCTATCAATTATTCATTATTCAATATATTCTTATATAAATTGCAGAAATCTTTTATCAATCTAATAGTGAACAGGGATTGTCCACTTCACTCACAATAAAGCGTTGTTTTCAAATGGGTAAGTTTCAAGTGTTTGAATGATTGAATCTGAGAGAAAATTGGTAAACATGAATGTGTTGTGGTGATTATCTTTTAACCATTGAAGCTAAAGGTTAGTTTGTTTCTCATACCCAACCGGACATGAACTGAAGAGCTAAAAAAATGATGAAATAATGGTTTTTTTGTCATCTTGTTTTTTGCATTTCATTGAATAATTTGCATGCTTAATCTGACATGGTAAAAAACTCGAGACCAATATAAAGCATATGTTCCCACGATCTTCAAAGGTAGAACTCAATAAACACACTTAGTTTCTTTTGCAAGACAAAGTGCACCTTGATGTTAGCTTTCTGAAGTCATATGGAAAAATTTCAAAGTAAATAGAAGTAATATGTTTTAGGTGTACAAGTCTCTCGATTGCTTTAAATCATTGATGTATAATCCATCTCATATAAATTTATTGCATTGTTGTAGAATAATGGTGAAGGGAAAGAAGGCTACACCATCGAATCCAAAAGACTGTTGTGACTGAGGCAGGGCATATATGGGGCTAAATGTCTATGATATGATCCCAAGGGGGGCCTATATGGGGATAAATGTATATATAATAATGTAAATGTATATGTAATAGTGGTCAACCTAATGAAGGGCCTACATGTGAAATGAATGAATAGGTATATATAGAGGTCATGTAATCACTATTGAGGGAAGCATGTGATTTGGATATAGAAATGTATTGGGGTATTTGGAGTAAATTCTCATATCATTTAATGGGTTATTGTGTAACTAATCTCTGTTATATACTTTGGAGTTGTGCTCCACCTTTACATTTCCATTACACAGTGTGTACTCTAGTTTATAATGTTATCTTAAGTATTTGGCTCAGAACATCTACTGAATGGATCGTAATGCCTTCAAGTTAGACCTCCCACCTCATCATGGCATCCATGATGTCGTGAATTTCAACAAGTTGAAGTTTATGAACACCTAACTTAGAGGACTCTGTTCCAATCCCACGTCTAGAGGCCACAAATTTAGATTTTCAACCCATCCTTCCTATGGATACACTTCTTGATGTCTTCACCATATCCACTATGCATTGACAAATTACCACTTAATTGGTGGGCCACTGGTGGGCTGCAAAGGCATTTTGTCCACTAAATCCAAGTGGTTGTCCCAATGAGCATTTGAGCAACACTTTCCCCATCATCAATAGAAATCAGAGATGATTTCCTCTTAGCAAGGAGGAATTGATGAAACTTAGTCTAGTGAACATTCGTTAACATGTATTATGCTGTATTTTTCTAGTATCTCTATGACATGACAGTCTAAATTGACCACTCAACCACTTTATTGTTTTTTATTGGAGACATGGTCAAACAAGATCACTCTCCCACAATACTCTGTATAGAGTAATACAAATGAGTGTAAAATGTATGTAGAGTTTCCTAAATCTCCTCTCTAAATGCTCACATACTTGCAAGCTTACATTTTCTTGTGTGTGAGTATTCTTGTTCTTGGTACTAAGCTCATATCAGATTTCCACAAATAATAAACAAACACCTAAGACTTCTCTATCCAAAATGCCCCCTTCCTCAACACAGATGTACTTAGCAGTTCTATTGACAATTTATGGTCATTTGTTGGACATTAAGAAACTTATCTCATCTTATCTATCTTATCTTGTAAGAAATTTAATGTCGAAAATTTATTTTTAATTTTGTAACATAGCAATAGGAAAGGAAAACGAATAATAGAACCACTAGGAACCACTTGTATTAGCACTTTACTATAATTGGTCAAAGGAGAATCACCACCTGAGGTTTCTTATCTGGAGGCCACATTAGGGACTCTAAACGTAAAGCAGTATAAAGGCCTCCAAATCCACCACCCAAGATACATATGCGTGGCCTCTGTAACATGAGAAACAACCATAAAAGTGTGTGCTGTTAGTATACTATCTTGTCTTGAGAAAACGTGACAAAGACCATCATGCTAAAGCTAATCTCTAGTAGAAGAATCACAACTATTCAAAGGGGAAAATGCATAAATGGTCTAATAGTTTTTTATTTTTTGTTCTTTAAAAAAGTCCAAATGGCCATGCCATGTCCATGAACTCAAGCATATTGTATGAACCTTTAACAAACCATATCCTATAAGTTGAACGTAAACTATACATCACTAAAATTCATATCTTGCTTGAAAAGAAAGTTATGGTTAGATCCAATGTCATCTTTCTTTCAATTCACATTTTTTTCAAATATATTTACTAAAGGTGAGTAAGAATGAATAAAAAATAACCCTTTCAAGAAAGAAAAAGCAAATGCATTCGCTAAAAGTGCATAAGAATGAATAAAAAATAACATTTTCAAGAAAGAAAAGGCAACTGAAGCAATTAGAAAAATATATTGACGTGGGTCACTGGCTGGAGTTTGGTTGCTATTGATGGAGGATTTTGTATCAAATA
The DNA here is from genome assembly GCA_001517045.1 of Pseudotsuga menziesii. Classification (NCBI taxonomy): domain Eukaryota; kingdom Viridiplantae; phylum Streptophyta; class Pinopsida; order Pinales; family Pinaceae; genus Pseudotsuga; species Pseudotsuga menziesii. The sequence goes on along the minus strand of LPNX010504675.1, from coordinate 58,451 downwards.
AAATGCTATTAAAGTGCTTGATTTCTTGGGCTTCTAAGGATTACACTAGTGAAAGAATTCAGTAATAAAGAACCTCATAGAATGTTGAAGATGTTATCATCCTGCTAAATAGTTTAAAGGGCAATCTTTACACAATGAACCAATGGGCAACCTATGCACAATTTTAACCCACATATGTAGCATTCACTAAGGGAAAGGGGGCATCTCAGTTCTGCACTCATAGACCCAAATCAATTGCTCCCCATACCAAGACATCAAGATTCAGATTGCCATAAACAGACATACAAACTATATGTTTGTGGACAATAACATAAAAGTAGCTTAAATTATGTATAATTATGGTTTCCACTTGATTAAAAATAGTGAACAGCATCACACCACTACCTATGCCTCTCTTGACATCTTGCATTTAATTTAATGGACAAGACAAGTGCATCGTTAGTAACCCTCAATGGAGTTGGCACGAGTAGTGGTGATATTAGTAATGTTGTCATCTTTTATTTATTATTGCTTATTAAAGGTGGTACATAGGAGCGATCCTGGTGCACTTATCCCAAAGATCTCGCCACCAGAAAGGTCTTTTCTAAATTAACCTCCTAGGAAAATAAATGTGCATATGAACAATGGAGGAGGATTGACCTTTCCAAGAACCAAATTGAATGGAAAGGAAGATCAAAACCTCTCCTAAAACCAGATCAATGCCAAGTAAGCACAAGAACCACACTTTTTCACAGTTCCCAAAAACAAATTAACACAAGACAAGCCCAATATTGAAATCCTCCAGAGCAGAAATAACATCACTGATTGAGAGACCACCCTTGACTTTAACTTTACAATGCCCATGAGAACGTCTAGATCTAAGCAATACTTTCCATGGTTCCCTCAAAAAGAGACAGTGTACTACCAATCCTGCAACCTAATATCAATCAAGCCCAAATCACACTCGTACTTGGGTAAAATTCATATACACCAAGAGACCATAGGCAGTGAATGATCACCACCAAATTAGACCACAAAAAGCTTTAATACCTCTCAAGGTATGCAAATTGAGAAGTGAAAGGAAACCACCAAAATACATAATGGGTGTGCGTGTGTCTAGCCTAAAGAATTTTACCAAGAAATGTTAACTTACTAGCAGAAAATGATAGGGTCCTACCCTAACCCATCTACTTTATCAAAGTACAAAGCCATAAGACCCATTAGATAGTTAGTGGGTAGTGATTTAACGTAAAAGGGCTCTCTTTATTGAATAAAGGCCCCTAGGTGGTTGACCCTCATTAATAGTGGGACCACAAGTAGTTGGGGTTTTGGCTATTGAAGCACTACATAGAGAGTAGTAAGTTATGTAATGTTTTGTCAAGAATTGTTATTGTCTTTGGAGCTTTGCACTTGAAGGTTGTTGATTTTTCTTAGCTGTTAGATGTTTTTAAAACTTTTCAAAACTTAGATATCATATAAACATAAACTGCATGCATAAAAGGATCACTAAAAGAAGCAGGTTGATGCCATGGCAAAGCCCCTAGCATGTGGCTAGGGCCCCTATATGCCTCTAGGGTATTTTGGTCTGGGACCAAGGATGTGATGTCCAAGTAGAACCTGCACGTGGAGACAAAGATATATTCTGGTATAGGACCAGGGACACGATGTCCAAGTAGGTACTGCAGGTAGTTGATCAATTTTCAATGTGAGACTGAAACTCAGCTTAGTACTGAGAACCATTCTGCGAGAGAATGGAGGACCCGGTTAGGGTCCAAGGATTGATCAACTTGATTCAGTGTGAGACTGAAACTCAGCCTAAGGCTGAAAGCCATTCATTAAGAATGGAATATAATGATGTCCCCTCTCCTAATCGGTTATTGCTAGGTTGATTCTCAAGGGACTGGCCACCCCTTGACGATGTCCCTAGTACCTAACCTTTAGGAGTAGTGTCAAAGACAAAAGGATTGTACCATCCGTTTGGATCTTCCCCCTTATACAGTGATGACAAAATATATAAAACTATGTACCTTGAGAGAGAGAAAAGTATTTGGTCTTGTTGATCTTATTTGATTGCTTGGTTCACTTTGATCTTGTGGTTGTTGACTCATGATCCTATTCTTACTTGGTCCTAGCACTCTCACTTGTGTGCACCTTTGATTATGATGCCTCCTACTTTATGGAGTGTATGTACCTAATTGGTTATTAAAGACCTTTGGACCTAGCATTGTTATGGTTACCTTATGTTTTGTTAAAAAGACCCTTTAACTCACTTATGGTTTTGGACTTTTCACTTTATGGTGGATCTTTAGACTCTTATTTTATGACTTTGTTATAAATTATTTCATTAATTATTTTATAGTCTTATTAATAAAATCATTTATGATTTTATTAATAAAGACTCATTTCACCTTTTAGTCTTATCTCATGTTTGAGACACTTTGACTTTCTATTATTGGGTCACTTTATCTTACCCTAAGTTATTTTATAATTATTATTGAGCCACTTTATCTTACCCTAAGTTATTTTATAATTATTATTGAGCCACTTTATCTTACCCTAAGTTATTTTATGATTATGTGGACCATCCTTTGTATATCATTGGACAATGCTTTTTAACTTGAAAATATTATAAATTGAGACTCTCGATTTATCATTCCATAAGCTCTGTGATTTTATGATTTTGATCTCTCACGGCTTTCTCCACGGGCTTGATTTTGACTGCTGTTTTCTCACCACGGCTTGGCTCACGGCTTTCTCCACGGGCTTGATTTTGACTGCTATTTTCTCACCACGGCTTTCTCCACGGGCTTGATTTTGACTGCTGTTTTCTCACCACGGCTTTCTCCACGTGCTTGATTTTGACTGTTGTTTTCTCACCACGGCTTGGCTCACGGCTTTTCTCCATGGGCTTGATTTTTTATTGATGTTCCTTCACGGCCTGGCTCATAGTTTTCTCCACATGCTTGGATTTTTC
>LPNX010504675.1:33123-55102 GCA_001517045.1 Pseudotsuga menziesii | reverse complement strand
TTCAATGCATGGAAAGCTAGGGTTCTAAATATCCTAGAAGAAAGCGATCTAGATGATTTGGTTACTAGAGTTGTTGAAGAACCTACTACAGCCCAAGGCAGGGCAACATTCAAAAAGAAGCAAGCCAAGGCAAAGCGAGTTATCTTTGACTCAGTTCAAGATAACATGATGGTTGTGTTAGCTCCGTTAAGGACAGCGAAAGAATGCTTCGATGCTCTAGCTAACCTCTATGAGAAGAAAGCTCCTACTCAGAGAAGAGTCTTGAAGAAACAACTCAGATCAGTTAGAATGGAGAAAGACGAGAAGGTTGCTACTTTCTTTTCTAGGATTGCTTAGATAAGAGACCAACTCTTGGCCATTGGAGATAAGGTAGAAGACGATGATCTTGTGCAAATAGTGTTCGATGGCCTCCCTACAACGTGGGAGACATTCTTGGCTTCATTAAATGGACGAGGGGATCAACCCAACTTTGAAAGGTTGTGGCATGACTACTTAAATGAAGAAAGCAGGATCCAAAGCAAATTCGTGCCCCCACCAGAAAATAATCCAGCTCTATTTGTCAAAACAAAGAAAGGAAAGAATCCCTTACCACACAAGGACAATAGTAAGAAACCTCGAGGTAAGCATTTCTTTAAATCGAGAGTTAAGTGTTATAATTATGGTAAGCCTGGTCATTATGCATGGGAGTGTAGAAAACCATCTAACAAAAATTGGCACAGAAAGAAACAACATGTTTCAATTGCTACAGAAGAAGAGCAACCTCAACAAAAGAGGTCTAAGGTTGAAACCAAGAATACAAGTCAAGGAAAAGAATATTACTTGGCCTCAACACTTTCAAGTCCCACCTTCAACTTTTCAGATTCCTGGTGGATAGACAGTGGAGCCTCTAAGCATATGACTGGATTTAAGGAGACCTTGGCATCCGCCAAGGTCAAGCAGTTCCACAAGAAAGTGGAACTTGGAGATGGAAGTACCTTTGACATTAAAGGGGTTGGTTCAACCAAAATACAGCTTGATTCAGGTACGTTGATTAATGTTGAGGAAATTTGATATGTTCCTGGTCTAAAGAAGAATGTTATTTCAGTAACAGTTTTAGAAGACAAAGGGTACTCTGTAACTTTCTCAGAAGGAAAAGTATTGATATGGTCCAAAGGTAGAAGTATAAACTCATCCATTGTGATTGGAGTTCGTGAAGGTGACCTCTATAAGGTCCCAGGACATGCCATTGAAACTCTATACCCCAATAAAGCTTCAGAGATAAAGAGGGAGACATATGTACTCTCTAGTCCCCAACCAAGTGGGGTTGCAGAAGATGAAAGAGTGATCTTCCATCAGTCCTCCAATGACTCAAAGATAAAATCTTATAAGACTTCTCGCTTAGAGAAGCAGAGGGAGAAGGCCAAGAAGCCTACGTTTGATCTCATTAAGAAGCCTATTGAAAAGCTTCAAGGTTGCCCCACTGAGAGCCATGTCACTGATTTGGTTTACTCCTATTATGAGGAGTCAGTCCAACAATGGATTTGGAAAATTGATTCGCGGAAAGTAATTCTCAGCCATCAAGGGAAGTCAACTATAACTTCCAATAAGATCTATGAGATCATGCTTCATGCTAAGATGGAGAGCTGTTTGAGGTTCTCAAGAAACCCTGTATTTGATGACAGTCTAAAAGACATCGAGATGAGTTATCTCAACGTAAGGGTACAATATGTTATTGATGTGCTGAGAATATCCCTCTTGCTGAGAGGGAGTGTTAAAGTTAGTGCAGCTGCGAGACCCATTCTCAGAGAATGGTTTCCTAGTCAGTTGACTAGGACAGAGTAAGACCCTAGAAGGTACCCTAGGGCCCCCAGTAGTCTCCTGAGGTTCTTGGTCTAGGACCAAGCAGGTTGATGCCATGGCAAAGCCCCTAGCATGTGGCTAGGGCCCCTATATGCCTCTAGGGTATTTTGGTCTAGGACCAAGGATGTGATGTCCAAGTAGAGCCTGCAGGTGGAGGCAGAGATATATTCTGGTATAGGACCAAGGACACGATGTCCAAGTAGGTACTACAGGTAGTTGATCAATTTTCAGTGTGAGACTGAAACTCAGCTTAGTACTGAGAACCATTATGTGAGAGAATGGAGGACCCGGTTACGGTCCAAGGATTGATCAACTTGATTCAGTGTGAGACTGAAACTCAGCCTAAGGCTGAAAGCCATTCATTAAGAATGGAATATAATGATGTCCCCTCTCCTAATCAGTTATTGCTAGGTTGATTCTCATGGGACTGGCCACCCCTTGACGATGTCCCTAGTACCTAACCTTTAGGAGCAGTGTCAAGGACAAAAGGATTGTACCATCCGTTTGGATCTTCCCCCTTATACAGTGATGACAAAATATATAAAACTATGTACCTTGAGAGAGAGAAAAGTATTTGGTCTTGTTGATCTTATTTGATTTCCTGGTTCACTTTGATCTTGTGGTTGTTGACTCATGATCCTATTCTTACTTGGTCCTAGCACTCTCAATTGTGTGCACCTTTGATTATGATGCCTCCTACTTTATTGAGTGTATGTACCTAATTGGTTATTAAAGACCTTTAGACCTAGCATTGTTATGGTTACCTTATGTTTTGTTAAAAAGACCCTTTAACTCACTTATGGTTAACCCACTTATGGTTTTGGACTTTTCACTTTATGGTGGATCTTTAGACTCTTATTTTATGACTTTGTTATAAATTATTTGATTAATTATTTTAAAGTCTTATTAATAAAATCATTTATGATTTTATTAATAAAGACTCATTTTACCTTTTAGTCTTATCTCATGTTTGAGACACTTTGACTTTCTATTATTGGGTCACTTTATCTTACCCTAAGTTATTTTATAATTATTATTGAGCCACTTTATCTTACCCTAAGTTATTTTATGATTATGTGGACCATCCTTTGTATATCATTGGACCATGCTTTTTAACTTGAAAATATTATAAATTGAGACTCTCAATTTATCATTCCATAAGCTCTGCGATTTTATGATTTTGATCTCTCACGGCTTTCTCCACAGGCTTGATTTTGACTATTGTTTTCTCACCACGGCTTGGCTCACAGCTCTCTCCACGGGCTTGATTTTGACTGCTATTTTCTCACCACAGCTTTCTCCACGGACTTGATTTTGATTGATGTTTTCTCACCACGGCCTGGCTCACGGCTTTTCTCCACGGGCTTGATTTTTTATTGTTGTTCCTTCACGGCATGGCTCACGGTTTTCTCCATAGGCTTGGATTTTTTATTGTTGTTCCTTCACGGCTTGGCTCACGATTTTCTCCACAGGCTTGGATTTTTTATTGTTGGCTTGTCTTCTCGGGATCACTCTTCCTGGTCTTTCCCTGGTCTTCACTGGTCTTCCTGGATTACTCGGTCTGGGCTGCGGCAGTCTGCAGATTTTACCTCTGTGTTATTCTGCATGGGATTTACTGCAATCTATTCTCTGCACAGGCTAAGTCTTTCTGTTTGATCCACCCTGACTGGTTTCGGGAATTTGTTCACCGTGAATCTATTGATAGAGTGCTTGACTGCACATCTTTCACTCTGAGTGCATCTGTGTGATTCTCCTTGACTGCACTACTGCTAAATTGATTGAAGAAACTAAGGTCTGTTTACTCCCTCTCTCTCTCAAGGTACGTATATGGTTCAACTAGTTTGACTTGTCCTTTCAGTGACAAGATCAAACTCAGAACTAACTGAGTATAAGGCGGATCCAACAATGGTTAAGATTCTTTATCTTCTGTAGTTTACTTGAGATTTAGTTTACTGCACGTGTTATTTATTATTTTTCTGTACATGACAGTTGATGACACATTTCAATGATCAACTTTAACGCAGTGACCAGCAGAGCGTTAAGTTAACGCAGTGACCAGCAGAGCGTTAAAGTTGAAAGAAATGAAACTTATGTTGTTACGTTTTATTACAGTTTGAATTTTACCTCAGTTCTTTATATGTTCATGTATTGAATTTTATTACTGGTACTAAAACTCATCTAACCTGTAAAATTTAACATCTTACTAGGAAACCATTCTTTGAGAATGGGTCTCGCAGCTGCACTAACTTTAACATAAAAGGATCACTAAAAGAAACACATTCACAGTAGACACAATAGTTATCCTGGGAAAAACCCAACAACTTCTCTAGATAAGATTCTTCAACAAGATACAATGCCAAATCTAGTGCCCAACACTAGTTACAGAATAATGATACAAGAAAGATACAAAATAACCTTTGTGTAGCTGAGCCCTTCTGAGAACTAAGAAGAGAGAGAAAGATAGCAAACCCCAAAAGATGTCTTCTTGATGCCCCTTTATCACTTGAATCGTCTTCCTTGAATATGCGCCCCTTCTTTCTTGCTTGAGCAAATTGGTGAGTTGCAAATGAGCCAACTTCACTTCTATTTATATTGGAAAAGGCCACTTTTCTTACTGGGCCAACTTGTCCTTTTAACTAAGTCATTTTCTCTTTAACTGGGTTGACTTGTCCTTTTTTACTGGGTTATTTTTTCTTTAACTGGGCCGACCTGTTCTAGGGCTAGTTATTATTCTTTCTTGTGGAACTATCATCAAGGAATGTCTTCTGATGCTACTAGAAACATCAACATTCCTTCTTAGAGAGGAAGGTATTCTTTTGGCACATTCTTCAACCTTGGCTTTCTACTTATTGACTTCTGGAAACTTCTACGGTCTAGAGTGGCTCTCTGCGAGCTTGTCATCCTCTGTGATGTTCTCCAAGGCCTGACCACTTCCAAAGTGGCTTCTTTCTTTTTAACTATCCCACTATACTCCACTAGCCAAGTATATGGCTATCTAACCTCTCCAAAAGGTTTGACTATTCCCAACAGTCCTGATTATAACTAACTCGAGTATCTGATAGTCATTGATAGTCTTAGAGACCTTGACTATTATCTGATAATCATCTAAGGCCTTAACTATAGCTCTGCTCATGTGGGTTCCCTCCACATGAGATACTACAGCCCCTGGCTATCTAAGTCAGGTCCCATGACTAAACGATATTTGAGTCAGGTATTACTACATGACTTATCACTACATGGCTTATATAATCCATATACCACTGCATGGCTTATCTAATCCATGTGGCATGTACCACTTCATGGCTTATTTGAGCCATGCACTGGTGTCTAAGCCATGTACCACTTCATGGCTTATTTGAGCCATGTACCACTCCATGACTTACTGATGGGGAAAATACATGTCCCACATGACTAACTAGTGGGGGGGAAAGACTACCCATTGTTTCCCGTGGAGAAACATCAACACTCCCTCTCAACGACAAGAATCACTTTGTACTACACCAGGCTTGTCCTAGAAGTACTCAAACTTTACTTTAGACAAAGGCTTGGTAAGTATATTGACAATCTGCTTACCTATGGATATGTACTGGAGCTTCAGCGCTTCTCTTTGCACCATGTCTCGGATATAATGGCATTTGATCTCTATATGCTTCGACTTGTCATGAAATATTGGATTATCTAAAAGCTTCACAACTTTGGTTATCATAGTAGATCCAAGTCATCTCTAACTCTTGATCAAATAACCCTGCAAGTAACTTTCGAAGCTACATTACTTCGCAACTGGCAACACAAGCTACTATGTACTCTGCCTCTGCAGTACTAAGTGCAACGAATGTCTGTTTCCTGATGAACCATGAGGTCATGGTTGATCCCAAGCTAAAGCAACATCCTGATGTGTTTTTCCTATCCATTGCACTTCCTGCCCAATCAAAGTCTACATACCCTTGCAATTTTACTTCATTGTCTGAGATATTTCTGAGTCCATATCCAATTGTACCCTTCAAGTATCTCAATGCATGCTTTACCGCTATCAAATGTACATGTCTAGGCTCAACCATGTACTGACTCAAGGTGTTCACTACAAAGCATATATCTAATTTGGTGTTAACCAGATACATCAAGGATCCGATCATCTATCTGTACATCGTGGGATCCACCAAATATGAGAAGAGTCACTCAACAGCTTTAGATTAGTCACCATTAGTGTGGCCATGGAATTTCAGTCCAATCATCCCGAATCTCTTCAAGATCGCTACTGTATATTTTCCTTGACTGAAGAAAATATCACCCGATCTTTGCCACGCTTCTAATCCCAAGATGTAATGCAACATTCCTAGATCCTTCATTTCAAATTATGTTGTAAGATCCCTCTTGCACTCATCTATGAGCTTCTCGTCTCCTGTAAGAAATAGGTCATCTACATAAAGTAGCAATATCACTAGCTAGCCATCGACAACCTTGTAGTAAAGGTTGGGATCTACTTCACTTTTGCTAAAACCCAAGCTCATAAGAAATCTGTCTATCTTGGCATACCATGCCAAAATTTCCTCACTCCAGTGAGTGTCTTGCCTCAGTATTCCAGCGAATTTCCCATCTTCTAAAGTGAAAACGTGATGCCCTTTTTAGATGAATTTTTGACCATATTTTGAGGGCCGACTTGAATTAAAATAATATATTTTTTTATGGGGCCAACTTATAGATTTGTATGGGCCGACCTGTAAGTTAAATCTGAGGCGACTTGCAATTAAAAAAAAACTTTTAATGGGGCCAACATTTGATATTTTATTTTATTTTTTTATTGAGAGGGCCGACCTGGCAAACTTCAAAGTTAACACCAAGACCTCATCAAAATAATCATGAGCTGAGCAAAGACTTGATCTTCAAGAGCTTCAAGGGATTCAAGGGTTATGCCTCATCATACAAAGGACCTACCTTGCCTTCACAATTCCTTCAAGGTTCCAAAAGTTTCTTCAACATCTACCAGAACTTCAAGACCATCTCTAGGGTCTTCAGCATCATCAGCTGGGTGGTGGCATCAATGACATCAAGATCATGTTGGCATCAATGACAATTTCATCAACATTTACCCCCAGAGCTTGGGTTTCCACGTTAAAAACTGTTGTGTACTGTGCATCTTGCTGTCTTTATACATACTGATGATGTGCTGTGATTGGTGATCAGCAACCTGCTTTTGATTAAAGTTTTTTTTTAATTGTACAAATACTGATTCACCCCCCTCTCAGTATTTCAACAAATCAATCAACTAACCCAGTCTTACACATGGACAAGCTCAAGGTCAATAGTCAAAACTCATAGTCAGCCATTCTTCACTTAATCATTCTTAGGTCAATTATAGAGGGTAGGATAAAGGTAACAATCAACTTGAACAAACCCTTACAACATTGTCATGACAACTTGCCAACTCAATCAATGTCTTACTTTAGTCATCTTAGTCAATGCTATAAGCTCATCATACAATCCAAGACACTTACAGCTTGTCAAATCAATACAAGATTAGAATGTCAATAGAAGAATAATGCTACTTACACCACTGTCAAACTTAGTCAAAGCCAACTCTAAACTTCTCAAAACTTGTCAAGTCAAATATTGACTTTACTGTCAAAGGGATAATGTCAAACTTAGACTTGAAAACAATACAAAGGTAGTTACAGTCAACTCCAGTCAAAGGAATGTAATCAAACTTGGTCTCAAAGCTTAGTTAAATCAGACTGTCCAACAACATCTTACAACAACTTTAAACAACTTGTTTCCTCAATAAGGTTAAGATCAACATGCATAGGTTATCAGTCCACTTATCACTACTGAACTTGTGCATACTGTAGCTTGCATCATCAATCCCTTGTAGACAACCTCACACTTTAGCTTCTACATATACTTGTACACTAATAACACTCTTCATACCACTTTGCATACTATTGTACATACGGTATACTGTATATTCTTGTGCATACTACTACTGTATACATCCCACTTTTAAATTACTGTATGTACATACACTAGTCTGCTGTATATATGCGTGTCTATTGTTCACACAAACCACACATACCTTGTCTACATACCTTGTCTAGACTTGGACTGTAGAAGGACTGTTCTACCCAAAAAAATAACTGTGGAAGAGTGAAGGAAGCAGCAACAAAACAGGCCTCAAACTCTAACTGTTCATTTTGAAACCTCGGGAGAATATAAAGACAAAAACCAGACCAAAAAGGTGTATCTCTGTGTAAATTTCGTATGCCACCTCTGCTGCTATTCAGACCAGCGAAAATGCCTCAGTCAACTACCCGAAAAACTCAGTCAAAAACCAGTGAAAAGATCTCAGTGATGACTCACACAAGGGTGACAAATCTCTTGTGGAAATTTCGGAACTTTTACTGCTGCTACAAGTTGTACCACCGAAACCTTCCTCAGATCAGCGAGTTACTACCTCAGTCCAAAACTACAACAGCTCACTTGGTTGTAATAAATTAATAATAGTTATGACACCTTTTTGGTGTATAAATATACTTGCTTAGGCGTTGAGGAGTATAGGGCCGACTTCCTTGAGGGGGTTGAATATTTTAAATGTTTTATTAATTGTTAAAAACACGCTTTAATTTTAATGGGGCCGACCTTCAAGAGGTCCAGATTTTATTATTTTTAATTTTGTTCTAGTACTTAAACACTTAAGAGAGTTGACCTTAAACTTTTACAAGGGCTCTAGATGTGGTCGTAGGTTCCAAGGATAAGTATTATTTTAAGTTTAATATTTTATTTCCTTTGTTAAAGGCCTTACCACTTGTCATAAGTTTTCGGGTTTGATGTTAGGCCGTCACATATAAGGGTGTAAGCACACCATCATCATGACCATCAAGCCATCAAGTGTATGCGTTCAACGACTCTCTTGAACACTAATACCATCTCACCTGCTTCACCAACACTTACAGGACTTTCATTACTTCACTATTCCTTCAAGGGTACAAAGGATCATTAACCCATCACCTGTGGGAGGCCAAGTCTTTTCCTAGGGTATTAAGACCCCCAAATGACCACAGAATGGGTCATTTGGCCACAAAATGGGTCATTTGGCCTATTGCAATTTCTACAACTTCTTTACCCCACCAAGGACACTTTCTAGGGTACTAGGGCATAGGTTGTGGTACTAGGGAACCATAGAGACAACTGGGGAACGATAAAAACAACTTAGGGGTACTTAAACACTCTACAAGGTGTACAGGACATTTGGCAATGTCCCAAGGGCTCCAAGGGCTTCAGACTTGGGCTTGGACAAGGTCAAAGGGTCTACTTAGACACTAACACTTACTTAACCCTCAAGGGCTCCTCAAGGGGCACCAAAACATACTTGTTGGCATCAATAACCATACATTATTGGCATCAATGATAACTTAATCAACAACCCTTCCTTCTAGCACAAGCGCATTGTCGACAACTGAGCACTTCTTGGAGATGAGAGATGGACTCATTATTCGACCACAATATACCCTCTACCATTGGTTACACACTCTCTACATTCCCCTTGGCCAGTTCCGAGTGGGCGCTAACAAAATTCGGGTAGAGACAGACCACGAAGTCAACCGTTATAACAAGATCTGCCAATTGTGCCATCTTTAGGAGATCGAGACAAAGGAGCATTTCATTTCTGTTGCCCCCTCTACTATAAGATTAGAGGGAGGTTCTACTACCTTTTCAGGGGGACTCAAAGCCTCATCAGCGTCTTCAAATATCCTGACTAGAGATGCTTGGTTTTATACATGCAAGAGACCATCAGACTCCGAGCCCATCATGTTCAACCTTTTGCTCGACCATATTTGACCCAGCGGATTACTTCCTACTTCACAACGCTACCTTCAGGAAGGGGCATTAAGAGACAGTCCAATAGCAACAAAGTCGTAACCTTCAAATTAGTGTGGGACGGCGAAACCCTCCATCCCTCATGATCTCAGTGGCATGACAGGGCCAAACCACCCCTCCCCTTGAGGCAAAAGAGACCCCCTTGGCCTCAGTGATGGGTTACCTCCTCCAACAATAGTACAGTGGGCAGCCCATGTCTTCCACCAACTCTTCCTCTGGATAGCATACTATCTTGAGTTTCTTTCATTCAGCCTCAAATGTTAAAAAAGATGGGTCTATCCCATAATAGACCTACTTCAATACTGCTAGATCTTCTTGCTCTTGGATCATTTACTCTTGTATATCTCCACCCCTGTGCAGTCTCTCATGTCCAAGGGTGAGGGTTCCTCATGTTTTCCACGACCTAGCATAGATTTCATGCTCCATTCTACTTTACTTTCCTATCTTCTTTTCATAAGAGGTTGTTTGGTACTCTCGCTTTGTAATAACAACTTTGTACTCAACAGTCCCATTCACCTACATTTGTGGTCATTAGTTGGACATTAATAAAATTATTTTATTTTATCTTATCAATTTTAAATATCATTAATACAAGAGATCTTTTCCAAGGTTTATATATTTCCTCTGTCTTTTTGTTTTTGCTCTGCAATTCTAGGGTTAAGTACATTACAAGTGGTATTGGAGCTCTTTTTTGGGCCAAGAAAGGAAAATAAATTTTTCCTTTCTGCAAGAAATTCGAGGAAAAAAGAGATGATGACTGAATTTAGATCAATTTCTAAAACTTTCTTTACAAAATTTGAAGAAACCAATGGTATATTTAAGTTCATCTCACAAAAACACCCAAAATCAAACATCAAAAAAATTGTCTCAAAAGGAGTTTGGGAAGTGAAGATATCGTTGATTTATTTAAAAATCAATTGTTTTAGGGTTTTTCCTGGTGATGGACGTGAATATTGCAGAGTGAATATCTTTTAGCAGGATTCCTAGATTTTTGTCAAACCAATGCCAATAGATACAGAGTGTCCATGACATTCCCAACAAGTGATCATAATAGCAATTCTAATAAATATTGTAGGAGTTATTCTTATTTCTAATTTTCAGCCTCATACCCTATTCTCTAATGATTGTAGAGCTCTTTCTAGAGTTAGGGAGCTCTTAACTTTTTTACATTTTTTAAGAGGCATGTCCGGGCATCTTTAAATAACACAAAAATCTATCGTTTAGTGCTATGTCACATGGTTTAGGTTCAAATTCGTGTTCGACGATCTTGAGATTTGGTTTGAATTCGATTTTTTTTATGAGGTTCAAGATGAGGTTCAACATTAAGTTCGCCAATATACATATTTTCAAATTTTAAATATTTTATAAAATTAACCTATGTAATATATTTTTATATTCTATAAATAATAAATATATTTGATAAATACAGTTAATACATTTATATTTTAAAATATATTCGCTATTTACTATACATACATTGAAACACTAAGTATTTAATATAATAATTTTAATTTATATATTAAAATATTTAATATTTAATACAATAACTTATGAAATATAATTTATTTTTAATTAATAGTTAACGTATAATATAGAAAAAAAATAAAAAACATTTACCATTTATTTTACACTATAATAATCGATAAATTTGATACATACATTACAATTTTATATCCATTCAACAGTGAATTTCGTCGAGCACATTGGCACAAACCCTCTGCACTGGTTACAGGTTGTCCAAATCCATTTAATCACAATGGCTACTCCAAGTGGGAAGACTCGTAGACACTACCTTCGACTTCAGAGTATCCATCTACTCGCACTACTAGATCGAAGATGGCCGAAGAAACAGACAATAGACATGCAGCTGACGAGACAGAGCAACTCATAGAGAAAGCACTGGCTCGACAGTGAACCGAATGTTCGCTCAGTTCAATGAAATTTTCACGCGATTTGCCTCGACCTCAGAAGGATCCTCGACGAGATCCAACAACGACAAAATCAGTCCATTCAAAGAGAAAATGAATTTGGACATACCAAATCTTTAAGGCAAGATTGACGTGGAATCCGTAAACAATTGGGTACAACAACTGGAATCCTATTACTCTGTGAATCAACTCTTGGAAGCTGAAAATATCACAATTGCATCCTTAAAGATGTCAAACTTTGTTCAGTGCTGGTGGGAGAATCTATAGACAAAGATAGAGAAAGAAGGATACCCCATAGATACGTGGGAGAAATTTGTCAAATACGTCCAGAAGGAGTTCTACCCACCCAAATACATTGAACAGCAGTATAAGAAGTGGCAGCAGCTAAGAAAATGGAAAGACCAGTCCATGCAGAGTTACAATGATGAGTTCTATCGACTCGTGGCGAGACTTAGCGTCCAAGAAGAAGAGAAATTGCTTGTTCTGAAGTACGTCAGCGGATTGTCCCCGTACATTCAGCAAGAGATGGAGTTTCTGACTGTCGATACGCTTGCGGATGTATTCCACTACTTCAGTAAGCTTGAAGCTAAACAGAAAGGAAAAGCATGTCTCGCGACCAAGCCGACAAGTCAAACATCCGACAAGAAGTCACCAGCCAACTCCGATAAGCCAAGACACCCTTCTTAGCCAACCCTGCCAAAGTCAGACCATGGAAAAAAGCACACACAGAAAGACAAAAGGGAACATAGCAAACAACCCCCTACCAAGAAATGGTGTTGTTGCCCACCTATTTCGACTAGGTGGCAACCTCATGTACATTGAAGATGTACATTATGTGCAGTTTGTACCATGGAGAAATTCTGGGGATTTTTCATTCAGCAGGGCAATTATGCCCCTTTTGTACACGGAATGTCTGCTCCCTTGCGTGGGATAATTAATGTAACTTTATATGTCATCATGGGTCATTCCTCTAAAGATGTCACCATGGACTTTATTATCAAGGAAGTCCTCTTCACCAAGTGTTTTTTTTCCCTTCCAGTTAATTTTGTTAATTAACAATTTTAATTGGTTGGGTTTTTCACTCACAAATCCTCCAAAGTGGTGAATTGGCATTCTGATAATCAAGCCCATGAGGTGGCTAAGGTTTCAAGTTGTTGTCCATGACCATGCTAGCCATATCTTGTAGTCTTGCGGAATTTCATTAGGATTTTAATTTCTATTTTGATTTTTTCTTAATTAATTAACTTTACCATTTGGTGGTTAATTAATTAAGTTTCAATGTAATAATGTAATTTCTTGAACCTTGGCATTTTGTAATAGGGGCTATGAATGCAAATGAAAAAGCTATGACACCCCCTAAGCCATTGGTTCAAGTCTCATGTCATTCTGACAAGGAGTTGGGAAGTTAGACCAATTTTGGTTAAGACAAGGTTTTTTTTCTACGAAATTAATTTAATTTCCAAGGGTAAAAAATTAAATTATTTGATTTTGAAAGAAAAAATCAAATAAGGCCATGGTAATTAAGTTTGGGAGGTGGCTAATCATAGTTAATTTTTATTTAAATAAACCCCCCCATGGTCAAAATAAATTTTTGAAGATTTCCCAAGTGGGGTGCCCCTCTTGTCTTAATAAAAGATAAAAAAATAAAAGATTTAAAGTAAAAGATTTAAATAAAAGATTAAAAAATAAAAGATAAGAATAAAAAATCAAAATTTGAGTCAAAGGAAGCCCCAGATAAAAAAAATAAAAAAATAAAAGAATAAAAATATAAAATAAAAGATTGAATAAACGATTAATAAATAAAAATAATAAAAATCAAAATTTGAGTTAAAGGAAGCCCCAGATAAAAAATAAAATAAAAAAAGATTTAAAATAAAAGATAAAAAATAAAAAGATAGAAATTTTAAAAATAAAAGATAAAAAATAAAAACAATAAAAAATTAAAATTTGAGTCAAAAGGGGGCCCCACTTGAGTCATGGAAACCCTAGATCTAAGGGTTAAGCTTCATTGTGACATGGATCTATCTTTTTGACCATTGATTTGAAAATACACCCTTGCTTATGATTGGTGGATGGCTTGCAAAGTCAACAAACCTAGATCTAAGGGTGAAGGAGAGCTAGAGTTTAGATCTATGTTTTGGACCCTTGATTTGGGAGTGGGTTTGAGATCTTTTCAACTATAAAAGAGAGACCCCTCCTCTCATTTTAGGATCATTCTTTGGAGCATGGTTATGCTGCCAAAATACTCTCTTCTCCCTCTCTTCTCTATTCTTCTCTCTCAAGTTTTCTTTGGCTATTTTAATGTTGTTGCCCTATTGGGGTTTATAATACATCAAGCTTTGGAGGATACATTTGTTGGTGCACCCATTTTGTGGCTTGAAGAGTGAGGTAACTGTTTATGGTTGGTTATTGTTGCATTATTTATCATAGAAGCTCTTCACAAAGGTTTTTGTGGAGAGACTTGTAGGTAGAAGTTTTTCTATTTGCACTTGTGATTAACATTGTAAGATTTTGCAAAGGTTTTTGCATGATTTATGGTGTTCTCATCTCTATGTGTGAGTTTTGCAGCTTTATCTAAACTCTTTGCAGGGATACAAGCTTGGAAAAGTTCTCCCTCCAAGGCCCTAATCTCTAATCTTATTTTCTATTTTAGGAACTAGTAGTTTTGTTATTGTTTAGTAGCAAAATCTAGTTTCCTTTAATAGATCCATGTTATATTTTTATGATATATTTCAGATCTGATTTCTTACTATGTCTTAGGTGGCTGGAAATGCAATTTTCAGCCCTCTACTATTCAATTTTCTGATATTTTAAAACCCAGATTTTTACTGTAAAATTTCTGTGTTTTTATACTAACATTTTTTTACTTCCTTTTGAGTTTCCTGTCATTTTCCAGCAAGCTTTGCTTGCTGGTTTTTAGCAGGTTTTACAGTTTACAAGGGGAGGTTATGCCCAAATCACATCTAAAACACCTCAACTTGCAACCGGTTTCAAAAGGGTTCAACCTCTTATCTTCTTACTCTATTTTCTAGCTATTTGTAAGCCTCGGGAGAGTCTCCTCGTGGGTATTCTCTAAAAGCTTTCAAAGTAATTTGTAATCATATTGTAATTAGGTAGGAAGTAAATCTAGGAAGTAGATAAGTAGTTGTGCTTTCATTTTCAAGTAGATCTAATATTTTTCTAGCCTTTTTTACCCACCTTCTCTTTTAGGGAGATTGATGTGTGGTTAGTATATTTTGTTTAGATTAGTTTACTTTCAAGCATTTCTTTTTCAAACAAAGCATTTAGTTAGATCTTTAATTTATGTCACCTAGTTTACTGATTTGAAGGAATATACAACCTAACATCCGTCCGTGTATCCTCTGCCCTCCGTTATCTCCCTTTAGGGAACTCGGATCAAGGGTATGAAAAACGGAGGAGTTTGGGGGCTTTAGGAAACCTTAATTAGCTCACTTTACTTTCTGCAATTTTTTATTTTCCTGCAAAGCAATTTCATTTCTTAATTGTCCAGAGATCAAGTACCGGCACCTCTCATAAGGGATAACGCTCAGGTTGACTCTATTAACTTGTTAATTCTGTAATTTATTTTGCTTACTGTAAAAACAAATCTACAATTTACTTAAAATATACAACCTAAACTGTTCGTGTATCCTCTGCCCCCTTGTTATCTCCCTTTAGAGAACTCAAGTAAGGGTATGAAAAGCGAATAGGCTTAGGGGCTCTAGTTTAATAGGCATCTGTCTTGCTATTTTTTCGGTTGATTAAAAACAGTGACCTCGGAAGCTAGTTGGAGTAGAAGACTGTGGGGGGTCTCTAGGCGTTCTACGTCCTCCTTGTTGAGCACCGGGGCATTGGGGTTTGACCTGGGAGCTACAGGTGGACTTGTTTCCACTGTTTTGAGTGCACCAGCATTCTCTCTTTGACTTGAGAAATACTAGATTGGGGTAGTCACACCACCGGATCTAAAACTTAATCAAAGACTTCAACTTTAAATAAAATTTATTAAAATGAACCAAGAGACATTTCAAAACGTCTTACCCACATTTCAGTTTTTGTATTTGCTTCAAAGTCCTTGCTTTTCAAGGCTTTCATTTTACAAGTACATCTTGCAAGCATCTCAATTTCATTTCAGTACCTTGCACTTTCAAGTATAATATCTTTAAAGTACTGTGGCACGCTTGAATAAAACATTGTTTAATCTTGTAACTTGAAAACAATCTATTGTTTGATCTTTGACATAATAACTTGTTCATCCGGTGTATATCTTGTTTCTTTTCAAGTATCATTGTATATTTGTTTAACTATTCTTTAGCATTTGTTCATATTGTTAATATTGTAGATCTTGCTTAGCTTAGACAACTGTGGATAATCATTCTTAATTCTTTTGTAAGTTTGTAACTTGTAATCTTTTGACTCCTTTTAATCTAGGCACTGATCTTGTAATTTTGTAACCTTAATAAAATCCCTTTAACTAAATTGTTAATAAACCTTCATGTAGGGACTACCCCCCTTGGCTCTATTGGGATTTGGCCTAAACGGAGGAGTTGGTAGAGTGTGGTGACAGTGGTCCCCAGTCTAACTTGCCCCCAAGGACACACAAAGCGGGTTGGAGACTTCCCCGTGTCATAAAGTCTGTATTAGGCGGCAACAGGTGTGATTACCACAATTCATCATGGCATGATACGTCTGAATGCAAGGCCCATAAGACATTTTTGGCAAAATTGTCGACTCGGACTTGTCCAACAAAACCCTGGTAGAATCTGACCCAGAAGCATCGACCCTTTTGACATCGACATCGAACACTCCGCCAGCCTCGACTATCGTCGACGAGGAGGAACGAGAGCGCCTGTTACATACACAAATATGGGTTCAAAACAATGCATTGCATCTAATTGTGGATAATGGTAGCCAAAAGAACTTTGTTTATGAAGATCTCGTGAAGAAACTAGGTCTTGTCACCACTCTACATCCTCAGCCTTATAATATTGGTTGGATGAAGAATGGACAAGAACTAAGGATCACCCGACAATGCAGACTCGCCTACTTCATTAAGCCTTTTGAAGATGAAGTAATCTGTGACGTGGCACTGCTTTCCGTAGACGACGCCCTGTTTGGGAAACCTTACTTATGGGATCGACATGGGAGTTATCAGTCACGGGCTCAGAAGGTGATTGTCAAAATACGAAACCATTGGTATGGCATACCAAAATGATGACCTACACCAACGGTTGCAATGATATCTGCCAAATAGACAAAGAAGCTCATCAACATTGCTCAGAAATTCGCATTAATCATGATTAAGCCTCAACATCCCTGGAAGACTGCAGCAATTAGTTGACTAAGCGACCAGTTCGGCTTCTGACAACAGTAGCAGATCAACAATATTCTTCATGAAAACCAGAACGTATTTCAAGAGCCAGACGGAGTACCTCTACATTTCTAGGTAAAACACTCCATTAAACTTGTTCCTGGTTCTTCATTACCTAACGTGTCTGTTTACAAAAGATCCATTATCAAGAATGAAGAGATTCGCAGACAGATTCAAGATTTGATCAACAAAGGTCACATTCGACACAGCTCCTCTCCTTGTGGAAGTCCAATCGTCCTCGTTCCAAAGAAAGATAGGACTTAATGCATGTGCATCGACTATTGGGCTCTCAACAAGATTTTGGTAAAGAACAGATACCCTCTTCCAAGGATAGACGAACTCATCAACTGTCTGAAAGGTGCTAAATTCTTTACTTAGCTCGACCTCAAGTTGAGATATCATCAAATTCCGATCGAACCCACCGATGTATGGAAAACTACTTTCAAAACCAAGGAAGGATTGTTTGAATGGTGAGTCATGCCTTTCGGCTTAACCAATGCACCCGCGACCTTCAAGTGATATATGGATGATATTCTTCGACCTTTCATCGGCAAGTTCGTCATTGTCCATTTAGACGATATCTTTATTTTTCAGTCGATCATGAGAAGAACATGTCCGACAGTTTTGACAAGCCCTCGACACTCTTCGATAACATCAACTCTGTTGCCGCCTTTCACACACCTTGGGGAGGACGTGGCAGAAATTTTCAAGCCACTCGGTGTGTCCTGGGGGAAAGTCTTGAGTCAAGGCTGTCACCTTGTTCTTGACTCCTCCGTTTAGGCAAACTCCTAATGAAGCCATGGGGGGTAGACCCTAAAAGAGTTGCTAAGGTTGATTAGGCTTTAGTGGTGATGGATTTGGATGAGTAAGTTTTTTAGGAGTTTTTAACAATAATGGAAAACAAGAGATTTGAAAGATAAACTGATTACAACAGCATAAATAGCACAAGGAATTATAAAATTAGTCAACTCATAAATCATGCTTGATGGAAATAATAAAGATCAGTGCCAAAATTAGAAAATGGAGTCGTAAAAAATGTGCGTGCTGAAAGATGTTGAAGTAAATGTTTTGCAATTATCTCATGGTGAGTTTTAAGTTAATGTGGAAAATGAGTGAATTAACTTAAGGGGAAGGGAACTCCAAATATACTCGAAGGTACGAGGAGTATGTCCAAAACCTTTATCTGATGCGGCTCCCCGCAAGGAATATGTGGGCTGGTTGGAGTCTCTGAGACGTGTTCAACGCTACACCAAAGAGGGTGTAGCCTAACGGTGTCTCGAGGTCACTGCCCAGTTGTTCCCACTTCCTTTGTAGGTTTTGCCACCACAACAGATTTATTCAAGGCGTTGGATTTTTGCCTAGGATGTTAATTGGGGCGTGAAAACTAATTTATCTAGTCACCCACGTTGCTTTTGATGCAGCCAACTATTCGGACAAACCGCAGTGGTGCAGAGCATACACAACAGAGTCTAAAGGATTTTAAAAGATTTTATAAGTGGTTTTTCTTTTTAAAAGAAGAAAAAGTGACTTCCAAGAATCTCTTTCGGTTCAAGTGAACCGCAATCGGGAAAGCAAAGAGGGCTTGATTTTATTAATTTTTTTGTATTTTAATTTAGAATTAAAGTGCAAGAAATAAAAAGGGTTGTCTAATTAATCTACCACGAATCTCTTTCCCCTTTCGGGTCACTCGGGAAATCGTGGGGTAAGTAATAGTATTACTTTGAAAACTGAAAGATGTAAACAGTTTTGCAATATGAAACAAAGTACAGTACTTGCATATGAATGAATAAAACTAAACTAAAGCAAAATATAGAGAAAAACAGAAATGCAAGAAAAAGGAAAACCGACGTGGATCCCCCGAGGGGGATGGGGAGTGGTCTCAAAAGAGCCTACTTGAGTTGCTTTTTATTATACTCAGTTACAACCTTGATAGAAAATATCACTTGATTCGTATACAAGATGTAGAAAATCTGAGTTTACTGCTTGCTGGTTTAAATGCACATTTAGTGTTTTTCACTTCAGCCGGTTTTGCATAGGCTTGAAGCTACTTACAAAAAAAAAATTGAACAATTTTAAACACACAGAAAACTACTAACAGGCAAAAATAAACATTTGGACAGTCACACCATAAAACATTTGACTCAGAGATTTTTGGCTAATCAGCCCTGGAAAAACCCCCACGGGGAAAACCAGTCAGAGAGAGGAGAGATTTATTATTTTCTTCAGCAAAGTACAGGACAGAAAAATGGTGAAAAATACAACTTATCTCCACCAGCAAACTTTATCCCAAAGTCTGGAAACTTGTGCCCAGCAAATCAGCCGTACACCCTTCTCGATTTCTGTGCCTATTAAATGTTGACCGTACAGCAATAAATGACAGCCGTACCTCCTCGTAAACTGTGCCAAACAAATGCTGTCCGTACCCTCGAAAACTGTGCCAAATAAATGCAGTCGTACCTCGAAAACTGTGCAGCAATTAAATGCTGGCCGTACCTCGATTTTCGTGCCACATTAAATGCAGGCCGTACCCTCGATAACTGTGCAGACCGTACAGCATTAAATGCAAACTGTCCTATGCAATAAATGCAGTCTGTACCTTCTCGGGTTCCGTGCAAAGGCAATAAAGGCTGTCTCGATTCTCGTGCCCACCAAAATCTCTTCAGCAAACAATCTGGAAAATCGTGCCCTTCTCCCAGTCTCGACCTCCTCTCTCAGCTCTTCCTTCTCTTCTCCTGAAAATGAAAAGTGAAAAGTCCTTTTGCCTCCCTCAGCCTTTTGAATAACCCTAAGTGAGTTTCTAATCCAACGGTAGAAAAGAAATCTAATCCAACGGATGAGAATCAATGAGAGTAAAAAATCCCTTTTATTTATTTCTCATAAATAAAATTACTCTCACTCACTTAAATTTATCAAAAAGTGACTTTATGGTTATAAAGTCTCATTAAGTGACATTTAATGTGAGGGTCACCTTTTTCCCTCTTAAAGTGACTTAGGCAAAAATTAAGTCACCTAGGGAACATCTGCCTAGGTACAAAAACTAACACTCCCTCTTACCGAGGAAGGTGTTCCGTACCACTCCCAACTTATCTCTGAAGAAGACGAACTTACCCCTCCCCAAAGACTTCGTCAAGATATCAGCTACCTGCTCATCAGTGGAAATATGCCGAAGCTCAACTGCCCCTCTCTGAACGTAGTCTCGAATGAAATGGTATCTGATCTCTATGTGCTTTGACCTGTCATGGAACACTAGATTCTCAGAGAGCTATATGCAACTCTGATTGTCGCAGTAGATCACCGTAGGCCTAAGCTCCTGATCAAACAAATCTACCAAAAGCTTGCGAAGCCACAGTGCTTCACAAGTAGCCTGACTGGCTGCCATATACTCAGCCTCAGCCGAACTCAATGCAACGGATCTCTGTTTCCGGCTGAACCACGACACTGCTGCCGAGCCCAAACTGAAACAACAACCGGAAGTGCTCTTCCGATCCCGCACGCAACCTGCCCAGTCTGAATCTGTAAAACCAACCAATCCGACTCCATCCGAACCCCTGTAGTCCAGACCATAGTCCACTGTCCCTGCAAGATATCTCAAAATGTGCTTTGCAGCTGTCCAGTGCACACTCCTAGGCTCAACCATGAACTGGCTAAGAGTGTTCACCGCAAAGCACAAATCTAGCCTAGTGTTGACCAGATACATCAACGACCCAATAAGCTAACGATATATAGTGGGATCCACCAACTTGCCCTCGGAAGCATGAAGTTGCTTCCAGTTGGTGATCATAGGTGTACTCATAGGCCTGCAGTCCTCCATCCTAAATCTCCTCAGAATATCAGCTGCATACTTTCCCTGTCCAAGGAAAATATGCCCAGGCTCCTGCCACACCTCCATCCCCAAATAATAGTGCATCAGCCCAATATCGGTCATCTCGTACTCCGAAGCTAAGTCTCTCTTGCAATGTGCAATGAGACGCTCAGCACCTGTGATGAACAGATCATCAACATACAACAAAAGAATGAGCGATTCTCCCCCAACCACAATGAAGTAAAGGTTGTGATCAGCCTCACTCTTCTGAAATCCCATCGATGTCAGATATTCATCAATCCTGGAGTACCAAGCTCTAGGAGCTTGCTTCAGTCCATACAAGGCTTTCTTCAGCCTGCACACATGAGAATCCCTCCCATGTATCTCGAATCCCTGTGGCTGCTCTAGATATACTTCCTCCTGCAGAAGACCATTGAGAAATGCGGTCTTCACATCCATCTGGTGGATCCTCCAACCCATCTCTGCTGCTATAGAAATCACTGCCCTGATAGAAGAATATCGTGCAACTGGAGCAAAAGTCTCATCATAGTCGACTCCCTCAACCTATGAGAATCCCCGCGCCACAAATCGAGCCTTGTACTTCTCTACGCTGCCATCCGCAGCATGCTTTACCTTGTAAAGCCATCTGGATGTCACAACTGACTTCCCCTCCGGTCTCGGTACTATCTCCCATGCATCATTCTTCATGATGGAATGGTACTCTTCCATCATGGCATCTCTCCAAACCAGATGCTGGGTAGCCTCCTCAAATGTAGATGGCTCAGAGTCACGAAGGCATGCAACAAGAGCCATATCATCCCTGACCGGCACCACACCAAGCCTCTCAGGCTCCACTACTGCCCTGATCCTCTCCCGGGGTCTACCAACTGCCTCTGCATCCTTCAAGGTCTCCTGAAGCCACTTAGGCTTCCTCTTCCTTGAAGTCTGCTCCTCCAAAACTGTGCTTGGGCTTTCCTCATCTGAGGAAGTCCCAGTGCCAGATGGTCCAGCACCCCGAGGACCAGTAACTGAAGATCATGTGCCTGCCGATGCTGTCACCTGAGGACTCAAACCTGTACATGTGCCTGAACCTGTCCCTGAAGTACTAGCCACCTGGACCACTGAACCTGTAGATGCTGTGCCCGTACCCTGTGATCCAGTCCCTCCAGAAAC
>LPNX010504675.1:10732-32828 GCA_001517045.1 Pseudotsuga menziesii | reverse complement strand
GCTTGCTGGTTTAAATGCACATTTAGTGTTTTTCACTTCAGCCGGTTTTGCATAGGCTTGAAGCTACTTACAAAAAAATTTCTGAACAATTTTAAACACATAGAAAACTACTAACAGACAGAAATAAACATTTGGACAGTCACACCATAAAATATTTGACTCAGAGATTTTTGGCTAATCAGCCCTGGAAAAACCCCCACGGGGAAAACCAGTCAGAGAGAGGAGAGATTTATTATTTTCTTCAGCAAAGTACAGGACAGAAAAATGGTGAAAAATACAACTAATCTCCACCAGCAAACTTTATCCCAAAGTCTGGAAACTTGTGCCCAGCAAATCAGCCGTACACCCTTCTCGATTTCTGTGCCTATTAAATGCTGACCGTACAGCAATAAATGACAGCCGTACCTCCGCGTAAACTGTGCCAAACAAATGCTGTCCGTACCCTCGAAAACTGTGCCAAATAAATGCAATCGTACCTCGAAAACTGTGCAGCAATTAAATGCTGGCCGTACCTCGATTTTCGTGCCACATTAAATGCAGGCCGTACCCTCGATAACTGTGCAGACCGTACAGCATTAAATGCAAACTGTCCTATGCAATAAATGCAGTCCGTACCTTCTCGGGTTCCGTGCAAAGGCAATAAAGGCTGTCTCGATTCTCGTGCCCACCAAAATCTCTTCAGCAAACAATCTGGAAAATCGTGCCCTTCTCCCAGTCTCGACCTCCTCTCTCAGCTCTTCCTTCTCTTCTCCTGAAAATGAAAAGTGAAAAGTCCTTTTGCCTCCCTCAGCCTTTTGAATAACCCTAAGTGAGTTTCTAATCCAACGGTAGAAAAGCAATCTAATCCAACGGATGAGAATCAATGAGAGTAAAAAATCCCTTTTATTTATTTCTCATAAATAAAATTACTCTCACTCACTTAAATTTATCAAAAAGTGACTTTATGGTTATAAAGTCTCATTAAGTGACATTTAATGTGAGGGTCACATTTTTCCCTCTTAAAGTGACTTAGGCAAAAATTAAGTCACCTAGGGAACATCTGCCTAGGTACAAAAACTAACACAGGACAAACCCAAGGGCTTACAAAACAATCCAAAAGTGAACACAAAAGATGGAGAAACCTGTGGGGGTCTCCGGATGACCCAAAAATCGATTTTCAAACAGCACCTCCTCCTCTTTTTGGACGGATCTGCTAAAAAACAGCAAGATTTTATTAGTATAAAGTTCCAAAAACACTTTAAAAGTGGTTTTGAACACAAAAAAATTGTAAAAAAATCTAAGTTAAAACTAGGTAAAAAGTGCAAAAATTTAACCAAGGAAAGCAAGCTTTCCTTGGGATCTTGGCTTACTTTTGGGCAGCCAATACAATATGCACTTAAATGCTAGATTTATATTTTTGAACTTTTGAAGGAAAAACTATGCATTTAACAAGTTTTTAAATCTACTTTTGATAACTTGTAAAAAATAAAAGAAACCTTCCCAAACTAGATCTAAGATGCTCATGTGAAATTTTGAAAAACGAGATCTAGCTTTTTGAATGCTTATGTATGTGATCTAATGAAATATTTTGCATATGATGAATTAGAAGCTCATGCATAAACAAAGTAACCAAGAAAAAGTTGATTTTGAAGAACGGAGGAAGAGGAGTGAAGGTTGGTTTGTTACTGGAATGAAACAAGTTGAAAGGAGGCCCTTTTGTGGAGTACCGAGGGACAGAGTCTTGAGCTTATTGGATAGGGAATGGCGTCAATCTTGATCTACACCTCATCCGATTGGGAACCTGCAACTAGATCACAAACACTTGCACAAACCTCGTGAGATCTGGATATATATACATGAAACAAAAAAACAAAAGATCATGCAAAAATAATCTTATTTAAGCATATAACTTAGATTTTTTGAGCATGCATAATATGAGTAAACAAGAACGAGTAATCTTACTTGTCAAGTTTACACCCTTAATGATTCAACTGAATCCTTGAAGCCAGAATACAAGGCAGCACAAAAATGGAAAAAAATTGCATTTACCATATTAGCAGCATGAAGCTAGGAATCCACACAATACAAGCACTACACGATATAGACTCCAAAGCTTCTTTATTCAGCAAATAAATGAACAATAACAGTATTACAATAGCCACCAGCTCTTCATCCAACTCTAACTAGTTTGGAATGAGAGGTTTGTGCTTTATTTATAGCTAGAGAGGAGAAAGTGGGTGCATCTAACACTAGCTGTGGAAGTTCAGTTCACCTCTCTCACCAGCTGGAAACACTTGCCTTTATCACCAGTCTAACTCACCTTCACTATAGAGAGCAGATGAAACTGATTTCAGTCAAATCAGAGCATTTTCCACTAATTTAGGAAATTGCGAATATTCTCCATTTATTAATTATTTCTAATTTTTAATTAATAATTTTGATTTTTTGGAGATTTTTTACTTAAGTGATTAATTTATCACTTAAAACTTAGGAAAAGTGGGTTTTTGGGTTAAATGGGTGCTCTGAGTTAGAAAATGAGCACCCCCATGGCAAAATCTGATCCCCAACCACACTTTTATTACATTTCCATTTTTTCCAATTAGGCTATTAAAAAAATAGCCTAATTTTACGGGAAAAATTATGTTCACCAAAACTTAAAAATAAACCTAGGGGGACCTAGCACATGTCCATATGACTCAATATTAATGCCTAGAATGTTTATATACATTGACACATAGATTCTAATAACCTCTTTAGGATTAAATACCAAGATGACCACCCCAACTTTGGAGATATGAGTGAAAAATTCAGAAATTATTAGTCATTTATTTAACAACAAATAATCACCAAGGGAAAAAACACTTTGGGCTAGTCAGATTGATATATAAGTCTAGGAGATCGAGTCTTTTACATACTCCACCATGCTAGAACATTTTATTACAACTCCCCCAAGGGGGTATGAACATGTGGTACAAGAAAAAAAAATTAAAATCCCAGAAGAGGCCTGGCTGACTTTTGAATTCTGAAGAAAGAACAATTATACGTGTTCTACTTTGTCGGCTCGCTTGAAAAATCCACCAACTACAACTTAAGTGGTAACATGTGGCTCCAACTACGGGACGTGTGCTCGATCTGGTCTTAAGGCAAGGAGAAGATACAAGAACACCAGAATCTCTGGTTCATATAACCTATAAAAACATTTCAACTTGACAAGAAAGCCTCAGTAGCACCAGCTTTATATGAAATCCAAACTAACCATTAAGTTGCTTTACTCAAACAAAACAAATGTAGTTAATTAAGGAAAGAAAAGTTTTATTATACCTAAGTACATAATAAAAATGTAGAAAGTAAACACTCGCTTTAAGGAGCTTATTTTCCTACTCTAAGCATGATATCAAAAATGTTAGGTGTAATCAGAAATCCAATGTAACCACCTAAGCATTTTATCAATTTTAAAGGTCTTTGCCTCGTCTTTGATTACCAGCCAAAGCAAGGAAACATTATTCAAAAAATGCAAACCTGCATGAATCTTCAAGATGGGAGGGTTGGACGGGAAATTATAATCATTGCGAAGGTCATCGAGTTGCTTCCCAAACTGGCAAGTCCTCTTGCGGGCTTCTTCTATCTAAGATTGGATAGCACTGATGTAAATATTTGTATGATGAGGCAAATCATTATACTCATCCAAAGGGCTTATCTGCTGACAACTTTGTATGCAAGCCCCAAACTGCTCCAAATCATAAGGAACATTTGTATGTGAGGACGATGGTTGAAAAAAATCTTCAATTAGTTGCACCCAATCTGACTCTTCACTACATTGCTTCTCCAAGTCCTCATTAAAGATACTCAAATACAACTCTGACTGATCATATGAAAATTTTGAATGCTTTTCTTTACAACTTCCATAAGTCTCAGAATAAACACTCTCCTCGCTAGACACATCATAGATGGGATTTTCAAAAAGATTTTCAAAAGTCTCATAGGTTGCATTTTCAATAAAAGTCCAATAGTCATCCTCCCCATAAATGTCAAATGTATAGATTCCTCATCACTGGGATCATGTTCTTGATTGTTTTGCTTCTCTTTGTCTTCATTACTGATACTGATATATGGCTCAGACTGATCATATGGATAAACTGCATGCTCCTCTTCCATATCAAAATTTCCCAAGGCCACAAGATCCATGGTCTCTCCTTTAGATATGCCATAAATGTAATGCCCCCTTTTTGGAATTTTTTTAAAATGCCCAATTTTCCATCTTTTCACAATTTTGGCTCTTGACTAGTTTTGATGTCTAGACCTCCAAATTGACCCAAATGCTTCCAAATTTTCTCTGGAGGTAAATGACTGATAATATAACTTAAATATGATGCTCATGTATGTTTTGTGACCTCCCAATTACTTTTTCAAACTTGTTTAATGTTCTGTTCAAAGTAGGGGTCTTTACTAGCAAATTGGGGCTCCAATCCCTCCTAGGTAATTGCCGGAAATGGCTTCACAAATGATCCCAAAGTCACTTGAATTTCTGAACAGAGGCTGGGTATGTGTAAGGGACCTTTTCAAAGTCTCATATGCATCATGGTTCAGTTTGAACAGGCTGTTATGACTCTCTCCAAAACAACTCCCAAGTCACAATTTCGACCCTTGGGGAGAATGCACCAAATCTTCTCCCAATGCAATAAAAATGAGTAAAATGGCTTCCAACGCTTAAGTATTGAGCATGAGACTTGAAATACACATTAATTATAGTCCATCCATCATACATGTATCAGATATATATTCCTCCATTCGAAATAATAAGCATTACCATGGCATATATCAAAATAGAGTGGAAATGGTCATTGTTTGCTCCTTAAAAGTCATTTTGACATACAACTCTTGGGAATTTCGACTTGAAACTTTCTGAGAATGAATAACAAAGAATATGGAACTGATTACAATCATAAATGGGCAATGAAAGGCTCTCCCAATTCAAAATCATCAGCATTGCAATGGTTCACAACAAGATAGTGGGGAAATGACACTATTTCTTCATTGTTCAACATTTTTACATGAATTCTTTTGGGTATTTCGACCTGAGAGTCTTCTGAACGTGAAATACAGATAATATAAATCAAAGCATAATATAATTGGCATTAGAATCTTCCCCAAAGAGATCAATAGCTCACCCAAAGCGCAATCCCTCCATTTGCATGAATATGGTATGAAAACTGGAAATAGTTGAGAGAGAGTGTTGCAATAGAAGAATCCACATGATTTCCTGTAGCTTACACCTACAAATAAGACTCCATTAAAGCTCCATCAAAAAACCTGAGTGGCCTTTCCAAACACCAACTAGGATGGGAATCTTTCACCCTCGAAATTGGCTTAAGCAAGAAAACTAGTCATCCACTAGCTCTCACAATGCACAAATGACAATTTCACAAATGAGCAAAAGCTTCTTCTCATGGCTGATCCCTGTATTTTATAAACATTATTGGTATTCTAAGGTTCTAAATCCATCCATAAACCAAAGCCAAGTCGAATTGGTGTGGTTGCTCATGCTATGCCATGTGGCCTCTCTCTTCACCTTCCATCTTCTCCCAAATTTGAGTAGGAGCCTCTTGGCCTTCTCCAACTCCCAAATTCGACCTCTAAGATGCTCTATTCAGTCCTGATATGTCATTATGTCAGTATGTCAACCTTCAGATCTGACTCGTCATAACTGTCATAGAATCTCAATCATTGTTGTCATAGATGTCATAAATGTAAGGGGAATCTAGCCAAGTGTCCATGAAACTCTCATTTGGCTTTTCCTCTCCCATGTAAGTTACAATTCATCCCAAATTCGGCCTATGAAGTATATGGACAATTATATTAACCTCATAATCCATCCCAAAACATTAAACTTCCCATAGATTCGAAATTACAAGATGAGGATGCCATTTAACATAGGAATTCTAGCTTGAGTGGGCCCCATAGTCTCCATGTGTCTCCATTCTCCATAGCCATTTCATTTTTCTCTTGTATTTATTTAATAAGCTACATTATTAAATATTTATCCTCTTCTAATGTTTGAACATCATTTATTATCCCCCTTATTCCAAATCTCAAAGCTTCCACCCCCAAGCTAGGAAACTAGTGATTTTCCACCTTGGCAATTATTTGACTTTTAGCATCCCTTTGACAACTTTCATGAACATGGAAAACATGATTTGGCCATTGTGACCCAATGCAAAATTTGGGACATTACAATAGACAGGACTATCAACAAAACCATTAAAAGTTAATGGTTCATTATTTTCCTCCTCAGACATGTCATAGACTGGATTTTCCATGAATGTCCAGGAATCCTCATTAACATCTTTGTCGAACATAAGGGAGTCTTCGTCACTTGTATCATGCTCCAGGTTATACTTGTCCTCCTTTTCATACTCATCTTCTCCAAAAAAAGGTCACAAGGCAGTAAACCTTCTAGACTATCATCATTGTATGGAGAACAAGTAGAAGTCCCATCATGCACATTACGGTTTTCATCATAAGTTTCATTATAAGCTTCTGTAATGGTTTCATCCTGAGGTAGATCTGGAGTACAGATGTGATCATCATCATTGAAATAATCATGAAAGCATTCCCAATCATCACTATTCTCTGTTGATGTTACATGAGGGGGGTCTTCAACGATTTTTTCAATTAATTGCTCTTCATGCACAGACTCAATGGGATCATCATGGATTTTTGAATGTTGAGTGTTGTACACCATGTTGATATTAGGTATCTTAGGATCTTCCATATGAAATTTTTTCCAAGGAAAGAAATACTTCAAATTGGTCTTAATGAATGATTCAATATCATCTCCATCATAATGTCGCTGCCTCAAAAATATTTCAAAGAAAATTGCAAGACAAGTAATAGATTTCTCAAGAAAAAACTCATGAAGCCAACATGAAGCATCCACTTGCAGAGAGTGAGCAAACATCGACATCATATGATCCTCATGACAAATGTTGCATTTACTCATATGTGACAGAAAAATCACAACATGGAATCTGGCTGAGTGATCATTATCATGCCCCCGAAAGATAGGAAGGGGAGTAGATGTCCTTTCACTAACGAGATGATTAGGAAAGCCAAGGATCCTAGAGAAATCAATGGGAGGACAATCACGGGAAACCCGAGCAACAATTTCTATTATTTTAATATCCATATCAAGAATCAATGATCATGGAGAATGTCTGGAACCAAAAAATGGAGTTGTCAAATAATGAGCTTTTTTTACTGTTACATGGGATCACCTACACATAATCAATCTCAACAATTTTTATGAGAAACAAGGGTTTTATCCCTTCAATGGAGTCGGCATGTGAAAAGAAAAATATGTGTCATAAATCTTTCACAAAAATTCTTATATTTTTTTATTTTCTTTGCAAAAAAAGGAAAAAAGGTTAGTGGGGTCGCCAGACAAAGAATCAAAGATCTACTCTAATCATTCATCAAACAAAGCAACAAAAAAAAGTCGTAACCCGGGAATAAAAAGATTTATCCTCGCCAACGGCGCCAAAAAATGTTTTCGCCTTTCACACACCTAGGTGGTAACCTGGCAGAAATCTTCAAGCCACTCAATGTGTCCTTGGGGGCAAGTCTTGAGTCAAGGCTGTCACCTTGTTCTTGACTCCTCTGTTTAGGCAAACTCCTAACGAAGCCAAGGGGGGTAGACCCTAAAAGAGTTGCTAAGGATGATTAGGCTTTAGTGGTGATGGATTTGGTTTAGTAAGTTTTTTAGGAGTTTTTAATCAATAATGGAAAACAAGAGATTTGAAAGATAAACTGATTACAACAGCATAAATAGCACAAGGAATTATAAAATTACTCAACTCATAAATCATGCAGATGGAAATAATAAAGATCAGTACCAAAATTAGAAAATGGAGTCGTAAAAAATGTCCTGAAAGATGTTGAAGTATGTTTTGCAATTGTCTCTTGGTAAGTTTTAAGTTAATGTGGAAAATGAGTGAATTAACTTAGGGGGGAGGAAACTCCAAAAATACCCTAAGGTAAGAGGAGTATGTCCAAAACCTTTATCTGATGCGGCTCCCTACAAGGAATTGGTTGGAGTCTCTCAGACATGTTCAACACTACACCAATGAGGGTGTAGCCTAACGGTGTCTCGAGATCACTGCCAAGTTGTTCCCACTTCCTTTGTGGATTTTTCCACCGCAACAAATTGATTTGAGGCGTTGTATTTTCACTCGGGATGTGAATTGGGGCGTGAAGACTAATTTATCTAGTCACCTGTTATAACAAATCTTGTAGATGCCCCGTGACGTAATCCTATTCAGGATGGCAGAGAAAAGGCATCTAAAGTCATGACCTACGGTATCCAGGACTTCCGAAAGAACTCGGTTGTCACACTAGTCAAGGATACCGCACTTTGGATTCAGTGAAACACTAAGACCAAGGGGTGTCCCTAAAACCAAGAAACCCTAAAATTATGGATACAGAGTGGACAGGCGAGGGAAACTTGGTTGAGTCTCTTAGTTAACTAATTAAATATAGTTTGAAACGAAAACTAAGAGACTCGGAGCATCCAGGTAAAAAGCTCTAAATTTTCCCTAGGGTTTATGCAGGAAAATTGGGATCTAGAGCAAATAGGTGAAATTAAGCAAAGCTAGACACTCGGATTGATTGTTGGGTGCAAGATTAGGCGATTGGAGAAAAAACCAACAATACCCAGTTTGTGGTTTGCTAAAAAGACCACTTTCACCAAGGGGGGCATTTTTCCCTAGTAGTTGGCCAGTGCTTTGGATGGGTAAATGGATTCTGATTAAGCCGAAACTTTAGATGTAGGGGTTTTATGTTAAATCAAAAGTGGGTTTTTAATTTCATAGCTCGCGGCAAGCTAGAACTCATACATTTGCAAAACAAGGGTTTCAATGATATGGAGTGATAAGCAATGCATGTACAGAAAATAAAAGAAGAGAAATTCACCTGTGAGATGTACCTGGAATCTGTATATGGATTAAGAAATGATGAGGAATGCCGATCTCCCGTCCAAATAAACCTTCCCGAGCAACATCTTGGTGTAGCTATGTCTTAGACAATCACCCTTGCGCCCCCTTCAAACTGCTAGATCAGAGAAACATCAACCGATCAGACAAATGAATGAGATCTGCAAAATATGGAAAGGAAAAGAGAATAAAAAGTCATAAAGACAAAAATACTCCCTGAACCAAACACCCCGAAGCCGGAACGAAGGTGATTTGCCCCACAAAGTCGCCCTCTTTCTCCTAGCGCGCCTCCTCCTCCTAAAAATGAAATGGGTAAAGAAAAACGTGCAAGATCTATTCCGAATGAAGCTCAGTATGGAAGAACAGCAATGTCAATCATCAAATCAGAACATCCACAAGATACACAGTCATAATCCGAAGCAAAAATCTCTTTATTGATATTCCGGTGCCAAAGCTCATGAATTACAATGGGGGGGGTCACCTCTCTTAAATAGTTTGAGAGAGACACAAATCATAACTCATTTTATCATCCAACGGTTGAGATTAAAAGATTATCAACGATGGAGATCAACAATACATAACTTATCACATGGATCAAGTGACTGAGTCAACCAAAGGGGGCGCACTTTGCTCAAGGATGCCTATCCTAAGTCAAACTCAAAATATAACAGAAGTGTGATACATCAATACACTGAGGGGGGTCACTTAGGAGCTTAATTCACCCTAGGCCCCTTTACAACTTCAAATCATAAGATATAATCATGAAATACATCAATAGCCAATTAGAGGGGGCGCCCCTTAAGGGGGTTTTCCTCACTGGTTGAGCCATAACTAAATAATCCGGACATCTGCTGACTGAAGGTTGTTGAAGGACTATCCGAGATGCTGAGAAACATCATCTGTCAAAGTTCCAAACCATTTCCTTGGCCCAGGAGGCCAAATCGATTTTTTCAGTGAATTTCTAGTTCATTTTCTGCTGGTACAATCCCTGAAAACTGATAAATCCAACATAACTCACTCCGGGTTGAAAACAGGGGAAAACTGACTGCTCTGGATAATCTGGAAACATAGAAGAATGGTATAAGTGACTACTCATACCCCCTGGAACACTGCTCTGCTCTAGGAGAACCAAAAGCACTGCCATCTAAATAAAAAATAGGTCATTTGGCCAATAATTAAGTGATAATAATCACTTTTCTGAAAAACTGGGCCCAAATTCTGAAAACTAAAACTGCAGTATTGGTCCTGGGCATGTTTCAAACAAATATAGACCATACTGTATCTTTGAGTCACTGCCGTGGCAAACGTGATTGACTTGGTCAACTGGGTTGACCAGGTCAAAGTACCCAAAATCAAGGTGAGATACTGTACCAATATGATCCAATATTCCTAGGTAAGCCATGCTCCAATGGTGTGTATCAAAACCCAACTTAAGTCAATTATTCATAATCATAGTGACCAAACATAATAATAATAAAATATACCTTTGCTCTAGAAAGACCTTGGATTCTTCTGGAAATCTGCTTGCTCATGCCATACTTACAAAGTGTAACCAATATGCTATGGATGGGTGATGATGGAAGAATTAGGCTAAGGCAAAGGGGAATGACTTGACTGACTTTGACTCAATGATCTGTCTGACTGATAACCAATAAACTCTACCAAGGTGACATATGTATGAAAGATAGCAATAGGGGATGGAGGTGTCTCATAGATGGGTGAAGTACTTGGGTATGCTTCCCTCAGACTCTAGCAAGTTTTCCTTTACAACTTTATTACAAATATAGGTCAACCTTCAAAGGCAAGTGCCCTAGAAGCCTTTTGGGCTCTAGTACTTTCAAAGACCCAGTCGTTCTTGACTAGTCTCACCTTGTAGCCCTATGGAGACCATTGAGTTGAACACTATACAAGGAGTGAGTGCTCATCCTTTGACCATTAACCTTTGAATGACTTTTACAATTTCACAAGATAGTAGCCAGCCTACAAGAGCAGGTGCCCTGGAAAGCCTTCTAGGCTCCAATAAATGACTAAGGCTACCCGCTGCCCGCGAGCAGTCCATAGCCCCGACGAGTTCACCTCTCCCTGATGCCCTTGTAGAGGGCAAGCTGAGCCTTACATTATACAAGGAATGCGTGCTCAATCTCTTGGCCACTGACTACCTTTTTCAATATTTCATTCTTTTCCATCCTTCAAATATAGCTTTTATGCGTTCTGATGCTTTAGTGTTTAGCAACACTGTTATGGTGGAGCACTTGTTTTGAGGACTTAAGGATGACAACCTTGTGCACCTAACCACACTGGCCAAGACACATACTTCATAGACACATAACAACATGGAGTCTATCACACACTGTGGTCAGAATGGGGAGGGGGTCTTCAATCTCACCACTCTCTATTAGTCATAGTCATGGGGTAGAACAAACATGGATGAACTAGATGGACGGGTGGAAATATGGTGGAACCAACCTAGCACTAAGGGTTACATTTTGTTTGAGCATAGCATGGGCAACATGTTAGATTTTTATCATTCAAGCTAGCATTATGATCTTAGGATCTTTAACTGAGAGAATAACATGCACAGCAATAAAACACAAGAGACAAGAGACAAAGAATTTTCCTCGGGGAAACCATAAAGGAGAAAACCCCGCAACTTCCTCAGAGATAGAATCAGCACCAAAAGTAAAACCTGAAAACATAAAGATGATCTCCCGACAGCAGTAGTCTCATTCTCTGATCCCAACGTCTTCTCTCTCACTCATGCGCCCCAATGAGTGAGTGTGTGTGTGATAAATAGAGAGGCTAGCTCTCTATTTATACTAATTCCCGACTTGACTAAACCCAACTAGGGTTGACTTCACTAAGTGAGTCTAATAACCCTAGTGCCTCGGAACTGCAGGGACTTTAACCCTTAGACAATAAGAGGATTACCCACCTTGACATGACATGACTTGTTTACATTATAGAAACTCTCGATAGGAACATCGAGGCATGACATGACTCAAGTACATTACAATAGATCCCTGAATAAACATCAGGTTACAATACATAAGAAATACAAGTGAATACATTCCGAAGTTACAATTACATCAACACTCCCTCTTAACTAGGAAGGTATTCTCTCGACACAATTTAACAGCACAAGTCTTCTTCTCTGTATCATCTGGATCATCGTCAAGCTCTCGTCATCTTCATCTTCAAGTCATCTTTCATCACTCGATCTGGATCATCATCACTCGATCTGGATCATCACTAGACATCATCATTGGATCTGGATCAATCACTTGATCTGGATCATCACTGCTGGATCATCATCACTGAAATCATCACGAGTGCTATCTCATGATTCTTCTCGTCATAGGAAGTTCTACAGAGCCAGCCCTTTTTCATGTTGGGCGTAGGCCTAGCCTCCATGTAGGTCTTTCTCAACACTTATATCTGACCCTAAGTCAGAATGGCCCGTCCAGCACTTGCATCTGACCTTGACTCGTCAGAAAGGCACGCCCAGCGCTCACATCTGACCATGAGAAGAACTTAATCCCCTCACCATGTCAGAATGGCCCAGCCCTTACATCTGACCATGGAAAGAACCTCATCCTCTCCCATCTCAGAATGGCCCAACCCTTACATCTAACCTACTCGTCAGAATGGCCCAGCCCTTTCATTTGACCTACTCGTCAGAATGGCCCAGCACTTATATCTGACCTACTCGTCAGAATGGCCCTGCACTCGCATCTGATCATGTGAGAACACATCCCACAGTCATATCAGAATGGCCCCCAATCCTAGACTGAGCTTTCCTGGTAACTGACCAGGTGCCTCCATTCTCCCAGAGAATGGCATCAGCCCTTATATCTGATCAAGTGGGAACCAATCCCTCAATCACATCAGAATGGCCATGCGTTCACATCTGATCATGTAAGACTACATCTTACAGTTGTTTCAGAAAGGCCCTCAATCCCAGACCAAGTATTCCCGATAACTAACCAGGCACCTCTATTCCAAGAATGGCAACAGCCCTTATATCTGATCATGTAGGAACCAATCCTACAGTCATATCAAAATGGCTCAGCACTCATATCTGACATGGAAGGAACCAATCCTCTCACCATCACAGAATGGCTCAGTCCTTACATCTGACCATGGAAGGAACCAATCCTCTCACCATGTCAGAATGGCTCACGAACTCATCACTTCCCCTTGGAAGGAACCTCGATCTGGAGAACACCAAGCTTCTCCCTGAAGTACTCAAACTTCACTCTGGCTAATGGCTTTGTCAACACATCAGCTATCTGTCGCTCATCGCAACATACTGGAGCTTCACTGCTCCTCTCTGCACCATATCCCTGATATAGTGATACTTGATCTCGATATGCTTCGACTTGTCATGGAACACCGGGTTCTCCGACAACTTCACACAACTCTGGTTGTCGCAACATATACAAGTAGCATCCAACTGGAGATCAAATAAATCAAACAGTAGCTTCCTTAGCCATATTGCCTCACAACTAGCTGAACAAGCTGCGACATACTCTGCTTCAGTTGTACTTAGTGCCACATAGGATTGCTTCCTGCTAAACCAAGAGATCACACCTGATCCCATACTGAAGCAACACCCTGAAGTGCTCTTCCTATCGATGGCACTGCCTGCCCAATCTGAATCAACATAACCCTCTAGGTTAATCTTCTAACTCGCCTCATACTTGAGCCCATAATCAACTGTACCCCTCAGGTACCTCAGAATATGCTTTGCAGCAATCAAGTGAACATGTCTCGGATCTATCAGGAACTGGCTCAAGGTGTTCACAGCAAAGCAAATATCTGGTCTCGTGTTCATCAGGTACATCAAGGACCCAATCATCTGACGATACATCGTAGCATCAACCGCTTCTGATGAAGCATCACTCAATAGCTTCAGGTTCAATGCCATAGGTGTGATGGCCTTGCAGTCCATCATCCCGAACCTCTTCAGGATCTTTACTGTATATTTCCCTTGTCCCAGGGAAATTCCATCTGCATTCTGCCACATCTCCATGCCTAGAAAATAGTGCATCATTCTCAAGTCCTTCATTTCGAACTCGGTAGCAAGCTTTCTCTTCGTATCAACAATGAACCCATCCATACCTATTACAAACAGATCATCTACATACAGTAGGAGCATCACTGGGTTGCCATCTTCAACCTTGTAGTAAAGGTTGGAATCTGCTTTACTTTTGGTAAAGCCCAAACTATATAGAAAGCTGTCAATTCTGCCGTACCATGTCCTGGGTGCCTGTTTCAAACCGTACAGGGCTTTCTTCAATCTACATACATGAGACTCCCTGTCATGTGTCTCAAAACCAAGTGGTTGTTCCACATACACTTCCTCTTCTACTTCACCATTCAAGAAAGCAGTCTTGACATCCATCTGGTGTATCTTCCATTTCATCACTGCAGCTAGAGCAATTACTGATCTGATAGAAGTGTATCTAGCTACAGGTGCAAAAGTTTCTTCGTAGTCTATTTTTTCTTTCTAGGAGAAACCACAAGCAACAAATCTTGCTTTGTATCCCACGATGTTTGCATCTACTGCATGATGGAACTACGAACTTCCCCTCATGTATCGATACTGCATCCTAGACATCATTCTTCTTGAACTGGTCTTCCCTTTCTTCTTGGTTACTTCTTCATAGCTGGAAGGTTCTACATCAATGATGTCGCTGCATTTGTCATATTATTCTTCATCTTGAACTGTCGTCACTTGTTCTTCAAAACAAGTCTCATCCTTCATTGCGTGTAGGTGATTGTACGTGATCTTTCCTACAAGTCAAATGCATTTGTATGGTTAGAACCATTTCATAAGGAATATTCATAATAGCAAATTCTTATGCATAAATATCTGATCATGCAACTATTTTAGCCAATATAACATTCATACATATCTCACGAAACTTTTCTAGATGCCTTCCATCTCTACCAGGACAACATTGAGATTGTGCACTAATCCAATATGTCAGCAAAGAGGTTTCATTCTAGATAAGTAGCAATGGAGAGTTGTATAGCACCATGAGCTACTTACCTATCACATGCATATTAGTAGTATACTATCATTAATGCAAACATTCTATCTTGCATAATACATCAACTGAATATAAACAAATGCATAGCAAAACAATATCGTGAAATGACAATTGAATACTTATCTTTATTTGTTTCGTGGGTAGACTCCTTGAGCCTTCAGCTTCAGCATCTTCTTCATTCATAATATCATTGTTTCTTATCCAAATGCTAAGATGGATAAGAGGTTCTTCAAGAGTTGAGTTCTTCATATTCCTCATCGCTTGAGGGATCTTCTTTGGGTGGTGAGAGTTTGATCTTCAATTGCTCCCATCTTCTCTTCTCTTCTTATGAGTCGAGCTTCTTCTTCTCCCCAGAGTCTGTTGACAGTAATCACTTCCTTCTAGCACACATTCCTCGAATGAATGAATCCCATGATCCTGGGAGACCATTCAAGGTGGCTATCACCACTTTTGCATTCTACTGCTACAAGTTGTTCTTTGATTTGAGAGACCCCCGTAAAGTATGACTGTATGGTCTCTGCATTCTAAATCTTCACTTCCTTCAATTGTTTTCTCAAAGTCATATTCCAATTTATGTTCTTCCCTTCAAATAGCTTGGTCAAGGAATCAAACACCTCTTTCGGTTTCTACTTGTGGTACAAGGTGATCCATGATTGAATCAACAATGATCTTCTTGGCCTTGACCAAGTTTTTCTTGTGCAAGGCTTCTAGCCTTATCTCCCTTTGAAACTGGAACCTCTCTACTCATGTAGGTGTCCAATTCATTTTCTTCAGAGAGATCATATACTTCCATGCTAGGAAGTTGTCAACTTCACCAAGCTTATCATCAAGCTGATGTGATAGATCACTTTGAAATGAAAAGCTCAAATGAAAATAGCAAAAGATTAGATCTTATCGATTTGAGGTGTCTGTCCTGATTCCGGAGCTGGCTGATCTAGAATTTGTCAGAGAAATCCTAATTTTCAAAACTTGGAATCTTTCAGATCCGATTGGATAGAAAGATAGATCTCTTCAAGGTGAGCTGTCCAATGTACTCCTTTTTTGAAAACAGTGGAGGAAAGCTCCCGGAACAGGAAGCCCTAGTTTTCCAATTTCTTCTACATAAATGCCTGATACAATTTCTGCGGTATCTCTGAAATTACTGCTCCTCTGTGTCTGAAACTTCGCACTAAAGTAGCCTCGCCTGTCCCTGTTCCAACACCACAAGTTTCATCAGAATTGGTCTCACCAATTGGGACTTATGATCATTTTCCCAAGGTGACCTGTTACAGGACTGTTCAGAACAACGAAGTTGTACAGACTTCCACGTGTCACTGTTTCATCTTCTGGGTCTGAAAGTCGGACCACAGAAAGTAAAGTCCGTGCCCTTTCTGGAACATCTTCAGAAATTTTATTTGGACCTTTGTAGCCCATGATATAGCAATTCTCCCCAGGTGTCCTGTTTATGGATGAATCCTAGAAAAGGCTGAAACCCTAACTTGGAGGGATCATATCTCCCAGAATATAGTGAATCTGAGGTTGAATTTTGGATACAATGTAAATCAGGATTGTATCTTTGGCCTGTGAAAGTTTCAACTCCTGAGCCTTCTCCAATCCCGAGATATAGCGAATGTACCAAAACTTATCAGTTTTAGTATTTAGAGTTTTTCCAACTCGGGGTCAAACTAGGGTTTGACTTTCCCGGAGTTTCACCCAACCAAAAATCTTGACCCAGGTCTCTAAACATCAATTTTGATGAGGAGAACAATCCTATGCCGGGCTCACTCAAAAGTTCATCTTCTATAAGAAGCCCTAATTTCTCGCACCAAAAACTGAAAATGCTCGGAATCGAATTCCGCTTTGACAGAAAGATGCGCCCTTCAATGGAGAGTCAGCCTAGCATACTTTTGCTGATGGATTGTGGAGAGAGACCCAACAAGTAAGAAGCCCTAGCTTCTGCAGCTGCATAATGTCTTCTTCTCAGGTTAACTCTAATACCATGTTAGATTTTTATCATTCAAGCTAGCATTATGATCTTAGGATCTTTAACTGAGAGAATAACATGTACAGCAATAAAACACAAGAGACAAGAGACACAGAATTTTCCTCGGGGAAACCATAAAGGAGAAAACCCCGCAACTTCCTTAGAGATAGAATCAGCACCAAAAGTAAAACCTGAAAACATAAAGATGATCTCCAGACAGCAGTAGTCTCATTCTCTGATCCCAGCTTCTTCTCTCTCACTCATGCACCCCAATGAGTGAGTGTGTGTATGATAAATAGAGAGGCTAGCTTTCTATTTATACTAATTCCCGACTTGACTAAACCCAACTAGAGCCGACTTCACTAGGTGAGTCTAATAACCCTAGTGCCCCGAAACTGCGGGGACTTTAACCCTTAGACAATAGGAGGGTTACCCACCTTGACTTGACATGACTTGTTTACATTATAGAAACTCCCGATAGGAACATCGGGGCATGACATGACTCAAGTACATTACAATACATCCTGGAATAAACATCGGGTTACAATACATAAGAAATACAAGTGGATACATTCCGAAGTTACAATTACATCAACACAACATTCTTCACATTGGATTCCTTGATCAATCATAATGCAGGTTAGAGCAATACAGAACATATCATAGGTCACCATCATCATCCTAACATGACAAGTACAGGTATCTAAGATACATCACAGAGCAACAACTAAACCAAGAAAAAATACCTGATCTCACAATGTATACCTATCTCCAACTGATAAGCCCCTGACTGTGTGTACCAACTCCTAATCTGCTACTCTGCTGAAATGAACTAGATCATCACAAAAATCATCTCAATGGACTCCTGGGTCTCAGTCCTGGCAAGGAAAATATCAAGGACAAGGCTCTGATACTGAATGAAGCTGTAGAGATCCATGCTGATACCCCATGTAAAAGTGGCCCGAAATAAAAAGAGACCAATCTGCATGCTGCATCATGGAAGCCTGGATGAGAAAATGTATATGTGATAACATCACCCATGTTGCTTTTGATGCAGCCAACTGTTCGGACGAACCACAAAGGTGCAAAGCATACACAACGGAGCCTAAAGGATTTTAAAAGATTTTATAAGTGGTTTTCTTTGTTAAAAGAAGAAAAAGTGACCTCCAAGAATCTCTTTCGGTTCAAGTGAACCGCAATCGGGAAAGCCAGGAGGGGTTGATTTTATTAATTTTTTTGTATTTTGATTTAGAATTAAAGTACAAGAAAGAAAAATGGTTGTCTGATTAATCTACCACGAATATCTTTCCCCTTTCGGGTCACTCAGGAAATCGTGGGGTAAGTAATAGTATTATTTTCAAAACTGAAAGATGTAAACAGTTTTGCAATATCAAAGAAAGTACACTACTT
Source organism: Pseudotsuga menziesii (assembly GCA_001517045.1). NCBI lineage: Eukaryota > Viridiplantae > Streptophyta > Pinopsida > Pinales > Pinaceae > Pseudotsuga > Pseudotsuga menziesii. Next base: position 14,433 of record LPNX010504675.1, on the reverse strand, counting down.
GCATATGAATGAATAAAACTAAACTAAAACAAAATATAGAAAAAAACAGAAATGCAAAAAAAATGGAAAACCAACGCGGATCCCCCAAGGGGGATGGGGAGTGGGCTCGAAAAAACCTACTCGAGTTGCTTTTTATTATACTCGGTTACAATCTTGATAGAAAATATCACTTGGTTCTTATACAGGACGAGCCCAAGGGCTTACAAAACAATCCAAAAGTGAACACGGAAGATGGGGAAACCCCTGGGGGTCTCCGGATGGCCCAAAATTTGATTTTTGGACAGCACCTTCTCTTTTTGGACGGACCTGCTAAAAACCAGCAAGCTTTTATTAGTATAAAGTGCCCAAAGGACAACACAAAAAAAATTGTAAAAAAATCCAAGTTAAAACTAGGTAAAAAAGTGCAAAAATTTAACCAAGGATTTTGGCTTGCTTTTGGGCAACCAATACAATATGCACTTAAATGGTAGATTTATCTTTTGAACTTTTGAAGGAAAGACTATGCATTTAACAAGTTTTTAGATCTACTTTTGATAACTTGTAAAAAATAAAAGAAACCTTCCCAAACTAGATCTAAGATGCTTATCTAAAATTTTGAAAAATGAAATCTAGCTTTTTGAATGCTTATGTATGATATCTAATGAAATATTTTGCATATGATGAATTAGAAGCTCATGCATAAACAAAGTAACCAAGAAAAAGTTGATTTTGAAGAAAGGAGGAAGAAGAGTGAAGGTTGGTTTGTTGCTGGAATGAAACAAGCTGAAAGGAGGCCCTTTTGTGGAGCACCGAGGGACAGAGTCTTGAGCTTATTGGATAGGGAATAGCATCAATCTTGATCCACACCTCATCCAATTGGGAACCTCCAACTAGATCACAAGCACTTGCACAAACCTTGTGAGATCATATGCATGAAACAAAAAAACGAAAGATCATGCAAAAACACTCTTATTTAAGTATCTAACTTAGATTTTTGAGAATACATAATATGAGTAAACAAGAACGAGTAATCTTAGTTGTCAAGTTTACACCCTTACTAATTCAACTGAATCTTTGAAGCAAGAATAAAAAGCAGCACAAAAATGGAAAAAAATTGCAATTACCACATTAGCAGCATGACACTGGGAATCCACACAATACAAGCACTACACTATATAGCCTCCGAAGCTTCTTTATTTAGCAAATAAATGAACAAGAACAGTATTACAATAGTCACCACCTCTTCATCCAACTCTAACTAGCTTGGAATGAGAGGGTTGTGCTTTATTTATAGCTAGAGAGGAGAAGTGGGTGCATCTAATACTGGTTGTGGAAGTTCAGCTCACCTCTCTCACCAATTGGAAACACTTGCCTTTATGACTAGTCCAAGTCGCCTTCACTATAGAGAGCCGATGAAACTGATTTTAGTCAAATCAGAGCATTTTCCACTGATTTAGGAAATTGGGAATATTCTCCATTTATTAATTATTTTTCATATTTAATTAATAATTTTGATTTTTTGAAGATTTTTACTTAAGTGATAAATTTATCACTTAAAACTTAGGAAAAGTGGGTTTTTGGGTTAAACGAGTGCTCTGAGTTAGAAAATGAGCACCCCCATGGCAAAATCTGATCCCTAACCACACTTTTATTACATCTCCACTTTTTCCAATTAGGCTTTTAAAAAATAGCCTTGTTATCCACTAATTCTACACTTGGTGGATTTCCAATGAGCCACCGGTTATTGAACATGATGCATGTTCATTGACAGAGTTCAGAAGTTCATTATGTTTCAATTAGCCAATTTTGGCTAGCCTTTTTTAAATTTTTGTGGAAATGACCATGCCCCACGGGGTTGTAATAAAATGTGCTAGTAGAGGGGTCTTGAGTGGCTCGACTCCCTTAGACTTACCAATCAAATAGGGTATTCCAAGGATTTTTTTTCCTTGTCGATTAGTTCTTTGCCTTTTTAGCCGAGTTATAATCGATGAGTTTTTCTCCTACTACCTCCAAAGCTGGAATGCCCAAATTTGGTGGTTAGGCCTTGGGGGGTTATTAGAGGTCCAACATTAAAATATGAACCTACTAGACACTATTGGTATGTTCTATGGTCATTTCCTAAGTCTCGGGATGCATCAAAACATTGTTCAAAAAAAAATTTCTCGGACGTCCCTGGATTTTTTATTTTTTATTTTTTGACTATAGAAAAAAATTAAATTTTTCAATTAATTAAACCATTTTTCCAATGGTTTAATTGAAAATTTTCAAAATGTAATAATTAAGTGGTCAGGGGGTGGATTTCGGCAAATAAAGACTTGTTTTCTAAGCCAAAACACTCATTTAACCCTTAGACACACTTATCCTAAGTTTTAAGTGATTATTTATCACTCAAGTGAAATTCTCTCCAAGAAAGGCAAAAAGTAAATAAAAAATTAAAAAAAGGGAAAATATCGAGAAAAAACACATCCCTAAATCAGTGGGAACACATCCCTAAATTAATGGGAACTTGTCCCATACATGTTCCAAGTTAACTAAGGATGATGTTGGGGCTAATTGGAGACCAAATCAAGATCAAATTGGCCTGATTCAATCAAATTTATGAGGGGGCGAATTTCTCCTTAGAAGGGCACATTTATCCATTAAAAAACTCACTTTTTGTTGTATATGTGTCACAGAAAGAAGGGGGTGACCTACCTTGTGAGATGTGGTGCCTACCACCTCTAGTTCACTCTAATTCGCCCCCAATCATCTCAAAAAACTCCAACACTTGGCAAATTCGCCCCCCTTGGGGTTTGCCCTCATTTTCCTATTTAAGCGAGGCTTTTTTCCTCATTTAGATGAAAGCAAAGAACCTTTGTTCATGTACTTTGTTGTTATTATCTAAATAATATTGAGACTTTGGAGGTTCATTGGTGTTCATGTCACATGGTGAATGGTGTATGCTTATTGAGGTAATCTTATTTTAATTTGTTTATGCTTGGAGTAAAACTGGTAATCAATCTAGCTTGGAGGGTTTTCTTAAACACATAGGGTAAATATTTGATGCTTCAATTTATTTACTTATATTTTGGCTTCTTGAGATTCGAGAGTAGCATTGTCTATTAAGTTATATTCATGCGCTTTTGGTTTCCATTTGTTGAATATACTAGATTTGATCCATTTTTGTGCAAGTGTGAACAAGTTTTGTAGGTTACAACGTTGGAGTAAGGGGAAGAGCTAAGTTGCATCGCCCTCTTTTTCAAATCCTGAGGAGTCCACAAGTTTTTGTGCCCATTAATACCATACCTTCAAGTCTCAGAAGGATTCAAGCTTGAGCAAAGCTTTCTCTTCTTCCTTTTCAAAGCCAAACTCTCTCTCTCTTTCTCAGTTACTTTTCGATTATGCTTAAGAAGTAGATCTGTCCTTTCATGCTTATTATTTGGATCTATCACTCTTTAAGCATTTAGATCTGATTTGTTTTTAAAAGAACTCCATCATTCGACTAGATCTAAAGCTACGATATTGGTGCTTACACTTAAAAAATTTGCAAAATTTTTCTAAAAGTACAAAGATTTTCAATTTTTTTTATTTTTATATTGTCTTTCCCAACATTTTCTAACACTTTTAGCTTGCTGGTTTTTAGAAGGTCTGCGCATAAAAGTGAAGTTTTGGAGTGACCAAGACCATCAAGGAGGGCTCAGAACAATCTGGTGGACACCCACTTGTTGAAAAACTGAGATTTA
>LPNX010504675.1:0-10297 GCA_001517045.1 Pseudotsuga menziesii | reverse complement strand
CACTCCTCGAAATTCGTGCAGAAATTTAATGCACCGTACAGCAGACCGTACAGGCCGTACTCCTCGATTTTCGTGCCAATAAATGAAGCAGCCGTACAGCAGAAGAATACACAAGCCGTACTCTTTCTTGGGAACCGTGCCAGCAAAATAATAAAGCAGTCTCGACCTCCTTGCTCACTGAAATCTCTTCAGCAGTCAAACCTGGAAAATCGTGCCCTCTTCAAGCAAACTCGACCTCTCTCCTTCAGCTCTTCTCTTCTCCTGAAAAATGAAAAAGTGAAAGTAATTTTGCCTCCCTCAGCCTTTTTGTTTACCCTAAGTGAGTTTCTTAATCCAATGGTGGAGAAAGAATCAATAGTGAAAATCACTTTTATTTATTTCTCATAAATAAAATCACTCACCCACTTAAATTTATCAAAAAGTGACTTTATTGTTATAAAGTCTCATTAAGTAACATTTAATGTGAGGGTCACCTTTTTCCCTCTTAAAGTGACTTTAGGCAAAAATTAAAGTCACCTAGGGAACATCTGCCTAGGTACAAAAAATCAACACCACTTTGCTATAATACCTTGGTGCACCATTGTAAGCTCTTTGATCCAAGTTTAATGGACTAAGAACCACTCCATCTTCATCATACAAAAAAGTTGTAAAAGAATTAAATGAGAGCAGTGGGGTAACCAGCACCCACATCCCATCCCCCTTGGGGGGATTTGCGTCTTTTTGTCATTTTTGTGAGATTGCTTTTTTCTAACTCCACCACTTCACACACTCACTTCGTAAGTGCATGGTGTATACTTTCATTCACATTTCATAGTTTAATCCACTTTTATTATGGCAAAAGAAGTTTAGAAATAAAACCATTCTTCGTCGCCACAAATTATGCTCTCATCTCCACCCAAAGGCTTTTCCGATTAGTGGCGATTGATCAAAAAAGTGACGCATAAGTTTGGCCATTATATCTTTTCCATTGATAGTGTTCTATTTCTTTCATATTCTAACTTGTTTAAATAAAATGAATCCAAAGTCTCTTGAACTTCACTGAAAAGCAAGTCAAGAACGCTCTCTACCAAAGAGTCTTTATTTCTTGTTTTAGCTTAGCTGTTTCTTTCTTTAATTTTCATAAATCTCTTGAATCTCACCATAAGGCGGATCAAGAGTGCTCTCTGTCGGAGGATTGTTACAATCTTCATCAGTAACACAATCGAAATAAACCAATTTTCTACATTGTGTATGCTCTACCCGATTGGGATACCCAGAAGCATTGTAGATTGATTAATTCTCACATTTTAATTTAATCAGTCATCTTAATAAAATTAACTAACCAAAAGATAAGCGAAAATCCGACGCTTCGGTTGGACTATGTGTGGGAAAATTCCGCCTGAGGAAGCTGGAACCACTGTACTTAGATCTTGGGAGCACCGTTAGGCTACATCCCTGGTTGGTGTTGTGTTGAACACGCCCTTGGGACTTTGGCAGCCAACATGTCCTTGTATGGAGCCACCAAAGCTTAAATTCCGAACATTCCTCTCTGTACCTTTCCGATATCTCGAGAGTTTCCCTTTTTCCCTAATCAAGATTAACAATCTAATAATCTAAAATTCACCAAGATGCACTTGCACAACATTTCCCTTCTTTCAGCAATTATCACTATGTTTACTTCAAAAGGCACTAGTCCTTGCAGTCTTATTTGCTTATTATCAATATCAAGTACCGTGCATCATTTTATATATTTTGCAGTGATCTTTTAATTCATGTTGTTAAAAGGATTCTTTTAAATTATTGTTGCAGTTATATCTTGGAACCCCACTTTCTAAAAACTTCTAAAAACTTAATAAGCAAACCATCAACTAATAACCTTAGTAACTTTTCGTAGGGACTCCCCCCCTAGCTTCGTTAGGAGTTTGCCTAAACGGAGGAGTCAGGATCAGGTGACAGCACCTCACTCTTTGTTTGCCCCCAAGGCCGCACCTCTCCCTTCTATCGGGAGACAGTCGTTCGAAAGATTTCAGGCTGACGATGTGCACATCGGCAGGCAACAAGCCTGATTTTACGGGAAAATTTATTTTCACCAAAACTTAAAAATAAACCTAGGAGGACCTAGCACAAGTCCATATGACTCAATATTAATGCCTAGCATGTTTATATACATTGACACATCAACTCTAATAACCTATTTAGGATTAAATACCAAGACGACCACCCCAACTTTGGAGGTATGAGTGAAAAACTCAGAAATTATTAGTCGTTTATTTAACAACAAATAATCACCAAGAGAAAAAACAGTATGGGCTAGTCGGATTGATATATAAGTCTAGGAGATCGGGCCTTTTACATACTCCACCATGCTAAAACATTTTATTACAACTTCCCCAAGGGGGTATGAACATGTCGTCCAAGAAAATTTTAAAAAAAATCCCAAAAGAGACTTGGCTGACTTCTGAATTCTGAAGAAAGAACAAGTATACTTGTTCTACTTTGTCAGCTCACTTGAAAAACCCACCAAGTACAACTTAGGTGGTACCAGACTCTATTTGAACTTGGACAAATGCTCATTTGCGATGAACAACATCAAATATTTGGGATATGTAATCGACTTTGCAGACATTCACGTTGATCTAAACAAAGTACAAATCCTCAAAGATTTGCCCATTCCTCAAAACATTCATGAACTAAGAAGTTTTCTTGGTTTGGTGAATTTTCATCTACGATTCATACTGGGCTTCAGACAGATAGCCTGGCCTTTGAATTAGTTGATTAAGGGAAATAGGAAAACTGTCTTCAAATGGACATCAACACAACAGCAAGCTTTCGAACAACTCAAACATAAGCTTTGTACTGCACCAATACTTGTGTTACCTAATTTGCATCAACCTTTCGTGATTGAGACAGGCGCATCGGACTTTGCTTTAGGTGCAGTGATCACTCAATTTGGTCACCCAGTCGTTTTTCATTCCGAAACTTTCAACGACACCGTCAAGAGGGAATTGTATGCCATTGTGAAAGTCCTTAAGCAATGGAGACATTACATCCTTGTGAAGGAAACGGTCATCCTTACTTACCACAAGCCTTTATAGTTCGCCCCGTCCCAGTCGAAGTTACAAACAACTCGATAACTCAAGTGGATTAATTACCTACAACAATTTCAGTTGGTAATTAAGTATCAGAAAGGTAAAGCCAATGCCGCAGCCAATTGTCTAAGTAGACCACCCATTACTCTACTTTTCATAGTGATGAGTATGCAGGGTTATGACACCACTACTTGGCCTCGATTGTATTCGGTACATTGCGACTTTTCTGCAATTTATTGACAGCTTCAAACCAACCCGCTGTCCACTACCGACTACTTCCTGAAAGATACCTTGCTATACAAGCTTGGACCACTTTGTGTACCGACAGGTGAGCACCAACAGAAGCTCATTTGGGACACGCACTACAGCAAGACTGCAGGACACTTTGGAGTAGCAAAGACCCTTCTCATCCTCCAAAAGTATTTTTATTGGCCTTCACTTAAATCTGACGTCAACAGGTACATTCGATTATGCATGGTTTGTGCCATTGCTAAGTCATCAAATCGACAACAAGGATTTTACACGCCTTTGTCAGTTCCTAGTCGACCATGGGAATCTATTTCTATGAACTACTTGACGGGATATCCTACTACCAAATATCAACATGACGCGATCTTAGGAGTAGTCGACAAATTTTCCAAGATGGCTATTCTCGTTCCATGCAAGAAGACTAAGACAACACAGTAGACTGCTCAGCTCTTCTTCGAACATGTTTGGAAACATTATGGGCTTCTGACAACCATCATTTCCGACAGAGATGCCAGATTTATCAGCATCTTTTGGAAGACTCTCTTTGTCGACAGCTTTCCATCCTTCGACAGACTGACAGACAGAAGTTGTGAATCACTTGGTAGTACAACTGCTCCGCATGTAGAACCACAAGCATCGTTGGACATGGGATGAAAGTCTCCCATTTATATAGCACAATTACAATCGTGCTCAGCACAGCTCTACAGGCAAGGGTCCATTCAAGATTTGTTATGGATTTCAACCCTTAGCGCACATCGACTTGATTAGTTCATCAACACAGTCAAACGACACCGACTCTGACCATTGAGAAGTTGAAAAAGCATTGAAGTTTCGAGACCAAAACTAAAACATTCATAAACAAGCACAAGAAATGTTGCAACGAGCTAATGCGAAAGCTAAGGCCCGACACGATAAGCATCGTAATCCTCATTCTTTTCAAATTGGAGATCAGGTCTGATTGTATCTCAAGACAAAACGCTTCACTAGTCCATCCAGAAAGTTGAAGCCTTTGCGATATGGTCCGTATAGTATCCTTAAGCAGATTGGAGAAAACGCTTTTCAGTTCGACATTCCTTCATGCTTGGGTCTGTATCCAGTATTTAACGTGGATCTACTTCGACCATACCAAGCACCACTGTTGAAACAGGATGACTTGTAGATAGCAGAACCCGAAGACATCCATCCAGATGTTCAGGAGCCTCTTCCTTGCAACACCATTATGGGACAACGCATACGTCATATAAGGACGAATGCAATTACCTTCTTTCAGGTGGCTAAAGTCGGGCAACTCCCAGCACAAGGGCAATCGTACTCTACTACTGAACTCACCAACAAGTTTCCTCACCTGTATGAGCAAACAATGGGGACCATTGTTTCATAAGGAAGGAGGAATGATCCACCCAGTAGTTGGCATTGTTTGTCGACTCCGACAGGTTCAACATCGACTTCGACAAGTCCAGACCTCGACACAACCTCGTCAGGTTCAACACTTCGACATACATCGCGACACCAACAATCGACACGACTACGACAGATTGCCTCTCTGTCTTTCGGTCGTCTGTAACTGTTGAACTTTCGAACCGTTCCAACTTCTTTGTAACTGAACGTAACGAGCAGACAACCCAAGTGTTCTCAACACTCAATATAAGCATGTACATTATTGTAATATACAAGCAGAGTATTGAGCATAATACAACAATAATGAAGTAACAGAGATTGGTTCAAATTCTTGCAGTTTGTCTATGTGTATATGTTTCTGTGTGTAGTGTATTTCCTGCTTTGCTTATTCTTAATATGCTTCCGCCATAATAGTGCTCGATTCATTCAATCGAGTTATTGTCCCCGTCGTGCATCTGGGCACCCCGGATCAACCTAGAGTCTATTTTTAAAGCTATCCATACATGTTAAGAGCGCAATACTCATTATTTGGGGTGCTTTACCAAGTTACGCTAAACAAGCTCAGTCGCAAAATTTATCTCAACTTTTGACCAATTAGCCATCCACACAGAGAACTTAACAAAATCTTTCTGTAAAGAATGTTTCATTAGTGAACTCAAGGAGGCAATTAGAGCATAAGTCAACTGCAATATCACAAACACTGATATTTTCTATTTCTATGCAAAGTTACTGAAATAGTCGAGCATGCAAACTGCCATGCAAAATTTCCCTATTTTATAGCCAAAATTAGGGTTAGGGTTTGCAGGATGGAATGAACAGTTACCACTGATAAGCCGGTTGAATATGCTCCAAAGAAAATACGCATGCAAGATCAACTGAGCTGATGAAGAAATGACTTCGTTTTCCGCCGTAATACCCTGGTAGGCTGAATCAGCTAAGTGTGACGTTTTTGCTGAAGAGATGGTCAGTTTCAGTTGAAAATAGGTCGAAAGGTAGGCGTGCCCGTGCCGGAGAGGATGGTCGGAGCATGCAAGAGTTTTGACCCCTCCAGATGCCCTAGCGAATTGATCTACCAATCTGCTGCTCAAGCCCCCACACCTCTGTAATCTGCTGCTAGCTGCCACAGGTGGACAACTTGATGACTAATAATCACTCAATGCAGTAGAGTGATCCTATCAATGAGGATGCAGGCCACATGCGGAAGAAATATGATGATCCAGAGTCCTGGTGAATGACTTGGGTTTTCCAGCTAAATGCCCCCAGCGGTATGGATGAACCTGCAAATAAGCTTCTGGAATATACTGGAACACTGGATAATGATGAATGCAATAGACACAGTGACAAACCTGGATGGTTTATCCTGAAGGAGACTAGGGCAGATATCTCACTGCCGAAACCCCGTTAGCTAAAGACGTCGTCTCCAACCCCAACTGCTGTGGCTGCACACTGTGCTGCTACTCAAGAGCTCCAAAATCAATAATCATCAAAAGTAAAGTCTCCATTCACTTTATCTTCTTTTATATTTTTCAACTGTGAAAACCCTAACTTTTGACCTAATTAGGTCACTTTAACTTCTAATTTGCAGTTGACTTGCATGCATGCGCATGGAGACTTAATTGGGTCCATGCATCATTAAATAATGCTTAGATGTCATGCATGCCGGTGGCCTTTGGCTCCGGTTGCCCTCTTCGACCCAACGGTAATATAATATTGATGCCCTAGATTTTTTGTAGATGGCATCAGTCTTCAGTTGATTCCCTAACTATCAGTAACCGCTCGAACCCATAGGAATCACATAGGTTAGCAGTTTGGTCCTCAATGCCTAAGCAGAAGAGGACATTACATCAACATGCATCATCCTACTACTTGGTTGGAGGCATCTCAAGGGCGTTTGGAAGCAAAGTCGATGATAAAGGCACAAACCAACAAACCCTCTTTCATTCCACGCTCATGCCCTACACAAGTCAATTCCTCAAGCACAATCCCTTCTCCTCCCCGAAAAATACAAAGGTTGTCTCCAGCAAAAATCTCAAACCAACAAAGACGCAAACTCTATTATAATGATGAAAAGTATGCTCCTACTCATAAATGTAAAGAACAGAAGTTATTTCAAATTGATGTGAGATTATTCGTACCCATTTTGAAGACATCATTATGGACAAAACCCCTAAGTTCGAGGTTGTAGACTAAAGTCCTCCCATGCAAGAAGTGGAACCCAAAGTCCATCAAGAAGAACCACTCATTTCTCTTCATGCTTTATTTGATATTCCAACCCTGCAAACCTTGAAAATTGTGGGCTACATCAAGCACCACAAAGTGGTAGACTTGGCTAACAATGGAACCACCCACAATTTTATTCACCAATGGGTGGCTAAAGAAATCCATTATTATGTCCACTTGGTGCCCAACTTTCAAATTATGATATCCAATGGCGAGATGATAAAATGTGGGGAGCGTTGTGAAAATGTGAGACTCCATTTGGGTGACTAACATCTCAAAACTCATATGTTGGCCATACATGTGTGATGTAGTTTTAAGAGCAGAATAGCTACGCACATTAGGGCCAGTTGTCGTGGACTTCAAGGAATTATACTTGAGTTTTACTCGGGACTCCTATATTCACACCCTCAAAGGGCTCCATGCAAGCTTCCCTAAAATCATAAGTTCTCATCGAATGGAAAAATTATTAAAGAAAGGCCACTCTAGTGTTATTGCTCACTTCCATGTAATACAAGCTTTGGGCGGCACTAAACCAGAAATCCATCCCGACTGGCAAAGGGTTTTGGACAAACATCAATACGTCTTTGAGAGATCGAAGGGTTTACCCAATTCAAAGGCGAGCATGATCATGGTATACCCTTGATTTCAAGCAATCAACCACCAAATGCACGCCCATATAGGCACCCATTTGCGCAAAAGAATGAAACTGAAAAGATCGTTCAGGAGCTACTGGAGGCGAGAGTCATTTGTCCCAACACTAGCCTATATTCATCCCCAGTGGTCATGGTTTCAAATAAAAAGGCAATTGGTGCATGTGTCATGATTTTCATGCCCTCCATAAGTTGACCATCAAAGATAAACTCCCCATCCTAGTCATTGATGATCTTTTGGATGAACTATATGGTGCCAAAAATATTTTCCAAACTCGGCCTTCATTCCAAATAGCACCAAATCAAGATGAAAGAGACTAATATTATGAAGATTGCTTTACACACACATGAAGGCCATTATGAGTTTTTGGTAATTCCCTTTGGACTTTGTAATTCCTACCCCCCTTGCCTTTGAAAGACTCATGAATAAAAATTTTATGGCCATATCTGTGATTGTGTGCTTATTTTCTTTGATGACATCTTGATTTACTGTAAAACTTGGGATTCCCGTGTAAATGTTGATAAAGCCTTGCAACTCCTTTGGGACTATGAATTGTTCATTAAACACTCCAAATGTGCTTTTGGAGTCTTTAGAGGTCAAATACTTGGGTCACATTGTTAGACAAGATGGGGTGAGAGTGGAACCCAAAAACATTGAGGCAATGCAAAAATGGACATGCCCTAAAACCTTGAAGAGCTTACAAGGGTTTTTAGGCTTTACTAGCTACTGTAGGAATTTTGTGTTGATTTTTCTAGAGCAGCATCGAGAGCCACTCTCTTAGGAGAATGGGGACATCTGGCCAAGGACCAAGATGTGGAACCAGTCCAGCACTAGGGGACTCAGCCTAGAGCTGAGTGGCCATTCTGTTGAATGAAGACATCTGGTCAGGGACCAGGATGTGGAACCAGTCCAGCACTGGGGGACTCAGCCTAGAGCTGAGTGGCCATTCTGTTGAATGGCGACATCTCGTCAGGGACCAGGATGTGGAATCAGTCCAGCACTGGGGAACTCGGCCTAGAGATGAGTGGCCATTCTTTGAATGGAGGCACCTGGTCAGTTACCAGGAAGATGACCCAGTCTAGTACTGGGGAACTCAGCCTAGGGCTGAGGGCCATTCTCTGGGAGAATGGAGACGCTTGGTCTGTTACCAAGTATTTGACCTTGGGTCAAATTATGCAACCTATGGCTGAGGCACCTAGTCTTTTACCAAGATATCACTATAATCCCTAGACCGAGTCTGGACATGTGAAACACTCTGACCCTCGATCTGTGGTCTTTGTGATCTTCTCCAAGGCTTAGCTACCCTTAGTTAAGAGTCAAGACACCTAGTACCCGATCTTGGTGTCACATGGAGTGTGAGATAAAAACAATAGTAATTCTCTCTATCTATGATGGTGTACTTTGAGTGGGGATGAAGGACCCCTATGACCACTTGTTTTGACCACAGGGGCACTTGAAGAAGGCTAAAGTAAAAGTGTGAAGAACCTCCTGCAATAAAGAATGAGAATGCACGATATAATAGAAATAATGGAGCACAGAAGAGATTTTATTGATCGCAGACCACTTCGAGGGGGCAACCTCCTTTGAGCAAGCTCAATACAAAATAACTCTTCGATGCCTTCATTAGCCTCAACACGTATTTATATACTAAGTCTAATCTAAACAACTATTACTCCCCATGAATGTGGGATAATGCAACATATTAACTGGACGACTTAACAACTATTACTTAGTCCCCATGAATGTGGGATAATACAACATACTAACGGGACGACTTACAAAGCATATGCGTCCGACAAAATATACTAACAAAAGTAAAGAGGAGGGTTGACACGGGTTCTTAACATCCCCTCCCTCTTATAAAAGCTTTGTCCTCAAAGCTTTAAATGTGGAAACTACTGCTGAATCTGAAGTGGTTCCCATGTAGCATCCTCTGGTTCAATGTTGTTCCACTGAATTAAGACCTCTGTGACGGACCAAGAAGCTGACAAGTGCGCTTATTGAGGATGGCCTCCGGTTCCAAAATGATGGATCCTTCCTTATCCAGTTCTGGTAAAATAGTTTGTGCTCTGATGTTGGTGCCAATCACTTTCTTAAGACAAGAGACATGAAATAATGGGTGAATGCGAGAAGGAGGAAGTTCCAATTTACAAGCAACAGACCCAATATTCTAAAAAACCTTATGTGGCCCATAGAACTTTGGAGCCAGCTTATGATGCCCTTTGAGTTTCAGGGAGGATTGTGTGTAAGGATGCAGACGAAGAAAAACCATATCACCGACTTGAAAGGTGCGCTCAGAACTGTGCTAATCGACCTGTTGTTTCATGCGATTTCTTGCCATGTGAAGATTGTTCTGCAGAATGTGAAGAATTTGATCTCAGTTTCGAAGAACCATGTCAACTACCTGAACTAGTGAACTGTTGGGGGTGTATGGAAGGAGCATTGATGGTGCCTGACCATAAACTGCTTCATATGGAGTCATTTTAGATGCAGTATGGTAGGAAGTATTGTACCACCATTCAACGAGAGGGAGCCACTTTGCCCACTGATGTTGTTGTTCAGAGGTGAAGCAACGAAGATAAGTTTCCAAACATTTGTTGATGACTTCGGTCTTGTAGCTAGGGTTTTCACCCTAGCTTGTGCTGATGAGCACCTACTAAGGAATCTGGAATCCTTAGTAGCAGTTCGATTAAACTAAAAATAAACTGGAA
>LPNX010504674.1:0-44785 GCA_001517045.1 Pseudotsuga menziesii | reverse complement strand
CAACCATTTTTGAAACGGGGGTAAAAATAGCTACTAAAATTAGGAGAGAGAAAAACGAGAACTGTGTCGAGTTCTCGTTTCATAGTATAAGTGGTTAATAGTGGAAAAATTTTAGTTTTGGATTTTTTGTTATGTGGTTCGTGCTCTGAAAATTATATTTTTGAAAAAGGAACCTATAGCCTCTTTTTGAGTTAGTTTGCTTTGAGCTTGTGTGTCTTTTATTTTCTGGAAAATACAAAAATAAATTTTCTATTCCTCCTCGTTTATTCTTAGGAAAGTTTCGATTTTCATTTCCTTAAGTAATTGGGACAAATAGATATTTTTGGCATCATAGTGAAAGTTAAGTTTTTATGCACATTAGAGGCTTTGTTTTCTTTCTTAAATTCAGATATGTCAAGTATTTGCTGAAGAACATTTGTGTTAGAATATTTCTCTTATGATTTGTTATCTGGTCTTGCATTTCAATTGTTGAAAGTGGCATTCATTTTTGTGTGTTGTTGAAAGGAAAAACAAAATGGTCTTTTCCTTACCTTAGCTAGTTCTCATCAAAGTCAAAATGTGCATTACATATAGATAAAATTTGCATTATTGGAGACAACACCTCACAAACATTCACTAATCATTTAGATAAAATAAATGGTAGATTTAGGTTAAAATTGTATAGAAAGTTGAGTGATAGGTTAGTGATGTGTTCCAATGTCATAAAACGCAGGATCTATCATTCTTTGCCTGCATTGCATCTTGGGACCTGCGTGGTTCTTCCACGTACCATCGGTATATCGAACGGACTTTCACATACCCTTGAGGTATATAGAAAGGTACTTCACATACTTGATTGTATATTGGAAGGCCCCTTGTGGACAATTGTGCATTAAACATCACTACTATGGATTTGAGCTCACATGTACCTTGCGTATATCGGGAGACCCTACTAGGATTCCTTGTCCATCTGAGAAAAACCCTTTGGCCGTATTGTTTGGAGCAATACACCGAGAACAACAATCGGGGATATTACTACACACGTGCCATCCAGGTAGTCAAGTATTCAAGTGACAAATGGTTGATCGTCCTCACCACATTTTACTGTTGGACCCTGCGGTATATCGTGAATTGCACCTGCTTGACAATCCTAGTGAGAGACTGGATATCTTAAGCCCATCCTATCATGTAAGACTGCTTGCGACCTTTAGCTTGCATAGGTTTGGTTGTGTGTGTTTTTCCCTCTTTTTGAGCTAGAATAGAAAACTTTAGCCACCACCTTGGTTGAGCAATTTACGAGGCATCATTCCTGTAGATTGAAGGGTTTACCACCTGACTCTCCTCCAGCCATGGAAGGATAAGAAGGTGTAACCATGGAACGACCAGCTTCTACTGATGCTCATATAGAAACTACTTCAACTACCTAAAAGTAGAGAATATTTCTCTGTCTATAAAAATCCTTTGGTCCAACTGCCTCCTACTGTTACGGAGAGAAATTCCTATGGCTTGGGGTACCACAACAGACAGACTTGACTCCAGAACACCATCTTTCCCAATATGCAATAGAAATAAAATGTCTAACACTAAAGGATCGGACCTCGTACCTTATTCCGGAAGGCTGAAGTAGATCCCCGTTGAGCTTTCCAACTTTCAGCTTGAATTGATATAATCCTGCCTCAACAACAAGTAAACAATACAAGCATACTATATCATGGTGTTAGAACTATTCTAGCATATATAAAATCAATAATGTAAAAGCATTTGATACATTCCAATGGATACAACATGAAATCAAATACACATCATTGGACAGGAAAAGATGTTTCTTATTAATATCAATCAGAGATTACAAGATAGATACAACCTCTGACGGCATGTCTGCGAATCGGAGAAACTGAATCCCCCACTTGGGCCTCCACCACCTCAATCCTCCATCTCTCGATAGCAAGCTCACTAGTACAAGGCAAGCTTGGGAAGAACACAACAGTGCTCTAAGGGACAAAGGGATGCAGACTCAAGTATAGTTCTGGCAACAATGGACTATAGTTTCCTTGCTTCAATCTCTCTATCTATGTCTATCCCCCCCTCCTTCAATGTACCAAGGGGTTCCTTATATAGCTTCACAAGGGATAATGAAGGGTCGAATCCGAGCGATCTCAAGGCATATGGAAGGCCAGGAGTCGAATGAGTCGGATCCAAGTCAAGGAAAACTCCAAAAGGATTTGGATTTATGCACACATCCCGATGTACGCGGTTATCGAGGATATATCCATGTATGTACACGGTTATCGGGGTAAAATCCATGTATATCATTCTTTATATGGTTTTTAGGGATGATAAAGGTAACATCAAAGGATAAAATGTGGTCCATGGGGTCCATAGAGTCTGCAGCGGGACAGGGGAAGGCCATACAAAGTGTGATTCACCTAGTGTGGTGAAATCCACTATAACACCTACAACAGAAACCACCTTTCACTTTCTGATGGAGGGTCAACCCAGCTCATCTGACTGGACTGTTAGTCACCCACCAGATGAAAATATAGAGGTAGAGTATGGCCCAAATGTTGCTTTCTGGAGAACATATCTAGGGTGGACCATTGTAGAGTACAGAACTACCACAACAGAGCCATATATACTGCTCCTTTAAGGACAAGGCTTGAGAATGCTCCATCAAATGAAGAATTGTTCTGGGAATCTATCAAGTATGCACGTAGTTTGTGTGAACGTGCAGAAGAATTAAAAAATGCAGAAAAGGCAAGGAGGAGAAGTATTTCTCCTCGTCCTAATCCTTCAAGAACCACCCCACCTGGGTATCGGGCCCTTTCATCACCATATGTAGCTCAAATTCTGGAATCACCAACTCAAAATTTGGTTTCTTAGAATCCAGTTTCCACCCCTACCCCTAGTCATAATCCAATCCAAATACCCTCTCCTATAAAAAGTCCCCCATCTGTTTTGAACTCTCCAATAGTTTCTACACCTGAGGGGCAACCCCTAGCACAAATTCTGTTACCTACTGGAGGGAATTTTCTAGTATGGGGAAAAAACTATCTACTAGACCACCAGTAGTGAATTTTCCTCCTCCCAGTACCACTACGGTTGTACTTTCTTCTAGTTAAGGGGGGTCCTCTTAGGTCCAACCTGCCGTTGCTCTGCTTTCTTGGGGATATACTTATCTTGAGAATCAACCACCTATGGTTCAACAAGCTTATCATCCAATACCATCGGCAGGAGTTTATCCTAGAATTCCTTACCCTGGAAATGCATTTATACCTTGGGGACAACCAAATTGGTCTAATGTACCATCTTATGGAGGAGCCTTTTTCAATACTGCTGGAGGGTATGGAGGCCCACTTGGGGGACCCCCTCTTGGAGGACCTTCGAGAGGACCTGGGGGACCTGGTGGACTATCTGGAGGACCACCACCTAGAGGCCCTCCTCACAGAGGACCACCACCTAGAGGACCGCCACATGGAGGACCACCACTTGGAGGACCACCACCTGGAGGACCACCCCCTAGAGGTCCACCTCCTTCGGGTGGACCACCTACTAATGGAACTTCTAGTAACCAACAACCTAATCAACAACCCTCGTGGGCATCATCCATTCCCATTTACCAATCTGCATACGGTCCTACTGGTCAGCAAATGCCATATTAGTGCTACCAGTACTCGCAACCCAATGAACAATTTCCATTTTTGGTTACATTAGATCTACCAGATCTATCCATATTGATAAATGACCCAATTCATCATGACCCCTCTTGGCTAGCCATTCTGTTCAAGTTACATTGATATATACCAAAGTTTGATGGTAAACCTGGTGAGGAATCTAAGATGGCATATGATGACCTTTCATCTATGGTGTTCATCCAACTCTTTGATGGACGGCTTGATCCGTCTATGATTATTTCAAATAAACCTCACAGGAATTGCTGCAAAATGGTATATAGAGCTACCATATCACTCTTTCTGGGATTTCAATGCCTTAGCAATGGAATTTTAAATTCACTTTCAGCTACCCATCTGGTATGAAATAGGTACAAACCTGTTGACCTCGCTTCATCAAAGCACATCAACCCATATCTCCGATCATATCCATGAATGGAGAAGAAGGCACAGGTTAATCAAGGCTCCCATTCTTGATCAGTTACTAGCTGATTGGCTTACAAAGTATTTACTTCCACCTATTTCTAGAGATGTTTCCATGGGAGGTGTTGTTACCGAGGAACAAGCTATTAGCCGCGTTCAGTACCTAGACTTGGTCTACTCCCAGTTAAGCACTTTGTATGATTTAATCCCCCATGCTCCTTGACCCACAATTGATCAATCTATACCCGTAACTGAATCACCCGTTGATGGTATACTTGGCTCAGTTCAAACACAAATGATGACAAAATATTTTAAGAAGCAAACCAAAACCACCACATCAGCAAATCAGCCATCACCACCTTCTATTACACCCTCTCCTATTGCTTTCGTCAAAGTAAACGTGGTCCAATCCACTGAATCTTTGGGTGGAAAGAAGAAAAAGAAAAAATAAATTGAAAAATCTTGACAATCAACAGGAAGGAAATAAACCACAACATCCTGATGTAGATTCAAAAGGTAAGAGAAAGGTAAAATATCCTTGTTTAATATGTGGAGGTGATCATTTCACCAAAGAATGTCCTCGTCGTGATTAAATTAACAAATTTTTGAAAATTTCACCCACCCCAGTAGTTCTCAAATACCCTTTCTCTTCCCAACAACAATTTATTGGTCATCAATCCTTGCATAAGCCTTCTTCATCCACCGATGAAGTCAGAATGATGTCTAGTGAAACGATTAACTTGAACATAAGATCACATAGTTATGACCCTCCTTTAGAGATGAAATCTAATGAAATTCCATCTGAAAAGCCTTCAGTTTCCACACCTCCTCCTAATAATGGTCTTCATATTGAAAAATCTATTCCTGAAGCAATCTTTATCCCGCCTAAGAGTACTCTTCGTAAGTCCATCATCAATCCTAATGCACGTGCTACTCAATACTATAATATTTTAGAAGATTTATCCCAAGCACCCTATGCTATGTCATCCCTGGAAGTACTCCAAACTTGTTCCACCCAATGAAAAAAATTGCTCACAACACTTGGAGCCATGGATCCGAAAAACAATAATATCATTTCTTTCAAACTGGATGACTTTAAGACCAGGCTCTCACATCAGTTGGCTTTCCAGATAACCACTAAAATGTTTGGGAAGAGTATCTGTTGTACCATTTTGGATGAGGAAGCCTCTACTTCGACCATGTCTTTGTCTTGTTGGAGAGCCATTGGTTCTCTTGAGGTAAATCATTCACCTACCACTCTTAAGGATTTTGATGGTCACAACTTTCAACCCTATGGATCACAATTTGCTATCCAATTTGAAATGGGGGGGAAATTAGTCTCCATTCATATTGAAGTCATTGATGCTCCTTTATGATTACAACCTACTCCTAGGTTGTAACTGGATTTATACTATGCAAGCTATAGCATTGACCGTTTTTCAGACTGTCCAGTTCCCATTCCAAGGAAGGATTCTCACCATAGATCAGTTAGATTTCATTGTACCTAGTGCTATTACTAATGATTAAAATAATGTTATGCTTTTGAATACCCCACAGTATCAGGACATAGGAGTAGGTATTATTAAATATTCTTCACTCATGGGAGTATTTCCATTACCAAGTCCTGCTCCTACTTCACAAACTGCATCTATTAATATGATTTCTAACACTATTTTAGACAAAGGAAAATTGATTGCTGATGAATCAGCATCCATTACCCCTTTTGAAGAAGTTTACAATGTAACACAATCCACCAGTGACCCTACCATCAACGACCATTCATTGATGGCCTCAGATCGTTATCACCTGCCATATTGGCTAAACAACCCCCCCATCTCTAGATTATCTTTCACATACGATTCCTACAGATGAATCTATTATGGAAGTTATGTCGCTAGAGGATATGCCTTGGGAAGACCATCATCATCGATCTTCTTTCCTCCCCCCTTGCCATATGGTATAAGAACACTTTGCAATATATGTTTCATCTGATATAGTCACGGAACCTCAGTCTTCGATACTCACTCGTAGTGTCGAGTTTGAAGGAAATATATTCAATATTACTAAAACCATGTTCGTAGACATATCAACGAAACCAGGTGTTTCAGAGAACATTTACATAGGCCTAAATTATTTTTCCTCCAAGGTTCAATCATATACGACCTCATTTAAATAATTTGGAGATGTCTTCGCTTGGACATATGAAGAAATGTCAGGGATTGATCCCTCCATTGTCGTTCATGATACCAAAACCTACCCCAGTGCTAAGCCAGTCTACTAGAAATTATGACAAGTACATCCATGAAAAGAAGTAGCCATTAAGGAATAAGTTGAAAAACTTGTGAAGGGTGGTTTCATTTACCTCGTTCCTTTAACTGAATGGGTGTCCAATATAGTCCCTGTAAACAAAAAGAAGGGTACTATTAGGGTTTGTATCGACTTTAGGGACTTGAATAGGGCTTGTCCAAAAGACAATTTCCCCACTCCCTATATCAATAAAAAAATCGATAACTATGCCGAAAGCGTCATCTTTTCATTCATGGATGGATTTTCCAGCTATAATCAGATAGAGATTCTCCCGTCAGATCAACACAAGACAATTTTTATTTTCCCATGGGGGACCTTTGCCTATCACAAATTACCTTTTGGCTTGAAAACTCCTGGCGCTACATTTCAACGTGCCATGTCATATGCCTTCCATGATATCAAACACGTTTTGGAATCTTATCTTGATGACCTACCCACTCATTCCAAGCAACGGGACATTCATGTCGATCATTGGAGAGCTATTTTTCTTAGATGTCGTCATTTAAACATCTGTTTGAGCCCCCACAAATGTGTCTTTCATGTCGAAACTAGCAGGCTGCTTGGTTTCATCGTCTCTAAAGATGACATTCACATCTATCCTTTGAAGATCGAAGCTATTCCGGCCCTACCTGCACCAACGAATGTAACCGAACTCTAAATTTTGCAAGGGAAGGAAAAATTTTTACGTCATTTTATCTGCAATTACATAGAAAGGACACATGGTTTCATGACGTTGCTTAAAAAGGATACACCTTTTGTTTGGGATGATTTTGCGCAGTGCGCGTTTGATAATATCAAACATGCACTTACCCATGCACTTATGCTGCAACCACCTGATTACACCAAGGACTCTTTATTGTACACGGTTGCATCCTTGTCTACTATAGGCATTTCAAACAGATGAACATGACCAAGAGCATGTGATCTACTATGCCAACAACAATCTTTTAGACTCCAAAATCCATTATTCACATGTGGAGAAACTTGTTTTGGCCACGATCATCTTGGTCTAGAAGTTTCGTCGCTACATTTTTCTCCGCACTACTACTGTTTACGCTGACTCCAACCCCATGTACTACGTCTTGACACGTCAAATACTTGGGGAAAGTTACTCACGATGGATCATTATCCTCTAAGAATTTGGGTTGGAGTTTGCTAAAACTACTTCGAAGAAGTCCCTTGTCTTCACAAAGATCATATGTGACCTTCCCCGTACTACGGAGAATACAGAGCTCGTCGATTCATTACATGATGAGTCGTTAATGTTTCTCATTAGTACAATTGAACCTTGGTATGGAGACATCATTTTGTATCTCCAAAAATTACGATATCATCTTGGTGCTACTCACGATGAGCATTGTTGCATCTGCTACCAGGATAAATACTATCTCATCCTGAATAATACCTTATATCGCTTGGTGTTGATTGTATATTACAACGTTGTGTCACACATGAGGAAGCTGAAATTGTCTTGAATGATTGCCATGCTGGAGCTTGTGGCTGTCATCTCTCTGGGTTGGCTACTACCCAAAAAATCTTGTGTACAGGGTATTTTTGGCCCTTGATTTTTGAATATTGCATTGAAATAGTCAAGAAATTCCCACCATGTCAAATGTTTACTACCAAAAAGTGCACCCATCCAGATCCGCTCCATCCTGTCATAGTAGTTGGCCCTTTTGCAAATGGGGTATCAACTTCATGCATTATAGACCTACCTTAGTTGGGGGGCATGGATACATCATAGTGGCCATGGAATATTTCACAAAATGGGCTGAGGCTATGCCCACATATGCTGAAGACGAGAAAACAACTGCGTCATTCTTGTTTAACCATATCATTGCTAGGTTCGATATTCCTAGGGCTATTGTGACCGATGATGGGTCACACTTTTAGAACAAAATGATAGCATAACTTAGTGCAAAGTTAGGGTTTCATCACAACAATTATATTCCTTATTTCTCTCAGGACAATGACCAGTTTGAAGTGATAAATAAATTATTGAAAACTATGCTTCAGTGAATGGTAGCGTAGGCCAAGTCAAACTGGCACTTGCAACTATTTTCTGCACTTTGGGCCTATAGGATCACCACAAATACTTCCACCGGTTTCACGCCTTTTCAATTGGTATATGGATTTTAATCAACTCTCCCGACAGAATGCAAAATCCCTTCTCTAAAACTCGTTGTGGAAGTTTTTCCTAACACCACTATAGAAGAGGAACGACTCCTATCTCTAAATAAACTTGATGAAACTCACTGTGATGCTGCCTTAGAAAATGAGGCACACAAACGACGGATGAAAGTTCAATATGACAGAACCGTTCAAACCCACTCTTTTTATGAAGGAGATCTTGTCTTGACTTATGACCAGAAGCATGATAAGCTAGGGGCAGGGAAATTCGAATCTATGTGGCATGGGCCTTACATTATCAGTCGTGTCTTAGAGAAGGGTGCATATGAGTTAGTAAAATATGACGGGATACCCTTGGGTGAGCCCCGTAATGGGCTCTACCTTAAAAGATACTATGCCTAGGTTATTTAGCATAAAATCTTTGTAAATATTGTTTATAGATTGCTGTGTTTATTATTTTGAAAGTGTGTCTTTTGTGTGATCTAAGATGTGTTTTTTCAAACCCTCCTTATGTATACCTTATGTCTAAATGGACAGATGACTACTTTTACCAGTTTCACCAACGGTGCTAATCGTCATACATTAAATCATGCATCAACAACTTGGGTACTGTACTCTCCTACAGCTAATCTAGTGAGTTCAGGGGGTGTTTGTTTAGGTCCCCCCACCAACAATCTAGTCGAATATCATGTAGTGATTGGATTGTTGATGGAAGCCCTAGATAGTGATGTAAGAGGGATTAGGGTTTACCTAGAATATGAATTAGTGGTTCAATAAATTAATCGAGTCTACACTATCTGAAACCCTCTACTTCTTTGAACATTCCAAAGGGTTAGATTATTAGAAATATCTTTTAAGCAAGTCACATATCAACATGTTCTGAGACATCTGAAGGATGTGGCAGATTCCCTAGCTAATTATGTCTTATATTGGTACATTGCTCATAATTAAAAGTCCATTTGTAACATAAATAACATACATGTAAATTCATAAGTAGTTATTTATTTCACACATCACATTTTTTGCACACATAACTGTAAATTTTTTTTTTTCATATATATATAAAGTTGTAAAACTAAGATACAAAATTGGGATGAAGCATCAAGCTTTCAGTGCCCTCAAAGTTCAGGACTGTAACAAGTTCAAAATATACATATAGGGGGGAAAATATGAAGCTTCAAATCTTTCAATATACATATGCAAAAAAGGGAAACCCCTCTAGACTAGTCATCCTCCTAGCGGTGCTCGTGATAGCATATAATAGCCTAATCCACTCTACAGAGTAGCCTGGAAAACTATCCAGAGACCCCTGCAGTATGGAATCGATAACACCTGGGTAGATCATCGGTGGTCACATCTGGAATCCCCACAATCAAACGCTGTAGGTTCTCCTCCAAATTTCCAAGTTCCTCATATGCCTCGGAGCAATAAGCCACTGTCTCCCTGGTCCCTTCCCGCCTCGAAATAGGTGACATACCAGCTGGGTGTACTGGTCCAATATTTGTATAAAAACCATTTTATCTTATCTCAGTATTACAAAATAAAAATAAAATAAACTTGAAAAATTGAAAACATGGTGGATAGTATCTTTCTTACCTTGGTTATCCCACTCCTCCCCCTCAGGTAGTACGAGCTCTAGGTCATCCCAAAAGTTTTCCCCCTCATAGGCATAGTATTCAATCATTAGTATCTAGCCCCTCATCTAACGAAAGAAAGTTGTTTCGTAGATAACCTTGTTTCCTCTGCCTTCATGGCAAGCCATGATATAAACCCACCTGAGCATCCTAGGGTCCTTAGGGTCTAGTTTTCTCCTACTAACCTGAGGCCTCCTGTGGGGCACCCTCTGCAAAATGAAAGATACCACCACAAATCCATAGCCAAACTGCTTAAGAGTCCCCCTCTTGCATTTTTTCATTTGCTTCTTCAGACTTACCAACATGCCTTCACACCGGTTGAATATTGTGGGCTGCATGCACTCTAGGGCATACAACATGTGTGACCTAGCAGTCAGGTGAGCAGACCTAGTCCCAACCACCTTACCAATGGTATAGACCACCATCCTTAGAGGACGATCCACTATCTGATGGATGCATAGTCTCCCAGATTGAGACAGTGTACACAGTGCACAATATTGGTCAATCAAATCATCTAATGATGACTTTCCTCCTCATGCACTAGATAAGACTACTGGTCTTCCTCTCCAAGACAAACCAGTCAAGAAGTAGATATCCTCAATATCTATGGTCAAGGCGTGGATCCCGACCACAAAGTGTTGCTGCTCAGGATCCCACATATCTATAATGTACTCCAATAGGATGATGTATGCCTTCATGACTGGTACCCTAAATTACTTCAGCAACCCACAGTTCTGTAAGGCTTCTATGGTAGCTATATCA
Organism: Pseudotsuga menziesii; assembly: GCA_001517045.1. NCBI lineage: Eukaryota > Viridiplantae > Streptophyta > Pinopsida > Pinales > Pinaceae > Pseudotsuga > Pseudotsuga menziesii. The sequence continues at coordinate 33,882 of LPNX010504674.1, read as the reverse complement.
CTGACGACTTGGAAGTCTTCCATCTCACGTTCTCTCTCTTTCCAAATGACCATGATGTGGATGATGTATTGCACATGCAAGCACATAATTTTTTATTATCAATAATCACATTATGATCAAAGAAAAGCATAAAATGACATTTTTAAATAAAATAGAAGGAAAACATTGATTTTTGATAGAGATAGGGTTTGTTTTTTGCATTTTTTTGGGCCTATGACACCTCTCCACCTTGTGAACAGAGCGCCTACAGTGCGTCTACCTCTATTTTCATAGAGTGCTGGTGGTGAACACCTCTGTCGGCTGTGGATAGAGCGCCTATGGCGCATCTGTCCCAGCACGACAGAGCACCGTCGTGCTCATGACCCAAAAAATAAAAACGCTACTATAGCTAGCGTTTTGACCATTCAAGACACCAAAACCCCTAAACAATCGGTCAAAAAATCCCCTATGTGCAAGTAAAAACCTCCTATTATTGTTTAAAACTTAAAAATTCATTTTGGGCATGAAATGCAAATGGGTAGAATACTTACTTCTTCTAGGAAAATCGACAAACAATGAACGGGACCACTTGCAAAATCACCAATGGAATCTCTCTCCTTTCACTCCAACTCTCAAATTCTCCAAATGGTAAGAGTAACAATGGTAATTTTTTTTACTATTACTCTCTCTATATAGTAATTTTGGAAACTTATGTTATTTCATTATAATTTAATTATTTTTGAAATCCAAAATTATTTTATAAAAGCGGGTTTTATCATTTGTTTTTATATAGTTCTAATAGAGTTGGATTTTAATGTGTTTTTTGAGTTTTCAGGTCTAGGTTTGGTTCATGGCTATGAAACAATCTCTTTTAGTATTTTTCAGGCTTAGATTTAAGATGAAAAAGTACTGAGCATTTCTATACACTTTTCACATGCTCGTTAAATCACCAGTAAAATAGTGTCGCGTCTACTTTTTCGCTTTTTCAGACTCGTTAAAAGTGGATTATGAAAAAGGAAACCCACTATGATGTTATATTTAAGATATTTTCAGTCTCCTTAAGAACAAAAAATTATTTCCAAGTGAACTTGTTGCATTCATGTTGTAAAAGTATCAGAACGGTCGACTAGTCGGTAGTAGGTTATCTCTTTTTTGGATCGACTAGGCCTATTTACGAAAAAGGACCTTTTGGAGTTTCCTTGTGTCTTCGTTCAGAATCTCTAAATATGAATGATAATGAGTTTGATTTCATTAGACTCATAAAATAAAAGGATAGAAGACCCTATATGGGAACGAACCCCTCCTTTCTCAGGTTCGTAAAACATGTGAGAATGGACTCATCACTTGATGAGCTACAACAAGTGTTTGCTACCCTCTTTGAACTCGTAAAAACGAAAAGAGGAACTCATCTGTTAAATATGGGGAAATTAAGGGAAAGGGGAATGTTTTTCATTTGTATTTATGGCAGTCTATAGTCCACCTTTGAACATGGCACCTTTCTGCATTTGCATATATGAACAGTTGGGTATTCAGCTTGTCTCCGAGTCGATCCACTTTTGTGAGTCATTTGACTCCTTTGAGTCAATTCAAATAATGCTCCATCATATTCCTTGCATTACACCTGGTTATAGTCTTGTCAATTCAATGCTTCCAAGTCATTTGTCATGTTGAAAATTGTTCAAAGGTTACCTCTTCCGAAAATAACTCATCAGTAACTTTTCCTATTCATAAAGTAAGTCATGTATGAGTCAGTTTCATAACTTCAAATGAAATTTTGTTCCGATTTTCATGTCACTGATGTGGGAATCATCATTTCCCTCTTGTGACAAGTCTAATCCTATCAACTTCAGCTCATTATCTGGGAATTAGACCTAGAAACCTAGACAAGTACCTTGAATCCTGCATGCCTCGATGGCAGGTCTCCTCGCTTTCGATAGTAGGTTTCCATCAATGACCTCTGATTGAAAGATTCTATCAAGTGTTTGAATTCAAAACATCTATTCACACTTGGGAGAATGTACTTAGATATGTTGGGGATCATTGACATTAATGATGATTTCCATCGTACTTGTTAACAGTCTTCATCAATGACTGGTAATCAAGTGGTTTCTGCCATGTTCGACGTTAAGACATCTATTCACATGGTTAGAATCATATCAGTTGGGGATTGGAGTGAAGAACCATAGTGGTTAGGCTTTGTCACTATGGTTTCCTATGCTCAGGTTGCTTTTGGAGATCATTCAGAGTCTTGACATAGATCTACATTGTATGTTTGGTGCTTATGTTATGTATTTGAGGTCAATAACATGGATATACTTTGTATATTCTGTAGCCATATTCTATCTCCTACATCAGTTTTTCATGGATCTACAGTGTATTATTGGTAGCCATGACATGGTCATCATCATGGATATGCATTGTATTGGTCTGCAGCCATGATTGATTTGGTTAATTCAATTACTGGTCCTATGTCAGTTATGAGTTCATATATCATTACCTCTACACGAGACTAATATCTTGCAAACTATTTCACCTATCACTTCCTTCTAGATTCATACTTTGGGGGGCATTCTATTGCAGTTGGAAATTCCACATTGCCTATTAGCGTTTCATAGATCCTGGACTGAGACACCTTGGTTAGCTTTCTTCCATATTTTGGAAGGGCAATTATTTTCTCCTGTTTGCACAGAGCATCGATGGTTATTTCCATAGTGGAGAAATAAGTGTTGGTTTACCTTTTCTTTGCAAACAAATTAGGTTGGTGCCTTTATCCCTTCTGCGAGATGCACCAACAGAACCAAAAGAGGAAAAATGAAGGTCCTGGAAGCTTCCTTCTGGATGCCTCGGTGGAGTTAGTTCCTATTTTCTTGGGAAAGGTGGAATTTGCCTTCCTCACCTATTGGGATAACCTCGTATCCATTCCCCAAGTCAATCTCATGTGTTTTGGGCCTATAAATGAAGCCTTCATGATGTGAGTGAAGGAGGCCAAAATAAAGTACCCTTATGCTATTGGATTGAAGTTTGAGTTAGAGGTAAGATAGAGTTGGCTTGTATGTGAAGAGATGCTCATAGTTGTGAAGGATTGTAGATTTCTTGTAGAGGTTGAAGCCATCAACATCAAGGATTGGTTGTAACTTTACTTTCTCATTATTCAATACAAAAGTGTTCCCCTTTCCTATATTTGATGTGTTGTTAATTTATGTTGAATATTATCAGATTCCTTGATCACTGATATAAGTAATCGATTTATCATGATACTATGACCTTGTGTTTTGTCTTTTGATCTATTTTTCAAGTATTGAACATTGCAAGGGATTTTGGACCAAGGACAAAGAGAATTAAGTCTGAGGTATGGTTTATTCTATGTTTTTCAAATTGATTTCTTAAGGAAATGATATACTACTGTGCTTTTTTTCTCTATACTTGTTATTTACAGGGTAGAGGAACAAACGATGTCCGCATCGATTGCATAATTCCAGATAACACCAAGTGTACCAAAGATCGTCATGATCCTATTTCCCTTTCTTAATGTCTTGTAACTGAAGTGTTAATTTTTCTAGCTGCACTTGGATTTGATTCATACACAATGCATTCTTTCGAACAGGTGAAGATTCTAACTTCATTACAATATTCAAAGCCTTGCTCTGTGTCGCTACCTTTTGCTGCATTAGTGGTTTCCGTATAAGAGGTACCAAGGTTGTGATAAACCACTTTATGCTGAAGAGTGATCATATCAAAACTGACCCACACCATCAATGTCCTAAATCTTTGATCGAAATCCCAAACAGTCTCATTCATAAACAACTTGATCTCTTTCAACTCAGTAATCTATTGTGCCTCCGATTTAGGCTTATGGAATTCTTCAATCAGCCCCTTCCAAACTTCATCCAACATTTTTGCAGGGGTCCTCGTAGGAACCTATATAAATTTCATGTACCAATCTAGCGCATGACCCCACAAATTAGTCTCTAGTTGGCCCTTCTTGACATCATCATCCGTGGCTTGTGTAACAGTCCATACTTGATCGGCGAGAAACCAATATTGCTCGGGATCGTCAGTACCGTTCCTGTGGAACAAAGGTAACTTTGTATCGTCGCCCACCATCCTGGGCCTTCTTCCTGCAGATGCTGACCTACTACTAGATTGTTGTTGACACGTCGAGAAAGTTGACATGGAATTTGCGTTTCTCTCTAAGTTTGAAGTAGTACGTGGAGGCGTGGGAATGGTGCTACTGAGGTTTGATATTATTGCTACCCTAGGCATAGTATGGGTCTAGTCATCCTCTTCATCACTGTAGGGTCACTTATTCCTGTGTGGTTGTCCTTCACGGTTTTTTGTTTCGTTCACAGCAGGACCTTTGCTTGTCCTTTACCTCTTCTCTTGTCGAAACCTTTCTCCTCCCCTTGTACAACCACTTTCTTCCTTAGCCTCCCTCACAATCTCGTCGAAACTTACACCCATATACCCCTTATCTTCACATCTGTCTCCTCCCTTTAGTCATGGTATCCATCGCCTTTGCACACTAGATTTCTACTACTCTGGGTGCATCTTTAGTATACCCTTTTCACAGACAAGCATTTTAATTGATATTTGGAGCGATAATAGGAACGCACATCTGGGTCCGTTCAAGAATTCCATTTTTGCTTCATTGTAAGACTTAGTAGTGTCGACTGCGAACTCAGTAATATATTCTTCTAGGATACTCTCCAGCCACACCTCAACAGCTCGCGATGCTCTGTTGTCAGTTTCTTGTAGCTCCTAGATCAATTCAGAGGTCCAGGATGTTGGTTCTCCTCCTTGGAAATTTGTCTTCTTGTATGTGAACTACACCAACCACTCATACAGTATGATGGGAAACTCATAAAGAAAATACTCGTGAGGATCGTCGTGTATGTAATTTTCCAACCACTTGTAGGCTGATAGTCCATAGTTCTTATTTTCTACTTCAGCAAACTCTCGCAGCTTCTGATCAAACCAATCTTGAATCTCTGGTCGTGTTAGATTCCACATCCACTCTTGAGATTATGATTGTGTCGAGTGCCATATACCCTCCTTTGAGTAGCAACAAGGTCCCAAAAACAAAACCATTTGTTGGCTCAAACCTCAACCAAAAAAACCCATTCGATAAGGGTCCCACTCTGTCAATACTCGACTCGCCACGATCTCCCTGAGCATTGGCCCAGACAGGATTTACCCTGTCCAGCAACAATCATAGAGCGGATGAAGTCTCACCCGAGATGTTCAAGGGAGGGCTGATGGAGCCAAGTTTCCGTAGTATAGAAGAGGATTAGGGCATAGAGGATTCATCAGCTTAATGAACATAACAAATTAGCTTTTTTAACAGAAACATTCACCATTGCGCATCATTCATTCTTAACTGTAACGGATCTATCAGAGCAAAAATAGATCTAAAAACATGGCAATAGTCATAAATAGTAAACATCGCATCATAGACCCATATTTTAGATTCACTTAGTATTCATCATCGAATTTGTAGGAACAGAAAGACAGAAAAAGATAACAGAATATAACAACGATTCATGTCAACATCCGTCTTATCATATTACTTCTATGCAATCAACCACATATCGAAGTAGATAACAATTCATCTCCAGACTGATACCTCAGATGTCAATGATCAACTTAATCTCTACAAAATTTATCTATCGATATATTCATTCACAATTCTTCTTCTATATATAGGCTTGCGCCTTTACATTCATTTTCCACTTCTAAATAACGCCTAACTAGTTTAACTGACTAATGACCAATATCAACAAAAAATGGTCAACAATTACAAAAAGTGACATAAAATAATCAAAAGTAGTCTATCTTCCACCTATCACGCCATCTTCATCTTGTGCGGTGTCTTTTGAGCTTGCGCAACATCCATGATGTTGCACAACTTACCCCACTCTATTGCCAATAGAATGGATACTAAGGTTTTACTGGATCCAAGTATGGAAAAAAGTGTGAGAATGCATATGCCTTGGAGGCATCGTTTGTAACATCCTTCGCTATAATATTCCCAATTGATATATATGTGATATCCAGTGAGTCGGGGCCAAATACTACTCACTTTGGTGAGCCAATGTGTGTCATATGATATATAGATGACAAATTTGTTGCAAGAGAGGGCACACAAAGTACATTTTTTAACTCTCCATGTTGGATTTTAATAGAACCTCTCCCTAAAACTGGGATCTTTGATTCATCCCCCATATAAATTACAGGTCCTACTGAGAGATCTAGAGAGGTGAAGGATTATTTGGAAGAAACCATATGATTGGATGCTCCTGAATCAATAAGAAAATTCTTTGATCGAGAGACACTTTCTTTCAAGGCATGATAACTGTTATGCTCTTCGGTTTGTTGTCCTTCTTCAGACTTACTTTTGCTTTATGGGAGATAAATATCGTTCTTATTAAGGATATTTGACAAATCATCAATGGTTTTATTCATGCATTGGCTCTCTGGATGAAATCCTCTCATACAATAGGAATACCTAACCTTCTCAAATTTATTCTTCTTCTTGGAACCCGAGGCTCCATTGGAATATTTCTACTTCTCTTTTTCTTTCGAATCAATATTTTTGGTCTCCTTCCCCTTTTTCTTCCCTCTTGCTTGGGCATTGCTAGAGTCCAAAGCTAAGAATTCTAGATTCTTGGAGGTTTGAAGAACTCCCATTTGAATCAAGTTGTCTTGTTCCTAGATTAGAGACTCTGTAAAAGCATCTAGAGAAGACATCTTCAAATTTGGAATGAAAACTATTCCGAAATGGAAAGTAGAGACAAAGACTAGAAATTAAGAGCCAAGCTTGCTCATAATTGACAGCATAAGCTGCTCGTCCTTACTTTCTATTCCACATTGTTTGCGTTGTAGTACTAGAGATTTGTATTTTGAAAAGAATTTTTGAATAGTCTTGAAACTGTTGGGATGTAGTGCAATTAGTTCATACTCTAGAATATGGCCTCTAAGCTCATCTTGTTTTCCAAGCAAAGATTCGAGCTTGTCCCATGCTTGTTTAGGAGTTTTGAGTCCCTCAAGGTGAAATAAAATATCCATGGAGATATGGATGCACATAAAGCTGAAGGATTCATCTAGCCGATTATGAAACTTGGATTTCTCAACATACTGCTAGGGCTTAGCTTCTCTTCCCATTTTCATCCTATACCATCCCGTGTTGCACAAGGCCATTTGCATATATGCCCTCCAATAAATGTAATTGAAGGGTGTAAGGATTCTAGGTGTATGAGTAGAAAAATTATCCATTTCATTGTATGCTTCTCAGTGAAACATTTCAAAATCTATTTAGGTACCTACAAAACATCACTGCAAAAGAAACCAATTTGCAATCATATGTCAGTTCAAACCCTTCCACCTAGACATGTGCACTTTTTCAGAGTCTGTCGCACTTGGATAGAATTCTCTGGACATAATCCATAGGGAACACTACTATGATTCCACAAATTATGTGGAAACTAAACTGCTTTTGGTACATAATGGAGATTTTTGAGGTTTGCTGCTAGCCTGAACAAGGATTTGATACCATGTTAAATTTGAGAACCATATATCTATAAGATAATATGAGAGCTATTGGAAAGAAATTATGCAATGGAATAATTGAGATCAATATATGTTGGGAAAATAATTCATGCCACAAAATTCAGATAAATTAGGCAAGAATTGCTCAGATAATCACAACATTAATATTCATTCATTAATTAGTAATACAATGGTGTTACAATAAATAGAATTCAAATACTATGGATAGGATTGAATATACCAACTAAACCTGACTGATCTCCTAACTTATCCTTTCTAAATCACTACTCGAGGTCACTAGTCTAACACCGGATGTCTAAATTAGTCTACAATCAGTTAACTGATGAGGTAGGTGGCCAAAAGGTGCCAATTTCCTTGCATGCATGAAAAACTAGATGTTATAGATTAAAATGACTCTTCTCTGTCCATGACAAATTTTACATGTTTTCATTGTGTTAACTCCCAAAATAAATTTATTTTGATAGTATGAAGAATTCGAGTGATGTCATGAAAGAATTAAAGATGACTAACAAATTGAAAGTCTCTGTTTGTGCTATGGTTGAAGAAAATGGAAATTTTAGCTTTCGGTGGCTTAGGAGGGGTTCTTAATAGCTCATTAGCCACCGAAAGGTTTTGTTTTGGCAACGAATAGTGTGACACAAGATAAAGGTTAACCAACAAAAGCAGGCTCGAGTGAGTAAATGGTAAAAGCACTTTCGGTGGCTTAGGCGATATTTGAAAAAAATCATTAACCACCGAAAAGTGCTCCTTTCGACAGCTTAGTGAACAGTTGAAGAAGGGCGTTAACCACCGAAAGAAGGAAAAAATGTGTTGGGGAAAAAGTGGTTTCAATGGATTAGGTGAAAGCTATGATGTTTCATTAGCCACTGAAAGGATGGGTTTTCGGTGGTTAAAAGGGATTTTCAGAGAGACCACTACCCATCGAAAGTTGAGTTTCACCGCGGCATTGGGAAAATGGTTTCGGTGGCTTGGGAGAAAGGGATATCATTTCATTAGCCACTGAAATCCATCTTTTTGGTGGCTAGTAGATAAATTCCTAAAGGTTTTTAACCACCAAAAAGGTAAAAGATGGAAATGGTTATAAATCTATCAAATCAGAGCTAGTCAACAAAAGAAGCGATCATTAAAGGGCGTGTAAACCATCGAAAAGATAGGGGGCTGCATAACTGCGTGAGGAAATGAGTAAGGAAGTCATTATTTGAAACTGATAAGGAATGATGTGATGAAACCCTCCTTCTCGTTCCATCTGTCCACCGAACTACAGAAAATCCAAATGACTATCTAGGGTTGACTTTAACATGATTGCTGGGCAAGGGGTCTCGAAAAGATTAACTGAATCCATCACCCTCTGACCTCAGCATCAATCATGTAGAAAAAATCCCTCATAATCAGTGCAAAATATTCAGTACACCCCACCCTCGACTTTGGCATTTCTCTCCACCAAAAAGCCATCTCTGAGAAGTAGCCAGCTAAAACACTATCATACAGAATTTGAATTTATTGTTGCAGGTACCCAGGAGTGGCATTCAACAAGATGAAGAAGGGAGGACCTGCTCTCAGGAAGGAGTTGCGAGATATCAACTGAAGAGGAGGAATATGGCATGGCCTTACTTCTTATTTTGGAATGGTTTTGAAACAGGCCTTCAGCCCGAAGAAAAGGGGAAGTCTCCTACTAAAAAGTCCAGCACACCAAGAAGTGGGAAAAGGAAGAGAAGGGCTATATCCCCAGCATCAGCAGAACAACCTCCTTCCTCTTCCAAAGCCAAGAAGGTAAAAAAAAACTTCGATTTTAGTGAAAAGGGCCAAGAAGTTACAACACACAGTGAGAACATTTTGAACTTTCTCTACTTAGTTTAGAAGAGGAACGGGAGGAAGGTGCAGACCTAGCTTTGCAAGTTCTAGCAGAGGTTGAAAAACTCCCATCACTTACACCAAAAGAGCAAGATGAACCAGCAGAGAAGGATTCCTCTAGCAAGTCCAAGACTCAAAGGATAAATCAGTTGCTGAGGCAAGTGTATGAGATGTATAATTTGGAAAGGAAGATAAAGAAAAATAATGTTGCATTGACTAGTAGGAACAAGCTGCTACATAAATATTACATAGAGCATAGAGAAAGGTATATTTTCCTAAAGAGACTAAATAAAACGTACCTGAAAGACAACACAAGATTGTATAGAATGATTAGGCTTCAAAGACTGCATCTGAAGGATGCTAAGCAAAACCCTAGCACCCACCTCACATTGGAAAACCTAGCTAAAGCTACAGTAATCCTTTAGCCTCCAGACGTGAGCCATGCTACTGTTAACCTTCCTAACATAGAGCTTGCTGAAGAAGAAAGCTGAGCAAACAAACTGGAAAGAACAATTTTAAAGGAAGCCTAAGAATTTTTGAAGAACATGGATTTTGGTGGATTAGGCGGACACTGAGATAGTTCATTAGCCACCGAAAGCGCCGCTTTCAACAGCTAACCGTTCTAATATTTTGGCCTCTTAACCACCAAAAGTAGACAGAGGCATAGGATTGATTTTTGACACGCAGGACCAGTTTTGGGCGAACATAGATGGATCATGGACAAAGTATAAAGATGAAGGATGCTGAAGAAAACATCAGGGAAGGTATGCTTCAGTTTTGCTGTGACATAATAGTAGAAAAGGTCACCAATACTTAACTGTCAAAGTGAAACAGTGACTTAACCAGCAGATGAGCAATGGCAGTGATTTCCAGCAATTACTTTAGTTATCAGAAGGTTCATACAGTGAACAAATTATATAGTTAGTTAGACTAGTAGTTAATTAGGGTTTTTTAACCTAATTATGCAAAAAACAATTATTTTGTCTATTTTTATTAAATCAGATCCAAGTTTTCAAGATCTGAGTATTTTTGTAAAGGCTATAAAGGTTAAGACTTATTTTATTGAAAGGGTTCAACTTCGGGGTCTTGTAGACCATTTCTATTGTCAAGCTTCTCATATTGCTCATGACCTAATATAAGCTCGTTTGTTATCATATGTTCAGCTTCCATTTTCTGGCTTATCTGTGCTTATGCTTGAATGTGTTATTAAGGTTTTATTCAGATTAATTGATGTCCTATAGCTCTCACCCTATTGGCATATTGATGTGATTTAAATTATAATTGCTTTCCTTGTCATGATTAGCCATTTATATATATCTATTTTATGTATGAATCTGCCAGCATGATAAGTTCTCCATCTCTGCACCATATTGTCAACCTCTGAACAGTGGTAATTAGAATCCTTATCCCTGATTGAGTTTCATGCATGTCTTGAGAGTGTGAGGTTTATAGGTTACCTGACTTGATCCACTTAGAAAACCATACAAATATTTAAGTTACTAGGCATCCTCGAGCTACAAAATAGAGGAATTTCCTGGAGTGATAACAAATTGGCGCCATTCTTGGGGAGAGGAGACTGAAGCTCAGCTTCCCTGGGAGACGACATAGATCCTTGCTTTGATGATAGACAAAGCTTGGAAATAATTCTGGTTGTAATCATCTATCTGGTGACTCCATTGAAATAAGTTCATTTCAAGAAGATCAAGTACCAGAGAAAACCCTCAAGGGCCACCAACAACATCGATTTCAGATCCAGAAGAGATTCTGAGATGAGCTAGGGTTTCACTAAGGCATACCAGTAGTGCTACAAAGGAAGCTACATCAGGTGTTTCAAGAAATATTTTTTCTATTATTTCTTCTGCTGAAACACTTAATTCTCAGGAATTTATAAATACATCAGAAAATTTTAGGGTTTGGGCATCTTCAAGAACTACTGCTTGTGAAGATCCAATCCCTGGTGACTCCATTGGGATAAGCTTACTACCACCACCTTCTCAACTACTACCTACATCAGTACTACCTTCCTCCACCCTTTCCATACCCATTTCCAATATGGCTGCCCCTCAATTGACCAAAATGGAAAGGGTCCTGGTAGCTAGGTATGCCCCCCTAAATTTACCTAACCCTCTCTCGGCCATGCCCACTAGAGACTACCTCAAGTACACGCCTAAGTTCACAACAGAGGGAGATTTCACAGCTGAAGAACATCTAGAGGCATTTGACAGTTATGCTGAGAACATTAATATAGAACAGGAAGATGTGTGGACTAGGGTTTTTGTACAAAGCCTAGATGGTCAGGCTAGGAAATGGTTCAAAGAACTTCCTGCTGGATCAGTGGCAGGAATTGAAGCCCTAGATGACATCTTTCTAAAGCATTGGGGAGAGAGGAGAGACCACCTCTATTATATCACAGAGTTCAGCAACTTGAAAAGAGAGAATGGGGAGTCTGTCTCCAACTTCACCAAGAGGTTCAACAATATGTACAACAAGATCGACACTGAAATCAAGCAAGCTAAAGGACCGAGGATAGATACCTGTGAGAGGTAAAGGGCCAAGTGATTTTGTTCCTCAAAACCCTAATTTTGTCCCTTACAGAAGAGACAACCCCCCAGTTCAGATCCTTACAACAAAACCATTTGTTGGTCGCTGTGGGTAGACCCGGGTTTACTTGTTATGTACCAACAAAACCCCTAGCTCACTGGCCCTTTCAGCAACAGACCGCAGAACGGCCTGAAGTCTCACCCGAAGTGATCTGGATGGGTTGGCTGAAAACTCAAGTGTCTTCAACCAGGTTCTGTAGCATCCTGGTTGTTCTTGTCTCTTCTCAGCCAGTGGGTTCTCTAAGCAATGCGTTGTTTCTCTCCTCTGAGATGACTCTACTAGGGAGTTGGCTCCTAGTGCACCGTAGCTTCTACGACGGTGCGCATACTATCTCCTCTATGCAACACTTAGCCAGCGATACCTCGCACCACAACTTCTCTGTCGGTGCGATATCGCCTTTCTGCGTCTTATATCTCTCAGGGCAATACTCAATATGCCCAACAGCTCGCAGGGTCTAAGGGTTTTCTCTTTGGGTGAAATAACTCAGACACCTCCAACAAGGTGTTTAGACTATCTTACGTGAACTCCCATGGTTCAACAAGCTCGATCTCAACTATACTTAACTTACGGGATCTAAGATGCAGGAATCACTTAACATTGTACTGCTACTATGTGAATCAAGCACTGGTAAACTCATACACAGAATACTTAACAGATTCAACGTGCAGTTCAACCTTTTAAGCTACTGTAAACTGACAGATAGCATGCATACATTCATTAACTGCTAACGCAAATTTCATGTAATGAATAACAGATAGTAGCTAAGTAAACACAATCACACAACACACTGATTTTACGTGGTTCACTTCCAGGGTAGAAGCTACGTCCACGGGAATTGGTTTGTATATTATATCTTGAGAGAGCAAACACAGTTCCACTGCAGCCTGATGTGCAGCTTGAGATCTTTTGGGTAACTCCGCTGACACAGCCGGGAGCCCTTATCTCTTAGATCTCTTATCTTCTCTATTGGCTTCTTACAATATACTCTTTTCTCTCTCTCTCTCAATCCCTGTGGATTGTTATATATATGCTCACGAAGCCAGCTACTGGTTACAGTAAGATAATACAGATGGAATACCAGGACCAGAGCTCGACTCTTACAATACTGAAAACTAGAGACATTTACCTAGCTGATTGACTCAATGGCTAACTATCTAACTGTCTAACCTTTTACAATGCGATTTACATCCCTTTATATAGGTGGCCCGAAGGTCTCTCCATTACAAAACTGTGGGCCTATCCCAACAGTAACCCAAAAACCCTAACTAGTGACAGTCAGTCTCTCTATACTCGTACTGCTGCTTTCTGTCACACCACAGCTCTCTGCAGTCTTCCATGCTTCTCGGCGCTGATCGTGTGTACTGGGCGCCCCTTCCTTTTCTGTCCTTTGTCTTCAATACCTCGGCCTCGTTGCTCCTTTTCCTTTATTAGGGTAGCCGAGCCCTCCTGTCTTCGCTGCTGCCTTCAATGCAGTGGGTGAGCTCTCTCTTCTCGGCCACTCAGGTACTGTCGTCTTCTTTGACTTCTCTGTCCCGATGTAGCATCTTTTCCTGTAACTGCGGGACCCTACTCCAACAAGAATCAAGAGGAAGATCAAAGAATTAGAGCTCCTTTTCAGAATGTTGTACTAGAAGAAGAGCCAAAATTCATTAAGGAAGAAGGAGAGGCTAAAGAAAACATCCACTGCATGGAAGATGAAGTTGACTATTCTTTTCTAACATAGGCAGAATATGAAGAATCTGTAATTGATGAGCAGATCAGTGAAGAAATGGTATATCAAGCTGATGGTCAAGGAGGGTATAACCTGAGGTCCAGGTTGGTTTCTCCCCTTAAGAATACTGTTGTTCCTGCCAAACAACCTGCTGCACCAGCTAAAAAGGATACTGTTTCACCAAAGAAAATGGCTGTCATTCCAAAACCATTGCAAAAACCAGCACCTTCATCAAGCCCTGACCAAGTCCAACTCAAAGCTCTAGTACATGAGGTAAGGTTTCCTAACATACTACATTATTCTTTCAACCTTGAGTCAGAGATTTAGAAATTGAAGATCCCTTTCCCATTAATCGAGCTGATGAAAAATGATGCATTCAAATCTTCCATACTGAATTCTCTTCAGCCAAAGATACATATTGATACTGACTTTGTAAATCTATAGGATGATAAACCCATTGTAAACCTAGGCCCTATGGTCAAAGACTTGAAGGATTCATGCCCACCTTTCTACATATCCTTGAATATCCATGATAAAGTCCTTCATAACTATCTGCCAGACTCAGGAAATTCCCATAACCTAATGCCAAAAGCTGTGATGGATGAGCTTGGTCTCAGGATTACAAATCCCTACCATGATTTGTTCTCCTTTGACTCCAGAAAGGTCAAGTGCTTGGGCCTCATCAAAGACCTTGTTGTAAACCTATCTCAGCTACACTCAAAAAGCATCATCATGGATATTGTAGTGGCTGATATCCCCCCCAAATTTGGTCTCTTACTGTCTCGATCATGGTGTAAAAGGCTAGGTGGCACCCTTTAGATGGACCTTACATATGCCACAATACCCATGTTTGGAGGGGAGACCAAGAGGCTTTATAGAGAGAATCAAGTTGCCTACATCATAAGCAATGAAAGGAATTCAGTGAACCACCCCATCTATGCAGTGGATACTAATTTTGGATCATGCATTATGAAAGTAGATGATTCTCAGCAAACACCAGTCCAACTGACCCAGCCCACCTATCAGTAGCCTGAAGAAGTGACCACAATAGTCTAGAACATGTATTTTAATGGGTCTAGCACTCAAAGCTCAACAGGTGTAGGTGTAGTATTGATCTCTCCATCCAAAGAGAATATTCATCTGTCTTATAAGCTTGATTTTAAAACCACTAACAATATAGCAGAGTATGAAGCCTTGCTGCTAGGAGTTAAAGCTACCAAGGAAATGGGGATCATGTGTATGAGAATCTTTGGAGATGCAGACCTTATTATACAGCAGGTCAGCAACACTTTTCAAGCAAAAAATGTCAGACTGAAGGCCTACAGGGATGAGGTATGGAAACTAAGAGACTACTTTATGTTTTTTGAACTGTCATAGATACCTAGGGATTTGAATCACTTGACTTATTCCCTAGATGTCTCTGCAAGTATATTTGTTCCTCCTTTACCTCCTAAGCTTAGCTATGATGTTCAAGTCAAGTACAGACCTTCCCTGCCAGATAATGTAAAATTTTGGAAGGTGTTTGAGAATGATGATGAGCTCAATAAATTCCTTCAGCTAGTAGATTAATTGCTTGATATACATATAGATCAGGAAAACCTAAACATGGAAGAATCCCAATAGCTCAAGTTGAAAGATAAAGTAGCTGATCAAAATATTGTCCAATTACCCAACAATTATATACCTCGGGGTCTATTACCTCTGGAAGAGCTTTTTGATCATAATGCCATCCTTTTCAAGCCTGCCAAAAGGGAGCAAGACCCTAGTATCCAAGAGAAAAACATAGGTAGCCAAAGCCATCCAAAACTGATAAATATGTCCATTGAGTTGAATGCTGATCAGAGGTCCAAATTTTGCAGCCTAATAAAATAATTTACTGATATCTTTTCCTGGGAGTACAGTGACCTGAAAAACTATGACACCAATATCATCTAGCACATGATTCCTTTGGAGAAGGACACCATCCCTTACAAGCAGAAGCTGAGATTCATCAGTCCTCTCCTACTACCTATAATTGAAAAAGAAATCCATAAGCTCCTCAAAGCCAAAATCATAATCCCCCTCAGGTATTCCAACTGGATTGCAAACCTAGTGGTGGTAAGGAAGATGGATGGGTAAATAAGGTTGTGTATGGATTTTATAAACCTAAACAAATGTTCAAAAAAAGACAAATATCCGCTGCCCAAGATGGAACACCTGTTGCAGAGAGTCTCAGGGGCTAGTGTCATGTCATTCCTAGATGGCTTCTCTGGATACAACCAAGTTGCTGTGCACCCTGCTGACCAAGAGAAGACTTCTTTTACCACCCCTTGGGGAACTTTCATGTATGCTAAAATGCCATTTGGGTTGATGCATGTTGGGGCTACTTTTCAGAGAGCCATGGACATAGATTTTGTAGGGTTGAAAGATAAATTTGTGCTTATATACTTGGATAACCTAATTGTTTACTCTCACAGCCGTCATGACCATTTGCAACATTTGAGGAGGGTATTTCTAAAGTGTAGGAGGTTTGGAATATCACTCAACCCTAAGAAGTCCTAGTTTGCACTCAGTGAGGGGAAACTCCTAGGTCACATAGTCTCAGCTGAAGATGTAAAGATTGATCTGGTAAGGGTGGAAGCAATCCAGAAATTGTCCATACTGAGGTCAAAAAGGGATATTCAGTCCTTTTTGGGTAAGATAAACTTTGTCAAGAGGTTCATCCCTAATTTGTTTGAGCTGGTAAAGCACATAACATCCATGCTAAAAAAGGATGCAGAAATAAAATGGACTGACCAAGAAAGAAGCTCTTTCAAAGAAATCAAGAAGACTATCATGGAGGCCCCAACCCTGATTAGTCCAGACTATACCAAGAGTTTTTATATTTTCTCCTTTGCATCATATGACATAGTGGAAGCTATGCTATTACAAAAAGATGATGAGGGTCTCGATCATCCAATTGCATTCTTCAGCAAAACCTTGAGAGATGCTGAGCTGAAGTATGATCCAATTGAGAAACAGGCTTATGCTCTCATCAATTCATTGAAGACCTTCAGGATTTACATTCTCCATGCAAAATTTCTTGCCTATGTCCCTTCAGCTGCTGTGAAGGATGTTTTGACTTAGCCTAACATTGATGGAAAGAGGGCTAAGTGGATTTCCAAGCTCATTGAGTTTGATATAGAGGTGAAGCCCACTAAGCTAGTAAAAGGAATAGGTCTGGCCAAACTCATGGCTAAAGAAAACTGTGAACTAATGGGGATAAACTTCACTTGTGTCAATTCAGAAAAATTGCAAACTATAGTAGTAGCAGAGGTAGTTCAAGATCAGAATGACGTTCAAATAGTGGCTGAAAACCTGTCTTCATGTGAGTGGTACTCAGGTATTATTCATTTTTTGTAGAAATTAGAAGTTCCTCCTGGTCTCACTCCTAATCAAGCACAAGCTCTGAAATTAAAATATGTTAAATTTTGCATAGTTGATAAACTACTGTACTAGAAAGATATGTCTAGGGTTTTGTTGAGATGTCTAGATAAAGAAGAATCAGATCAGGTCATGCATCACTTTCATTCCAACACATGTGGGGGCCATCATTATTGGAAGACCATATCCCATAAGATCCTGAGGGCAGGGTACTATCGACCAGTCCTTTTTTCTAATGTATGTACTTTTGTAAGGGCTTGTGACCAGTGCCAAATATTTATAGGGAAGCAGCAGCTCAAATCCTTGCCCCTTAGGGGTTTGGATTTCAGAGGTGAAATAAATCCATCTTCTAGTGGGTAGCATAAATGGATCCTAGTAGCCACAGACTACTTTACCAAGTGGATAGAGGTAGTACCCACCAGGAATGCCACTCATCAGGTCATCATGAAGTTTTTATATGAGAATATCTTTAGCAGGTTTGGCTTCCCAGTAAGGTTAGTAACTGATAATGAACCAGCTTTCAAAGACAGTGAACTGGTTAGAATGTGTGAGTCAATGGGCATGTAGCTGGGGCATTCGACATCCTATTATCCTCAAGGCAATGGCTTGGCTGATTCATCCAACAAAAGCCTAGTCAGGATCATCAAAAAACTATTGGAGACAAATCAGAAAAGCTGGGATTCTAAGCTAAAGTTTTCTTTATGGGATGATAGGGTATAAAATAAAATATCTATAGGGACTTCTCCATTCAAATTAGTTTATGGTACTGAGGCCATTTTTCCCATTCAACTAATTCTACCAGTGGAAAAAATTCTTTCAGGAAGAGGAAGATGAACCAAATGATATGGTGAGGAGGATGATGTATTTGGTGGAGTTGCAGCAAGTTAGGGAACAAGTGATAGGAAAATCAGAAGCCCATCAACAGAGGATCAAGGTCATGTTTGACAAAAGGGAAAAAGTGGACAACTTTCAGGTTGGAAATTGGGTCCTCAATTGGGATACTGTTAGGCAGGACAATGGAAAACATGGAAAGTTTGACTCTTTGTGGATTGGCCTTTTTGTGATAGCTCAGGTACAGAAGAATAACACCTTCAAATTGCAGAATTTGGAAGGGGAAGAGGTGTTTGATGGCCCTGTGAATGGGTGTTTTCTGAAACTTTACTTTATTTGAGGCTCTGAGGCCTTGTTATTGTAAATTAATAGTTAATAGGTTGTTTTTGCTTATAGAATAAACTCAATGCCCAATGTAATAGTAAATGATAGTGTTCAGTTTTTAGTTATTTTCAAGGAAAGGCATTTTGGTATGGGGTTCTTGGGACCTCACACAGAGGTTCCCATCCCCAAGTAGGATCCAGATGTTATCTCCCAAAATAAATTTATTTTGATAGTATGAAGAATTCGAGTCATGTCATGAAATATTTAAAGATGACTAACAAATTGAAAGTCTCTGTTGTGCTATGGTTGAAGAAACTGGAATTTTTAGCTTCAAGGTGGCTTAGGTGGGGTTCTTAATAGCTCATTAGACACCAAAAGGCTTTGTTTCAGCAGCTAACATTATGATGCAAGATAAAGGTTAACCACCGAAAGAGAGCCTAAGTGAGTAAATG
This sequence comes from Pseudotsuga menziesii, assembly GCA_001517045.1. Taxonomy (NCBI): domain Eukaryota; kingdom Viridiplantae; phylum Streptophyta; class Pinopsida; order Pinales; family Pinaceae; genus Pseudotsuga; species Pseudotsuga menziesii. Next base: position 15,165 of record LPNX010504674.1, on the reverse strand, counting down.
GTAAAAGCACTTTCGGTGGCTTAGGCAAGATTTCAAAAAACTCATTAGCCACTAGAAAAGTGTTGCTTTCAGCAGATTAGTGAATAGTCAAAGAAGGGCATTAACCACCAAAAGCAGGTAAAAATGCATTGGTGAAAAATAAATTTCAATGGCTTAGGCGAAATCTCTGACATTTCATTAGCCATCGAAAGGACAGGTTTTCAACAGTTAAAAGGGATTTTCAAAGAGACCATTATTCGCCGAAAGTTGAGTTTCACCGTGACATTGGGAAAATGGTTTCGGTGGCTTGGGAGAAAGGGATATCATTTCATTAGCCACCGAAAGCCATCTTTTTGGAGGCTATCAAACAAATTCTTGAAGGTTGTTAACCACCGAAAACGTAAAAGATGGAAACGGTTATAAATCTATCAAATCAGAGTCCGTCAACAAAACCAGCGATCATTAAAGGGTGTGTAAACCACCAAAAGACAGGGGGTTTCATAACTATGTGAGTAAATGAGTAAGGAGGTTGTTATTTAAAACTAATAAGGACTGATGTGATGAAACCCTCCTTCTCCCTCCATTTGTCCACCGAACTGCAGAAAATCCAAATGAGTATCCAGGGTTTATTTTAACATGATTGCTGAGCAAGGGGTCTCGAAAAGATCAACTGAAGCCATCACCCTCTGACCTTAGCATCAATCATGCAGGATAAAGCCCTCAAAATCAGTGCCAAATCTTCAGTACACCCCACCCTCGAATTTGGCATTTCTGTCCACCAGAAAGCCATCTCTAAGAAGCATCCTTCTAAAACACTATCATACAGAATTTGAATTTATTGTTGTAGGAACCCAGGAGTGACATTCAACAAGATGAATAAGGGAGGACCTGCTCTCAGGTAGAAGTTGGGAGATATCAGCTACCTGGAGGCACATCCAGAAGTTTGTCAATTTTTTAAGGATGTTGGCTGCTATAGGTTTTGTGAGAAGATTCAAGGTTCACACTAGCAGGTGGCTGAGGCATTTTCCTTCTCTTTCAATGGATCCAAGGCATTCATAGGAAAAGAAGAATTATTGATATATGAAACCCTAATTACTGAAGTGATTGAACTCCTTAACATAGGAGAGAAGTGGTTTAAGACCACCATACAAAAGGATGTAGAGTTCATATCTTACCTGAAGCCTGAACATAGGAAGGTGGTGTGGAAGAAAAGTGTACCATCCTCCTGGCTAGAAGAGAGGTGGCAGCAGCTACTAAAGGCCATTGTGGTCTACATAACATGTGAAGAGAGATACAACAAAGCTATGATATACCATTTCAAATTGATGAACCACTTCATAGGGAGAAGCCCACTGAATTTTCCTTTTTACTTACACATGAGTTTGGCAAAGATGGCACACCAGGTGAAGGCCCCGCCAACCAAGATTGCTGGCAAACTCTCTCATCATGGCCTTATCCAAATTTTGATCCAAGAATTGTTGAAGAGGAGGAATATGGCATGGCCTTACTTCTTATTTTGGAATGGTTTTGAAATAGGCCTTCAACCAAAAGAAAAGGGATAGTCTCCTGCTAAAAAGTCCAGCACACCAAGAAGTGGGAAAAGGAAGAGAAGGGCTATATAGCCAACAGCAGCAGAACAACCTTCTTCCTCTTCCAAAGCCAAGAAGGTCAAAAGAAACTTCGATTTCAATGAAAAGGGCTGGGAAGTTACAACACACAATGAGAACATTCTGAACCTACCCTACTCAGATTCAGAAGAGGAACAGGAGGAACGTGCAGACCTAGCTTTGCAAGTTGTAGCAAAGGTTGATGAAATCCCATCACCTACACCAAAAGAGCAAGATGAACCAACAGATAAGGTTTCCTCTAGAAATCCTAAGACTCAAAGGATAAATCAGTTGTTGAGGCAAGTGTATTAGATGGAGATTTTGGAAAGGGAGATAAAGAAAAATAATGCTGCATTGACCAGTCGAAACAAGCTGCTGCATAAATCTTACCTAGAGTAGAGAGAAAGGTATATCTTTCTAAAGAGACTAAATAAAAGGTACCTGAAAGACAACACAAGATTATACAGAATGATTAGGCTTCAAAGATTGCAGTTGAAGGAGGCTAAGAAAAACCATAGCACCCACCTCACATTGGAAACCCTAGTTGAAGCTACAGTAAGCCTTTAGCCTCCAGAAGCAAGCCAGGCTGCTGTTAACCTTCCTAACATAGAGCCTACTGAAGAAGAAAGATGAGAAAACAAACTGGAAACAACAATTTTGGAGGCATACTAAGAATTTTTGAAGAACAGGGCTTTCGGTGGCTTAGGCGGACGTTGAGGCAATTCATTAGCCACCGAAAGCACCGCTTTCGGCAGCTAACTGTTCTGATATTTTGGCCTCTTAACCATCAAAAGTAGACAAAGGCATAGGATTGATTTTTTACATGCAGGATCAGTTTTTGGTGAACATAGATGGCTCAGGGACAAAGTATAAAGATGAAGGATGCTGAAGAAAACATTAGGGAAGGTATGCTTCCATTTTGCTGTGAGATAACAGTAGAAAAGGTCACCAATACTTAACTGTCAAAGTGAAATAGTGAATTAATCAGCAGAGGACCAGTGGCAGTGATTTCCAACACCTACTTTAGTTATCAGAAGGTTCATACAGTGAACAAATTCTACAGTTAGTTAGACTAGTAGTTAATTAGGGTTTTTTGACCGAATTATGCAAAAAACAATTATTTTGTCTATTTTTATTAAATCAGATCCAATTTTTTAGGATCTGAGTATTTTTGTAAAGGTTATAAAGCCTAATAATTATTTTATTGAAAGGGTTTGACTTCGGGGACTTGTAGACCATTTCTATTGTTAAGCTTCTCATATTGCTCATGACCTAATATAAGCTTTGTTGTTATCATATGTTCAGCTTCCATTTTCTGTCTTATCTGTGCTTATGATTGAATGTGTTATTCAAGTTTTATTCAGATTAATTGATGTCCTATAGCCATTACCCTATTGGCATATTGATGCAATTTGAATTATAAGTGATTTCCTTGTCATGATTAGTCATTTATATATATCTGTTTTTATGTATGAATCTGCCAGCATTAGAAGTTCTCCATCTCTGCACCATATTGTCAACCTATGAACAATGGTAATTAGAAGACTTATCCTTGATTGAATTTCATGCATGTCTTGAGAGTGTGAGTTTTATAGGTCACTTGACTTGATCCACTTAGAAAACCATAAAAATATTTAAGTTACCAGGCATCCTCGAGCTGCAACCTAGACGAGTTTCCTGGAGTGATAACACACTGCATGACGATACTTCCATGACGACACTTCATGAAAACTCCTGTTAGTCACTTAAAATGCACCTGTAATGGAGGAGCCATATCTAGATTTATGCAACTCTATTTAACCTCTTCTTTATACCATTGGGAAGGTATGATATCAAGGAAAAACTTTCTAGACGACACCAATCCCTGAAAGTGCTTGAAACTACCTTAAAAAGTGGATTGTTTTGACCCACTTGTGAGTTTTCCTTAGAAAAACTGTGTGTCACTCATGAATTTTCTTAAGTAAACCCACGAGTATACCTTGAAGTGGCCAAAAAAATATAAAAATATAAAAAATCTCAAAGTTGGGGTGTTTTGGGTGGTTTTGGAAATGCTCCTTTGGTTGTAACTAATCCCTGTTTGACCCTAACTCTTCACAATATATATAAGAGAGGGAGAGGGGTCCATAAAAGGGGACTTAGACTTTGCATTTTTATGCTCCTGAAATTGGGATTCTCATCCCCCCTACATTTTCCCTACCTATCCTCTCCCTTGTTGTAGAGCTTGGAGGCTTAGATTATTGGAGAAGAGAAGCAGAAGATCTAGATTAAAGCTTTCACGAGGTGCCTTGCATGAGGAGAAGGTATATCGTGTACTTCTTCCACTTGATAATAAATATTCGATGCTCTTCCCTTTCCAAATAATTGTCTAATGTATGTTGTATATCTGTTTATGATTACATGTTGATGATTATCATATTAGGTTTTCATGTTATCTTGATTATCATTTCTGTATATGTTTTCAATTTGGTTTGAGGAAGGTTGAAGCTTACTTTGCAGGTCTCTTGGATTGAGGAGCAAGAGGAGCAACATGAGGGATAGAGAAATCTTGGATCAACCTTCAAATGCCAGGTATGAACCCTTTGAACCCTTGAATCTTGTCTATATTTATGCTTACAATAACTTTATGTATTAGTCTTTATACCCCTAGTATGTTGGTGTCCTTAACCCCATCGATAGGAACACTTTACCCAAAAACAAAACTAGTGACTTTGCTAGGGAAGCCTTATCTATTTTGGGGTCTCCATGCTTTGTTTTTCCAGTCTAATTAAGGTTATAAGTGCTTCTTACAAGTTAGGAGTTACTCTTAAGTCTATTTGAACACCTTCTTTGCCTTTTTAAGGTTGTTTTTGACCTTTTTGTTTGTATTTCCACCACCCACTCGCGACTGTTAGGCTGTACAGTAGTGTTTTCCTCATGTACTCATGAATTCCCTTAGGGAAACCTACGTGTAACTCACACCTTTTCTTAAGAAAACTTGTGAGTGCTCTGTTTTAGTGATTTCTCACTCTTTTTGGGCATGTTTGGGGTGGTTTAGTGCTATCTGAGGACTCCTCCTGGGTCCTCTGTTTGTGTATCACCACTACGAAGTGGTGTCTCTAATTGAGGGTACTCTTTAATTTATTTGTAATCCTTTTTCAAAGTCTTTAGGGATTGTCCTTTTCTCTTTCCCCCACCTCCTTCCTTGGCATGACGTTGTTGTGCAAGGTGTGGAGCAACCTCTATTAGTACATTTGGACTGAACTTATGAGTCTTTATATCTCTATCTCTTTCATTCTTGTTGTTTAACTCCCTTATTCCAAGGTGGTTGGATTTTTCCCTTATGCAAGTGTCCCTTGTAAGAGAAGTATTATCTCACTTTAGTGCAGCCTAGGGTCTGTTTGGTGGTTTTAGAGAAGAAGTCCTTTTGCTTTGTTTATATCATCTGGATGCATTAGTTTGTAGGTTTTTTTTCTTTATCATTTATAAATAAAAAGTAAAATAAAGAACAAGTATTTTCTTTATGTGCATTCAAGATAGGGTTTAGTCTTAGGTGCATTGCATACCTCCATTTTTGAAGATACAAAAATAAATCATTCTTTTGTGGCCTTTATTTTCTGTTTTGAAAAGAAAAAGAGAAGTAAAAGTTTTCATTTTGATTCTCTTTCACATTAGTTATCTTATATCTTATTTCAAGTCAAAGCACCATTGGTTTCATTGTCGCTACCTTTGAGTAATCAACATCCCTTAAAAAGAACGATAACATTTAAAATATATTAGTAACATTTATATTTCTAGGGACAACAAAAACTAGTATAGGATAGTGTTTTGGGTTAGGGACATCTTTAACTGACCAAAATTTTAAAATCAAACCTAGTGGCCTTTCATTTAGGAAATCCAATCTAATAAAGAAAGACAGCTGAAAGCTCCTTTAACATAGTAGTCAAGCATGAGGTTTTACGATACTAAGTTGTGGAGATACCCCTCCTATACTCGGTTGAACATACACCAAAGATGCTGAACGTTTGGGAACTTACTCAGTACCTCCTTCTGGCCCCATGTGGTGCCTAGTACTGTTTGAGTTTCTAGGATTAGATACCCTGCACATGTGCATTGGATGGACTAATGAATTTTTCGCTAGACATTTTTTGTGATCTTCGTAGCCTTAGTATCTATACTTCTAGGACTCTACACTAGTTATGGTGGAAGGCTATTTATGCTATACCTAGGGTAGGAACGAGAGGAAATCCATTACAAATAATTTTGGAAAGCGATTTGGTGATTCAAGTTCTTGGAACCAAGGTGGTGTATTGTCGATCCCAAGTAACTGTTCTTTGTCCTTCACTAGTTATTTCTGGGCCCTCATCATCCCATACTCTATTTTGGAAGGTATGATTGTGTGCCTAGTCTTGATACTTAGTATTTTTTCTAGTGGTGCACTCTATGTGCTGTTGGTTTCCTATTGACCGAAGAATTTTATTTTTTGTTAAGTTAGAACTATGGCTAGTACCCCTACAGACACCAACTAAGAGACCCTCAAGCTAGGGGCTTCTTGTTCTTTTCCTTTGACTGGGAATTTTGGTGTTCCCTTGATGGCCACTTTGAATCTACCTAGATTCACCCTAGGGCTACCGGTTTGGTTGTTTTCCGCTCTAACTGTCCTGAATGCTAGAAAGAATGTTAGATCTCCTAACATTGACATCTCAATTTTTTTCTTCATTTATGAAGCAAAGTTTACACTTAGAATTTGTATATCACTTCCAAATATGATATTATCTATGTAGAATAAAATAATGGTCATATTTTTTTTTTCAAAATTTATGTATAGATTACTATCAGTGGCCCCCCTTATATATCCTTGTTGCTTCAAATAATTGTCAAGTCTTGAGAACCATGCTCTTGGAGCTTGTTTAAGATCATAGAGTGCCTTCTTAAGTTTGCAAACCCGATTTTTATTTTCTAATAAGATAAAACCTTTAGGTTGGTCAAAATAGACTTCTTCTTCAAGTTATCCATTAAGAAAATCATATTTTACATCCATCTGATGTACTCTGAAGTTTTTGTAACATGAACATGCTAAGAACATTATGATTGCTTCAAGTCTTGCTACAGTTGCAAAGGTTTCTTCAATATCAATACCTTCCACTTAAGGATATCCTTTACATACTAACCTTGCTTTGTTTCTTATCACTTTTCCATTTTCATTTAACTTGTTTTTGAATACCCACTTGGTTCCTATAATATTCTTATTTGCAGGTCTTGGAACTAGTTCCCAACTTTGGTTTTTCTGAATTTGATCCAATTCTTTGTTCATGGATTTGATCCAATCATAATTTTTTCTAGCTTCTGCAAAACTCTTAGGTTCCACTACTAATCGTAAGGCTTGTTTATTGAATATTATTTTTCTTCTTGTAATTCTCCTACATCTTTGTCACCTATGATTTGTGTCTCAGGATGATGTTTTTGTATTCTCCTAGATGGATATTTTGTATTAGATCTTGGAGAGGCTTCACCTCCACTTTCCTTGTGAATCTTCCTTTTCTACTCTTTCTTATTCTTATTCTTCTTCTTCTTCTTCTTCTTCAGGAACATCCTCATGTTGTGAACTTTATTCTTCTTTTTTATCTTTTATTTATTCATCATCAATTTCTTTCAACATCCTCACTTACTTGGATTTGTATTCTTGACTTAGTATCATCAATCATTACATTTTCACTTTCTATAATCTTGTGCGACTTTAGATTGTAAAATATGTATGCCCTTTTTGTGTAAGAATATTCAAGAAATATTCCTTCATCTGTTCTAGAATCAAACTTTCCTAGATTATCATTTTCTATTTTTATGCAACATCTACTTTCAAAAAATTGAAAATATGTAACTGAATATGGTCTTCCAAACCATAGCTCATAAGGAGTATTGTTGTTACTTACTCTGTGCTATCCTCTATTTTGTATATAGACAACTGTATATACATATTCTCTCCAATATCCATTAGGAAGTTTTGCTTCATTAACCATAGCTCTAGTTGTTTCCTGGACTATCATATTCTTTCTCTTAACTACTCCATTTTGCGGAGAAGTTTTTGTTGTTGAAAACTATCTCTTGATTCCATGAATTTCACAAAACTCTTTGAATTCATTTGAGGTGAAATCTCCACCATTATCTGATCTTAGACATTTAATCTTGTGATTTGCTTGATTCTCAACAAGTTATTTGAAGGATTTAAATTTCATAAAGGATTCTGATTCTTCTTCAAGAAATTTCATCCAAGTCATCCTTGTATAATAATTGATTAATAACATAAAATAATACTCACCTTGAAAGATTTTAGTCCTTGTTGGTCCACAAAGATCAGTGTGAATTATTTGTAATGGCTAAGAGGTTGTATGTTGTTTGATTTTGAATCTTATTCACTTTTGTTTCTCATGAAGACAATTTCTACAAACATGATTTGGTGGTTTTATAATCATTGGAAGATTTCTTACAGCTCCCTTCTGAGTAATTTTTACAAGATTGTCAAAGTTCAGGTGCCCCATCCTTCTATGCCATAGAAAAATTTCATCAATTTGTATCATGTAACACTATTCTTGATTTTCTAGAATATACACATTGCTTGGAGTTCTCACAAAAGTTCCAACTAGTTTTCCTGAATCTTTTCTTCTGATTTCACACTTTATGGAATAAAATATACATATGTGTCCTTAATCACATGTTTGGTTCACACTCAAAAGATTAGGTTTTAAGTTCTCTACAAGAAGAACATTTTCGGCTTTCATCTTTTTTCTAATAGCCACTGTACCATTCCCGATTATTTAAGAGGATAGATTATCTCCAAAGGTGAATTTTCCTTTTTTCTTCCTTTTTAGGATTAGGAACTTAGTTGGGTCACATGTCATGTGTTTTGAGCATCCACTATCTATATGCCATATATTTTGTTTTTCTATAGCACATAGAGATAATGAAAATTCCACATCATCCTTCTTCTTCCAAGCTATCCTTTCTTCTTTTCCTTGAGATTTTGAGGCGTCATACATAGGAATTACTAGTTTACACTTTCTAGCAATGTGTCCCTAATTACCACATTTGTATCATTCTGTACTATAAATCTGTGGATGAGCAAAATAATTGTAGTTTCTTCCTTTCAGATTGTTTCTGGTAATATTTTTCTTATAGATAGAAGTATGTGATGTAATCCCTTTCTCCACAGGAGTATTTAGTTTACAATTTCTAGCCATATGTCCAAAATTGTTACAGGTGGAACAATTTCCTAAAAAGAGTCACTGATGTTTAATTGTCACTGGTATTTTAGGTATCATATATGTTCTTTGTAAGAGAGAACCATATTTCTTACTTTTAATTGGGCTCTTGAGTACAACAAGATAATTTCTTTTGTTTCCATCTTGGTTTGTGGAAGAGGAATATCTTAATCCATATTTATTGCTTGATGGTATTTGGACACTTAGTATATCATCTAGAGTCCTTGAATTGTTTTCAAAATTTGATTTGATAGATTCTTCATCCAGTTTCTTTCTAAGGTGCATAATATCTTCTTCAAGCCTTTCAAGTTATTGTATTCTCTTTTTGAGCCCCTATTGTAGATTGTTTTCAGCTCTTTTGACTTCTAGAACTTGATTTTTTAAGTCAGCAATCATTCTTTCTGCATCATTGCTTTTCTCTTCAAATTCCATCATGCAAATTTTTGACATTTTGTACATTCTTTTATACTTCTCTAATTCTTCATGAGAATTTATAACTTCTGCTTCAAGATCTACAACATATTCTATTTCTTCTTTAGGGATATCATTTTCAAAACCCATGAATATGACTTTAGCATCTTAACTCATTTCATCATCTTCATTGTCTTCTTTGGAATTTAGGTTTTTCTTATTTTTCTGAAACTTCTTCTTGTATATGGTATTATTCTTTTTATATTTCTTATGAAGAAAAGGTTCTTCATCATCAATATGCTCTTGTTTTTGGTAAGGACACCTTTTGGAAAAATGTCCAATCCTTCCACAGTTAAAACATTTCAAGGGTAGCTTGCCTTTGTACTTTCTAGTGCCTCTCTCAAGTTTCTTGACGAAGAGAGCTTCCTCATCATCTAGGTCCTCAGATTGGATCTTGGATATGGTTTTAAAGGATGATTCCTTCTTTGATGATCCATTTTGTCTTGTTCTCATCTCATAGGTAGTGAATATCCCATGTAGTTCATCTATTGTCATAAGTTTAATATCATCTCATTCTTCTAAAGAGGACACCTTTGAATCATACTTGATTGGAAGGGTTCCCAGTACCTTATTGACTATGTATTTCTCTTTTATTTATCCTCCAATGACTCTAATGGCATTCACAATTTTATCTACTCTTAAAAGAAATTATTCAATATTTTCTTCCTCTTTCATTTTTTGGTTTTCGAACTGTCCTCTGTAGGTCTAAAGTTTGGATTCCTTGACTTTGGGCGCTCCTTCATAGACACATTTTAGTTTTTCCCAGGCATGTTTGGATGTTTTGCATTGCATGACTTTTACAAGTACTGGTTCTGTTAACCCACTCACAATTGCATTTAGGGATTTTGCATTGGCATCATATCGGCTTAGTTATCCTTTGTCTACAGGTATGTCATCTAGTACCGTATATTCTATTTCAACAGTCCCCCAAAATTTGTGTAGCAGGGCCGAATCCCCAGCTACGTGCAGAAGCACCTACCTTCCGTCTATAGGATAGAAGGGTAGAGTCAACTGAATGGAAGAACCTGCAGCAAAAAGTGCTAGAAAACCTGCAACAAGTTATCAATGGAGAACCTGCAAAATACTATTAGAAATAAACCAAAAATACATCTAAGCTACAAACTAGAAATCAAAGCAATACATGGAGATCATTAGACCTAAGCTCTTTGTTGAAAATGGGCCACCATGCCCTATCTCAAGAAGCAGCCTCTCCTTACTGGTTTGAATGGTGTGGAGCTAAGCTCAACACACATGGGAGAAAAGGGAATGAGAGCAATGAATGGATTGAGAGAGTTGACTCCTCAAGGCACTCATATAGGTAGAGTAACGGTAGGCAGAGAATGAATGTTTTGAGAGTGAACCCCACCCCTGTATTTATAGCTTTTTTCTCATGTTTTAGGGTTTTTAGCCCTTGGTTAGGGTTTTAATCCATTTCTAGGATTTTAAGCCCCTTTCCACCTCTTTTTAGCTCCCTTTGGGGTTTTTAGCCCTTTTTAGGAGTTTTAGCCCCTTTTTGAGGGGTTTAACCGCTTGGTGAGCTAGTTCTGGCTCGTTTATGGGTTTTTAAGCCCTTTTCTAATGTTTTTGAGCCTTTGAGGGGAAAACATAGGTTAAGTAACGGTGTGGGGGTCAATAGGGGTTAGGAAATGGATGTCTTTATGTGGTGTAGGCCATTTAGATCAAGTCGGGTGATTTTTTGGGTTAACAAATTGCCCCTTGATGTGTGAGGGTAGGAGCTGATTGTATGGCCAATGGACATCACGAAATTTTCTAGGGGAGAGGTGGTGCTTCCTGGGTTGGGACATGGTGGCTTTTGGTTTTTGTATTAATATGGTTCCCATAAATGGGTGAGATACAAATAATGTGTGTCATGTATATAGACGAGGCGGGCATCCCCATGGTCATGACAATGTCAAAAGAATAATGTGATATAGCCTTTAAAATGCAAGGGCCGATCATGTACAACTGTTGTTACATAGTGGTTTCCTCAATAAGAGGCTGAAATACAATATTGATCTGAAGAACTGCTACATTGGACCCATGGAATTCTCATGGAATGCTATATCTTCATAACTAATGGTCTGTTGGATCGAGAATGGTACATAACTGTAGGGACTCAATGACAGAGAGTCAGAGTCTCTGTGGTACAATATGTTGCATCAATCATGAATCTATACCGAATCACTGCTCCAGGGATTTTGAAGACCGTCTCCGACACAACCTGGAAACCACAAGGGACATGAACTTGTTTTGGTCCCTCAATAGACTCCTCAATGTGCTAGAGTCAGGTGACATCTAGGGTCTTCAACCAAATACTGCATAGACCAATACCCTGTATGAATCTCAATGGTCCGATGATGGATCTGGAGTTGAGCACGTGAGATACAACCATCCAAAGAGGCACTAAGGACTCCTCTCGAGTGGTCCAAGGAACTCATCAATGAGGTTAATGAAACCAGGATACAGGGACCTCTGGGTCTATCCATTGGAATACATGTGTTGTCGTTGATAGAGGGAGACCTGCAATTGATCAAGGGGATGATGTTTCCCTAACCAGAAGCATGAGGGAGATAACCAAGGGTGTGAGACAATTTGGGTACTGACACACTGAATTGGGGAACAGGGGTAGAAGGGGTACAGGGGACTCAAACTTCCTTTGTTCAGAATATGACAATAGGGCTGACCTAGCAGCAAATGAAACTTGACTCATAGGAGGCGGATCATAGCTGTAATACTAGGAATGTAACTACATATGGGAAATACTTGGGGGGGGGGGGGGGTTAGACACTTTTGATGTTTATAGGATCCAAGGGAGACTCATTGCAAGATACTCTGAACAAAGGCGACCCAAAATGGGAATGCTGTTGAACTGTTACATGTGGGGTGGTGTCTAGAGACATCATTGTGGTACGATGTCATGGATTTTTAGGAATCCCAAGAAAGTACATGCTCGATGGTGATTTCAATTTTAGAGATTCTGAAAGCATGAAGAAGAATCCACTGAGGGCTCTTTTTCGTTGATAGTATCATGTGCCCAAAAAAGGATAAAAGTGTACATATGAGAGCTCACCCATCCTTTGGGGGATGGGATACTTCTTTAACGTTGGTAGTCCAATCAGGACAGAAAAGGTTAAACCTGTACTAATTGGATGATGATTCAAATACTTTTATGAGCATGAACAAAAACCAAGTTTTCTCAGTGATCTTTTCTTTATGAGAAGGCTGGAAAAGAGCTTAAAGACAACCCATGATGAGATTTTTCATAGAGTTTGGTTCCCATGCCCGAGAAAGCATAAAAGGATGCAGAGGGATATGTTCTTTGCTTGAGTATGCCAAGGTGGTCCTTTTCATATAGTAGTCTACATAGTCCGTAAAAGGAGGTAAATGAGACGTTGTAGACACCCTTTATTATACTTTAACGAGTGGGAAAGGAAGCAAGGGTTCTTGACAATATTTTCATTATTTTAGGAGTCAGAAAAGAGCTTAAGAGAAAATTCATTATGGTCAACCAGGCCGAGGGAACTAGTGGTGCCCCATGGCAGGATAGTGGGGGAGGTCAAAGGTGACCAATTGTGCATCATGGATGGAGCAGGTGGCTCTTAAACACACCATTATATGCACTGGATGGTTTGTAGTAGAGGTACGCTAACTGAGGTGACCTTCGGTAATAGGTCCAGAGAATTAGTGGAAGCACCAGTGGACAAAATAGACTACATATGATGCAGGCACAGGTCCAGAGGTATTTATATTGCCAAATGCATGCCAAAATGATACAACCTCCGGGAAATGGTCAGGGAACCTGCATAAGCTACGGTGGATGGATTAGAAGTTATATGTGAAGAGCATGTAAACCAAGGTAACTTCCAGGAAATAGCCCCAAAAATTACTTATCAAACATGAGATGATGGTCCCGTAAATAGATGGAGGATGGAAAATTGAAACCAACAGTGTGAACAATGACCAAAATGGACTTCGTATGGCTCTGTTATGCTCGTAAGAAGAAACTAGACCTAATGAGGCCTATAAATGGGTGGGGACCAATTCTTGAAGTGTCAATGTCACTGTTCATTGCTGAATTGGAGAGGAGGGCCCCAAAATTCCTTTACTAATTTATTTTGTTTCGACCAATGGTTTCGAGATCTGTGACTTGTAGCTAAGAGTTCTTGCAAATCCCATCTTTTTTAGTGGTTTACATTTTTAGTTTGCTCACCTGGGATCCTCCTCTATCCTACTAGGTCTTCTCGAAGCCAGGTCTCTCTTTTCAAGGGAAAAGGAGCGTCTGGGTCACCTTTACTAGTCGTGCAGGTGCGAATGGGTCACTCCTATCAGGCTGAGAGGTACGACCTGCAGTCGCTCCTGTCTAGACTAAAAGAGAGACCCAATCGTACCTGTCTGTCCTGTATGAGATATTTAGTTGCTACTTTTGTCCTAATAGGTGTGATTTGATCTTGGGTGTGCTTTTTTAATGAGAGATGGGGATAACAACAGTTTTGTACTTGTGTAGGATGGCCCCACCAGTGTGGCGAGAGCGAAACTGCAAGGATTTAAAGAGAGATGCACTCCGAGATGCAAGTACACAGGATACACTTGCTCGCTGTGGACTCATCAAGTTCATGCAGGTGCCTTTGAAGAAGAGCATGTAGCTATTACTTGAGGTATTAGTGAGTTTTTGGGATGCACAAGGGGAGTGCTTTATTATACATGGGCATCATATTGAGATTACACTACAACATGTATCTTCCTGACTGGGCTCCCAATGTCTGGAGTGGTTAGCGATATGACGCCAAAGCTCTCATATGGGGATATGCTTGATGAGCTCTGCGATAGGCACTGCTATGCCTCTGCGTATGTACATGGATCACATATTTTTATATGTGATATTGAGAGTCTTCCGACTCGTGTAGTTGCAGCAATGGTGCTATGAATCTTGGGTTCTTCTGGGAACCACAAGATATCTAGGGGTCAGCTATGGGAGGCACATACTTTTCCTGGTCCCAAATGTATTTTTTTGCTCTTTGGCGTGCTTTGAACAACGCCAAGTTGGTTGGAGGGTTGTTCTGCTTTGCCTCTTTTGTGTGCGCCTTCTTCTTTGAGAGGGTTCCGACCCTTAGGCCGCATGTAGCAGTGCATGACGGTGGGCCATGGGAGCCATGCATGTGCCGATGGCGCGAGATGATGATCCGTGAGGGAGGTGATATAGTGGGCTGCTTTTTCACTTAGGAGCTACTGGATTAGTGGAAGCAGATCCCAATAGTTGTGGAGGATTACCCATATGCAGATATGGACTACACTAGGGATGTGAGGATTACCCATATCCATATATAAAGTGCTTATCTTGTTGGTAGTTGCTTGATATACTGGGGTTTGATGATATCTTTGTGCGCATGTGCAGATATTGGGCCGCGTCCACCAACAAGTTATCAACGTCACATGGGTGTAGTGGTGGGGTTGGAGTTACCTGTGCATAGGAAGGAGTGGAAGGTTATTGATGATCTGCGGGGGCTTGTGGAGGGCCTCCTAGAGGGAATGATGGATGATGGGTGGAAGCACATGGACTAGGATCTTATTTCTTCCTGCTACCATGCTCCCCATGATTGGGTCCCTTTGATGAGGAGGATTGCTTTTGCGGCCGAGTATGTTCGGGCGGCGGCACTGGGTGATGTTTTGATGGATGATGATGTTGCTGAGGAGGAGGATAGCTCTGAGGAGGGGACAGAATCAATGGAGAAGGATGATGAGTCCGGATCTGATTAGTAGCTTAGGGAACTACCCCTAGTGTAGCTAGGGTTTTCACCCTAGCTTGTGCTGATGAGCACCTACTAAGGAATCTGGAATCCTTAGTAGCAGTTCGATAAAACAAACAGTAAACTGGAAAG
>LPNX010504666.1:136713-153726 GCA_001517045.1 Pseudotsuga menziesii | reverse complement strand
TGTATATCATGTTTCACATGTATTTCAAATGAAGGAATAGGATCAACATCAATAAAACAAGAAGAATGTAGACTTTATTCTTCCAAAGAGGGATATGTACCTAAAGGTTTATGATCATCGGAATAGACAAAACAAAAATAATTATTTTGACATGCAATGGGAAATACAGGAAAGAACTGATGAATAAGAACAAAACCTCATGGAGGAATGTAACAAGATGATACCCAATCCTTCCATTTGGCTTCTTCATTTTTCTGTCAACAAAATTCTCCTTGTAGTGGAATCTTTAATCGTGGAGTCACTGATGAAAAATTGTAGTCTAAAATATTTTCTAATTTTGTTCACCTCTCAAAATCAGATGAATAATGAGATCCCGGGGAATATATACTTCAGCTTTGTCCTCGGAAATGGCACCAAAGATGTTAGTGCCTGAAATTGTTCTCAGACTACTAGAAGAACAAGCCAACACAATCTCAAAAGTAAAATTAAATAAAATAGGTTTTAGGGTTTTGGTTTTCAAAAACTTCATCAGCAAGGAGGAAATAAACATCCATAATCTAATACAGAACTAAATCATGCAAATTGGGTAAACTAGGGATCAAACACATCCCAATAAGCCATAAACATTACACATGAAATATTAATTCCAACCACAAGCTACAAGCATTTACATGAATAAACCTTTAAACAGGAAATGAAATTGTAGACTAAGCAATCAACTAGATCAAAAATGAAAAAGCATGAGTTATCAAAGCTCCAAAAGCCTCTCCTTCAGTGAAAAATCCAACCTCAAAACTGTATGTTTGTCTTCCTTTTATCATTACAAAGGTAAAGTACTTCCATAACTACCTTTTGGATCGAAATTTGAAACAATTACATCAATTAGTTACATGATAACTCAAAATATTTAAAGACAATTAACCCAAAAATAGCAAATCGGATTTGGGGAAATTTGGCGAATTTCTAAAAATTTGGGTCTCAAGGACACCTTCATAGCTCTTGATCCGGGACACCTATGCAAAAAATGAGAGAGTTTTTTTTAAATAATTCTATGATGAACAAAAAATCTCTTGGTTTTTAAAAATTCTACTTCAATTGATTGGAATACGTGCTGCAAAATTTGTGACTAAAACAAGAAATTATTAAATAATTCAAACCCTCAAAACAGGCCACAAATATGAATTCAAATCTCTCAAATGATAAAAAAATGTTGCAAAACGGAGAGAGGTTTTTGTGAAAGAGTCTATTGTGGAAAAAAACCTCTTTTGTTTTTCCATAATTTGTTTCCATATCTTTGTAATCTTCTCCCAATGATAATGACAAAAACAGGAAAAACAAAGCTGCTACAGGAATCTCCTCATGAAAATATTTGACAAAGGACTAAAAAATGAGGGTTAGATTATAAATAAAACTTGGAATAAAATTTTATTATAAGTTTTTTAAAGCTTAAAGATATACATATTAACTAAGAACAAGATCTTGTTATAACACCATGAAAATCTACATTTGAACTGTCTACCCAAAATTTGATAAATTACCAGTTTAAAAATGATTTATGGATATTAAACATGAATGCTAGGAGAGCCCACAATGGCTCCCTAAACATTCATTCATTATTCACAACAACCAAGAGAACAAGATGGCTAGATCGTTCATCTCTCAAAATCATAATTGAATTGGTTATCAATGTGGCCTCTAAAGTTTTTGTTTTCTTTATGTCTCTTAAGACTAAAGAAACAAGGAAAATGGGGTGTTTTTTTTGGGATAATGCGAAGAACCCCCCTAACTAATAGGTTTTCCATTGTCTAAGTTACCACGAATCAGGGGCATCTAAGCCGTCAAAAATCACCCGGGGATCGCACTCGTCCTGGTGTTGTTTAGGATATTGCACCCTTGTAACCTAGGGTCTAGGGTTACCAACTTACTACTAACTTCGAGACAATCATCTTTTTACAGATAATGGAAAGAGAATAGGAATAAAGTATTGAATTACCCGATTAACGATGGTTGATCCAATCTTGATCTTCTCTCACTCTGCTTCTCTCCAAAGCTTCTAGGGATGTACCTCTTCACCTGCAAAGAGCGAATCCTTCATGTAATATCTCATGCATATATATATCAGAAGTTATATGATCATATAAATCATATAATAAAACATATTCATTAAACCAATATACGTGAAACAAACACAATACAAGATTGGAAGAAGAATTCTCTTTATTGACAAGCGGTGAATAAGATAAGAATACAACCTAGCTTCTGACACAAGGACTCCTATGCAACAAAATGAATCTGAGTTCTGCTGCTCCAAGATTCTGAAGATATACTGCCAGCATAAATTTGCTCTCCCAAAATTGATTGATTAGCCCCACCCCAAGGCCTCTATTTATACTTTGGGAAATAGAGTGGGTTCAAAGGTTGGGATGGTTGAGATAGTTGGGATAGTTATGGATTAGGACCCAGCTAATATCATCTAATATTGATTTATATTTTTTAATGTCAAATTAAGGTATAAGTGGGTATTAATAGAGGCAACTTGCATATAATACATGTGTTGCTGAAGGGGAACTCACGTATGCAAGTATACACGGGTTGCAATGTAGATACTCGTGTATGATACACGAGTTCCAAAGCCTATAGTTGCGTATGCAACCCAAAACCCAGAATAAAAATATATAAGGTTGGTTTGAGGATAATGCATCAAAGTTCATGCACATATATAGTGTTTTGGCCACTTCAATCCTAATTTGTCCTTTTGTGTACCAACATGAGGAATGTTAGCACTCAGACGAAGAAGTGCAATTTTGGTTGATAACAGATGTCCCCTAATGTGTGAGGTCAAAGGGAAGGGATGGCCAAAATACATTATAAGAATTATCTTGGAGAAATTAGAAGTTCAAGGAAGCACAGAAAGTACCTAAAACAAATACATATCAATGTCATATACAAAATCATATCTGAGGATGCCATGTTCAATATACTAGAACACTAGCTCCTTTATAATATTTGATTACATCATATGATATGGTTACAAGACCATGTATATTACAAAGGTGGATCAAAGCCACAATATACAATGATGAGTCTCAAAATCTGGAAGTTGTGTAGGTGAACACAACACAAGATTTTACAACTTAGGTTACAGAGGTGAACCTAAGGTCTTCATCAAAATACAAAGGAACCAATACAACCCAGGCCATGTGAATAGATGTGTAGAAGTTGAACATGGAAAGGAATCGACATATTGTCAATCAATAAGTGAAAACTGACAACTAAAGCAAAGGAAATCACCAATGCTAAAAGTGAATCCTAGGGTACCATCGTCAAAACTCTAGGTCTTAGTCTTTAGGAAGTACCAATGAGAAACCATGATGTGATGAGGAAGGCAATAGATCCTCCAATGAATCACAAGAGTGACTAGGAACTGGATAAAGGAAGGTAGACACAATTGATATCAGATAGGATAATGATGGAATCAGGATAATAATCAAATGTAGGGATAAATCCTTGAACAGTGAGCACGACATAGAGGTGACTGAAGGCAACTTTTAACATTGTAGATAGTACAACTGGACTTATCTGTCATGTAGGAGACATGATCCAATTCCCCAGGTATAAATGACAAGTGGAGGAGTAAGAAACTTGAAGTGATAGTTGAACTAAAAGTGTACACTGAGGCATGAGTATCGAAAAGTTTAGAGAGTGCTATGTTCAAGGAGGAAATGCTACCACCGACTGTAACCCAAAAAAAAACTTCTTCCTTATCTTTCCTATTAAATTTTAATCAGTCTAGGAAATTCAACTCAGGTCTCTCTTCATTTTTGACAAGTTGGAAGAGAATAGGGAATAATTCTTGATAATGTCACTTATTCGTGGATTTTACGAGCCTGAACTAGTACATGCTCATTTGGTGTTTTCATGTTTAGAGAGTTTGAAAACTCCGAAGAAGACTCTAGGGGGGTCCTTTTTTGTCCAATTTAGTCTCCTGAAGCCAAAAGAGTATAAAACATACCACAAAAGAACACTCTTAACTTCCAAAGAAGAGAAGGCGAACATTTTTCATACTTAGTCAAGGAAGTCCGAAAAAGGTTGAAATACCACCTACCCAATGCTCCTTCAAGAGTAGCATATAGCTTGAGTTTTACAAGTGTGAAGGAAAGAAAGATCACTCAAAAAGATCCATTTGATTACGAGGAATGGGGATTGCAACAGTAAACTTGATGCTTTGTTATTAGTGTTTAACGAGCATGACAAAAACATAAAGTACACTCAGAATCTTTTTCATTTTAGGTCCATAGCACGAAAAAGAGAAAACTAAGCTCATACTAGGTGCTCCTTTTCCGTAAGTTTGGTTCCTTAGGTCCGGAAAAGTGATAATTATATGCCTGAGAATACTCTTCTCAATTCCATCGAAAAATGACGATCATTTCTCGTATTATACCACATGGTCCGGGAAAGTGATAACCTACCACCAATGTGTATTCCCATTCACATATTCTTAATGATCTTGAATGGACAAGTTTACTATGCAGTCAATTCTATTTTGAGGAGTTATACCTGGGCCTAAAGAAACTCCATAAGGACTGGGAGCCTTATAAAAGGGATAGCTTGTAAAAAGAGACCAAAATGAGGCTCAATTTGGCGTGAAAAATAGCTAAGAAGGCTCCCCCAAACCTATGAAAAATGCGGCATGAGTACCAAAAGACAATCAATGTGTTCTAAGCTAGGGTACTCATTGAAGGAAATCCCTATCCACAGAAGAAAAATGCTATAGAGAAGGTACTAATGGTTAAATACCATAGTTTGTGGTCAAAGTAGTGATTCTAAGGTTAAGGCGGATTAGGTATAAATGCAAAAATGCATATAAATGACCAAAATCCTACCCTATATGAGTGAAAAACAACTTTGAGTAACCTTGGACTTATTTCATTAGGAAAACATGACATCGTACTAGTTTGATTTTGATAAAAATTAAAAACTATGGGTTAAAAACCCACATTTTGAAATTATTTCTATAAATAGTTCAAAAATAGAAATCAAAATCACCATTTCATATTTTAACCCAATATAGACAAATTTTACCTTTGCCTTCAATCGCTCAGTGTGGACAAACCAGTGGACGATTTTCAAATCCGCAAGTGCCAGGTAAATCAGCTCTTCATGCTCTTTCATTTCATCCAAACAAATATTTAATTTTATGCAAAATTTTAATGTTTTAAGCCAGTTTTAGGGAGGTCGCGCCTTATACATGGGTATGCAACTTAGACAGTCACGTACATGCGTTTTATACGTGACTTGCCCAAAAGAAACCCACGTATGATACACGACATGTCCAAAGTACAGTCACGTATACTACGTAACATGTCCAAAGGACAGTCGCGTATACTGCGTGACATAAGAAAAGCATAATTAGGGCCAAAATAAAAGTTTTTAAATGATTTTTAATGTTTGAAAATGGCTTTATGGACATGCTAAAACATGGCGTTGGAATGTAGGGAGAGGGAACATGAAACCATGGACCAAGATGCACTTTGAAGTGCCCCGACGGTGCATGCATTACGGCAAAGTGGGTTGCTAAAGTTGTTTTGTACCTCACCTATGCAATCTAATGTCCGTTTGTTGGAATTTTTTATCAACTACTAGGATCATGATCTAGGTGAATTTGACCTGCAAGATGAGATTCTAGAAATTGCACTAGAAGACATCTATTTTATAGTGGGTTTGTCACAATGGGGATCTCCTTTCAGAACTATATTGACACTTACTGCATGCCTGGCACTCAGAAAAGGGGAACTTGCATTTCTATTGCACATATCTGCAGCTTGCCATTACAGGTGTTGGTAAGCACAGCAGTAAGGGTTGCAGGATCGTCATCACTTCATCTTGAAACTCGAAACCAAATGAGAATTGCGGTGAAATGTCTATAGGGGGATTTATTTGACTGGTGCTTGGAAGTAATCCCGATAATGAAGAAGAAACTCTCTGACTGCAAGAGAGGCTGATGGAATAACTTCAGTTATTCTAGCATATTGGTGGCCTTTTTCTTTGAGAGAGTGCCTTCTCTAAGTCCTATAGTACCTCTACCATATTTTTATCCCCGTCAACCTAGATTGAGTAGGTGGGGAGAAATATTCCTCCGCTAGGGCAGTGGTGGATTGGTTTAGAGTGTTTACGATTATGACTTATACCTATGGTAGGAGCGACAACTACCAACATTGGAGCAGTTTCCATATGCTTGGATGGATTTTTTGGGTTACAATGACCTTGTCCTCCCTCCTAGTTGGAGCATGGGGAGTGTCAGGTATTTTGGTTTTTCAACTTTTTAAATTTTTATGAATTTTTCATCATAACGATATATACATATGTATAAATTTTTTTAATCCCGTAAATGTTTAAAATGAAGATATTGGACCGGTCTGCCCTGATGGGAATCCTCGTATGTATGTGCGACCAGTGGAAGGGGTGGATCAGGGTTTGATCATTTTTCTTGAGGGGAAGCTGTCCAGGCTTACCCAAAGAGTACCTACTTTACGCATTGAGTAGATCCCTGCCATTATGCAGGAACTAGTGGTTGGTATCCCACCTACCTGGATACGCCTTATGAGAAGGGTAGCAAGAGTAGTGCTTTTTTATATATATGTCGTTGAGGCTGCTACAGCTGAACAAGCTGAAGAGGCCCGAGAACAAGATGACCAGGATGATCAGGGTGACCAGGGTGGTTAGGATGACCAGGGTGGTCAAGATTAGACCTAGGGGCATTTTATGGATTACAATCCAACTTTTGTATATTTTTTTTATATTATACAGTTATGACTGGATCTGAGGATCAAGAACTTGACCTATCTATATGAACAGATATTCACACACACACATATATATCCAGTTTATTTACATGTGTTTTACAATGTATATGTTGTGTATTTTTATGGAATGTGTGTTAAGTGCCAATCTAAGATATAATTCACATACGCATCCGTTAATGAATTTTGATTTCTTGGAATATGATTAAATGTAATAAAATCAAAATTTGTTTCCAATAACCTAACTTCCATAAACTGGTGTAATAAAATATGGTTCCGCACCTGATAAGCTCGATTGAGCTGGGAAACCACCAGTTGAGAGTCAAGTCTGACTTCTAGCTGGGAGATTCCATGTGACAAGGAATCCCATAAAAGCTCAATGATGGCCATGTATTCGGCCACATTATTGGTAGCAACACTAAGGCAAGTGCCTCCAGAGGCAACTAGCTTTGGTGAGGGTGAGTAAATAACCCATGCGGCTAAATCCAGGTTGCAAGTGTGATGACTAGCTCCATATGCAAAACCTATGAATCACTCGAAAGACATCTGTAAAACCAACAAATGATACAATAACAAAAACCGATGAACTATTGTACATAAATTTATATACAATAAAATTACAAGAAAAATTGTTAAGCCCAAGCATAGTACTTCTTCAAGTAGAGCCCATTTCTAGGCCTGGGAAGCTTATTCCCCTTGAAATAAGTTAATTCGTATGCACCTTTCTTCAAAATGTTTGACACGACATAGGGTCCTAACCACATAGACCTAAATTTCCCTGCCCCCAGGGGTTCTTTATCCTTGTCCCAGAGAAATACAAGCTCCCCTTCAAAAAAATCCTAGGTTTGACCAAATTATTGTATTGATTTTTCACCCTATTTTTATGAGCCTCATTTTCAGTCAGCGCATCCCTACGTTGCTCATCTAGATGTTCTAAGTGTAACAAACATTCTTCTAGCTCAGTCGTATCAGGTAACACATGAATGGAAATATATAAGCACAATATTTCCAATTCAACCGGGGTTACTGCTTCCACCCCGTGAATGAGTTAGAAAGGAGAAAAACCTATGGCAGTTTTCACATTGGTTTGATAAGCCCAAAGTGCAGGATATAGTATGATGTGCCAATTTGACCAGGCTGCGTTGAGAGTACATTTGAGAATAGTCTTCAAGGTCTTATTTACTGCCTTGACTTAACCATTCACTTGTGGGTAGAAAGAAGATGAATGTTCTTGTTTAAACCCTAGCATAGTGGTCAATTCAGGAATCATGCTTTTTTGTAAGTGACTACCATGGTCAGTGACAATCTCTTTAGGTGTACCAAAACGTGTGATAATTTGGTTGAAAATGAAAAAAGCTGCAGTTTCCCTACCATCCTTGTAGGTGGGCATTGCCCCTACCCACTTTGCGAAGTAATCCACAGCGACAATGATGTATTTGTGCCCCCCGGTTGAAACTGGGTTGCACATCACGTAATATATCCCCCACTTAGTGAAGGGGCCCACTGAAATGATGGGAAATAACAGAGTAGGATATGACCAAATCTTTTTGGTGTAAAGTTGACAAGGATGACAGTGCTTCATGGCTTCTACACAATCTTTAAAGATCGTGCGCCAAAAATAACCGACACATAAGATATTTTGGACCGTTGCTAACCCAGATAATTGACCCCAACACGCTCCACTATGGGCATCATTTAGAACAATCGCATCCTCTTCGTGTGTAAGACATCGACACAAAATAGAGTCTACCCCTCTATGTTATAAATTATCTCCAATAATGAGGTAGTTTTTTGCATGTAAGCGTAATTTGCGTCATTCTTCTCACGAAAAGGTTGCAAGACACTTCAGAGTTTGGAGATAGACAAGTATATCTCCATACCAAGGGTCAGAAGCAGAAATCAAGAAAATGTGCCCATCTAGGAATGAGTCCTCTTCAATGGCTACATCTTCTTCAATAGGAAATTCTGCAATGAGTTCTACAAAAACTAAGGATTTTTTGGATTTGGTGGATTGAAAATCTAAGTCAAACTCCTAGAGAATGACTATACATTTATTGAATTTTCCTCCAACTATCCATCAGGACAAAACATATTGGAAAGGATTAACATCTGCCACTACTATCGTAGTCCTTAGTAAGATGTAGTGACGCAACCTCTGAACAACATACACAACTGCTAATGCAAATTTTTCGACGTGAGAGTACCTAAGTTCAGGGCCAAATAAAGCACAACTAAGATAGTAGATGACATGCTATTCAAGCTCATCATCCTCCTAGACTAGTACTACCCCTATGGTCGACTCAGATGCGGCTAGATACAATATAAAATCATAGGAGTAATTTGGTGGACACAATAAAGGTGTTGACAACAAAGCTTTCTTTAATGCCTTGAACACAAGTTGTGTGATTTCATCCCATACCAATGGGGTGTCCTGCTTCAAAAGGTGCATGAAACCTTTGGTGATCTTGGCATAATTCATGATAAAACGTCAGAGAAATTTAGACTTCCCTTGCAAGCTCTGAAGCTTCCTGATGGAATGAGGAGGAGGAAGATTTACTATGTCCTCAACTTTCAAAGGATCCACCTGAATACCTTTGTTAGAAACAATGAACCCAAGTAGCCTACCTCACTCGACACAGAAAACACACTTGTGGGGATTCAATCGTATTTTATAATGTCTGCATCTTTCAAAAATTAAACACAAGTGATCTGGGTGGTCAATCCTCTTTCAAGAATGTGTTGGAAGATCATCTAGGTAAGCTTCAACAATAGACTTGATGTCATGACAGGAAAAATTCATTTCTCGTTGAAAGGTAGCCCCTGCATTTTTCAATCCAAAAGGAATTTTCTTGTACGCAAATGTACCCCAAGGACATATGAAAGTTGTTTTATGTTGGTCTTCCAGTTTGATTTGAATCTGGTTATACCCGGAGAAACCATCCATAAACGAAAAGACCTCACTCCCTGCACAAGCATCAATGATTTGATCTATGAATGGTGTGGGGTAGTTATCCTTAGGACAAGATTTGTTTAAATTGTGAAAGTCAGTACAGACACATATCGTCCTTTTCTTTTTGTCGACAATAACAGGTTTGGATACCCATTCTGTCAAAGCTATCGAGTAAATAAAACCAGCTTTCAGTAGTTTTTCAACTTCAGCCTTAATAGCTACTGCTTTACATTGATTGACAGGTCTAAGTTTTTGTCAAACTGGTTTGGCATCAGGATAGGTTTAGATTTCATGTTTGACTATCGATGGATCTATGCCTGGAATCTCCTCATATGGCTAGGAAAACACGTTGCATAATTCCTTAAATAAGGTTGTATAGATAGCAATCTCCTCCGAAGAGCAGTTTGTACCAATATATACATTTTCCACAACATTTGGGTTTGCAGAGGTGTTGATAGGGATAGTAATGGAAATTTTTTCCATATTCCCCTCGGCAAATATGGATAGTGTCCTCAATGAGCCTTTTTCACCTTCTCCACTCTTGGATGTGATCCGAAATGTGAGTGGCTTTGTCCTGCCAAAAGGTGGACAATAAGTCTATGCCGGAATCATACAAGATAGGAAGTTGGAAATGGTTAAGGAACACATTAGCTAGGTCCCAAAAACTACCGAATGCACTAGAGGGCAGTTCAATGTACCACTTTGTTGTGGCACTAGTTAGAGTTCTTTGGAACAATATCAACCGAACGATGTCATCATTTACTGAGTTGGAAGAGCACCACAAGTGAAAGGTGGTGATATGATCCCCTGGATCTTCACCAACTTTGACTTCAAATTTTGGAATATTCGAGGGTATCTTGGTGGGAATAGGTGGCCAGGAGGCATCATGTTTCACCGGGTCATTCATTAGCTTGGATAAATATGGAAAATTCAAAGTTGTCAAAAAAGGAAGTTTGGGCCTAACCAGAGCATGAAAAGTACCAGATTGGGAAGTAGAAGGACTTTCCCCCTGATTCCCAAAAGTAAAGGTGGGGTTGCCCCCAGCTACCAGTTGCGAAGTAGTCGGACTAATTTGGAAAGGATTCCACCCATAAGCCAATGGATTGTTCATATGTGGTGTAGTGTATGTGGTTTGAGCGGTTCTAGTTGAAACTGGAGTTCGAAAAACAAGAGCAGGTATCCCCCCACTAAAGAGAGAGAAAGGAGAGCTCGTGAAAGGAGCTGAAACTGGTGTTTGAAAACCTTGACCATAACGGTTAGTGTTTTCGAACTGCAACCCTACATATGCAGGTGTTGGACCTACATATGGAGCTGATGGGGAAATGTTATCCCCATTCCAAGGAAAACCCTAGACAAATGAAGAGGATCCAATAGGACCACTTTGAGCAGTATGTGCAAAAGAAGGTGAAGCAAAAGGTACACTAGGAATCCTAGTGACCACCCCACCAGAAGTGCCTACTACATTTGTGGAAGCATGTGGTTGAACCACCCAACTAGCTTGAGTTAAAGGAATAGTAGGTACATTTCTTCTAGGGGCACCAACTGGGGAAGTGGCACTCCTTCAACTGAAAAAACTGAGGTGGAGGTAGAAGGAATTTCTCCTGCACTAGACATTAGTCTGCCTACAAGAAAACCAATCACAGGTGAATTGAAAGGACAAACCTGGATGATCACCGGATCATTTAAGTCAGTAAGAGGTGAATTAAAGTTTCTTGCAAACTCGTTAGCCTGCAAGTCTTCTATCTCTACTGTGGTTGTATAAACCTAGTTTGTCCTAGGTTCTGGTTCACCCAGAACTTCACTAATTCCTACCAGTTCAAAAGAACTGTCTGTGTCTAATCTTTGCCTTTGAGAGGGTGGTGGAGGTTCCACTGTAATAAGCAGAGGAAGGTTTTGCAACCTTATTGAACTTCTGATAGGTTGGTCCTCCATGATTGAAAATTTGACTCTTCACACCCTAAGGATGGCTAAACACAAAAAAAATCACATAGCAATCACTACAAAATTTCCTAAAGCCACAACAAACACAAGGGGTATAAGATATGCTTTCTAGAAGAAAGATGAGAGATAGTTACTTGGCGTCCTTGAAGATGTTCTTAGGCATAATCGGAGGAATCACCCACCACCCTCCCACACTTTCTACAAGGGTTACCTTCCAAGCTCGTCCAAGGTCACCCAAAAATAGTCTTCCGGTGCACCTGTGTATGAACCCTAGATGTTAAAGAGACTAAAGGCTACCTCAAATATATTGATTGTCTGGGGGGACAGTCGCAAGCCTGGTTCATACGCATGGGCAGGGTAGCAAAGCCCAAAACCCTATCTAAGATAGAATCCTTAGATGTGCAAAAACCTTGGTCTACGCTTTGACACAGAATCAAAGGGTTATCTCCTCAGTACAAGCCTCCACATGGCCTCGTGCTTAACTCTTGTTTGAGAGGAGCTTCCTAGATACAATCAACATAGAAAAGGGTTTACTTATTGATTGGTCAATTACGTCTGAATTCAAACACTTATGGAGAGTTCAAACTTCCTATTCCACAAGTCAAGCCTGAGCTAGTTGGTGTATTACCCTATAAAATAAAACTTATTAATAATTTTTAAATTATATCGTTCATTTTAAGGGTTGTTCTTAGTCAGAAGGTAAATGGTGTGAAAGACTGTGATATTATAGACTTGATAAGAAAAAGCAAAATGATGTATAAATAAAATTCCAAAGCAAATTGCAACTACTTAAACCAAATTTCTATTCTTTTTGTAAATGTAAGCTAATGAAATTGAAACTAAGTGTTGGAAAAATAAGTCTTCTTTTTATAATTTTTGAAATTTTATTTGAAAATATTGAAAAGAAAACGACTAAAGGCAACTAAATGCAAAATCATAAGATGTTTTTTCTTCACTTTTTCAAATTATTCAAAAACTATAATGCACCTAAATGCAATTTTTTGAGCAAGTTTGAATAATCAGAACATATAAAAAGAAAAATGAAGTATAGAGGACCCAAAATAACCAACTTCAACCAAATAGGAAGAAAACTTGGTAAAAAACCTGACTTGGAAAAACTAATGAATAAAATCCACTAGATTTACTAAAGAACAAGTGACCATCTGACACTACACAAAGAAGCACAGACTATAAGGTATCTAAATCCATGATCACTAACTCAGACACACAACATTGAACTCATAAACCAAGCAGGAGGACCAACTTCAAATCACTAGATGAAAGGATATTCAAACAAAGAAAACTCAAAGCCTTAACAACAAGAAAAAAGTATGGCATATAGGACTTTAGACTTACAGAGTCATGCCAACAACAAAATACCCCTAAGCAGCAAAAAATCAACCAAGACAGGGATAAGAAAACCCTACCCAAAACTTTATGCTACTACAGGATATACGTGATTGTCTTATAGAGCAACCCGCGTACCATACACGAGTGCCTTATAGAGCAACCTGCATATACAAAAAAAAAATTCAAAGAAAGAAAAGGAAATATCTCTAGACACAATACATTGCAAATCAAAGGAAAGATAAAAAGAATACACTCAGAATCAAAGTAAAGACTAGCAAAGCACCTACAGGACGAACCCACAGCAGGCTGCAATCTCTAGCGGAGTCGCAAGTTCTGTTGTTCAGGATATTGCATCCTTGTAACCTAGGGTCCATGGTCACCAACTTACTACTAACTTGCAGACAATCAGATTTTTACAGAGAATGGAAAGAGAATATGAAGAAAGTCTTCACTTACCCGATTAACGACAGTTGATACAAGCTTGATCTTCTCTCACTCCGCTTCTCTCCAAAGCTTCTAGAGATGTACCCCTTCACCTGCAAAGAAAAAATCCTTCAAGTAATATCTCATGCATATATATATTGGAAGTTAGAAGAAAATCATATAAATAATATAATCAAACATATTCATTAAACCAATAGACATGAAATAGACACAATACAAGATTGGAAGAAGAATTCTCTTTATTGAGAAGCGGTGAATAAGATAAGAATACAACCCAACTTCTGACACAAGGAATCCTCTACATCCAAAGGACTTTGAGTTCTGTTGCTTCAAGATTCTAAACATATAACACTAGCATAACTTTTCTCTCCCAAAATTGATTGATTAGCCCCACCCCAAGGCCTCTATTTATACTTTGGGAAATAGAGTGGTTTCGAAGGTTGGGATGGTTGAGATAGTTGGGATAGTTATGGATTAGGACCCAACTAATCTCATCTAATATCGATTTATATTTTTTAATGTCAAATTAAGGTATACGCGGGTATTAATATAGGCAACTCATGTATAATACGTGTTTTTCCCAAGGGGAACTCGCGTATGAAAGTATACGTGGGTTGCAATGAAAATAATCGCATATGATAAGCAAGTCGCAATGCATATAGTAGCGTATGCAACCCAAAACTCAAAATAAATATATATAAGGATGTTTTGAGGATAATGCATAAAAGGTCATGCACATCTATAGTGTTTTGGCCACTTCAATCCTAATTTGTCATTTTGTGTACCAACATGAGTAATTTCAGCACTCAAATGGAGAAGTGTCATTTTGCCTAATAACACCTGGACCGCACCAACCCTTAACATGGTTGGATTTGTCTAATCCCTTGGATTTGAACCACCGACCTTTCCTCTTAGGTGGAATCTTATCCATACCCCGCCACCAACTATTTTACATCTCATAGATAGGACAATGGAATGGGTTACAGACAAAAGGAATTCACATTATTATCCATATTCCAAAGATCTTCTGAAATTTAATTGGGTGGATAAGAGCAACATGGAAATAGTTGGCGGATAAGGCAGGGTGGGAGTGGGGCCACATACCCTTTGCTAGGTTTACATGGTGGTTAAAGATCCCATGCATTGTCCATGAGTATTAGCGGTAAATGTTATGGATCAATACCTTCAATTTCAAACCCTACTTATGGAATGATACCCAAGGATCATGATTACTTTTATCAACCTTGACATTTCCACCAAATCAGACTTGTAGAAAACAATCTCTTATGCAGTACATGTGTGATGATTGGATCCTCACACATTTCCTATAAACCCCAATGATAAATTTTATGTCCTAATAGGTACCCTATATTTCTTCATTAAAGCATGGTATAAGATGGCACACAAAATATGATATCTAATGGACAAACCAAAACCTAAGAAAACTACAAAAATATTTTCATATATAATAATAATAATAATAATAATAATAATAAATACCTAAAAATGGAAACATAAGACAAAAATTCAAAACACTTAATACACTTAGCTCTTATGCACTTCCATTAAGGCACACCTCCTTCGATTGGGGACAGGAATAGACCCATTACATAGGCACGTGTGTTGAAAAACATGTTCAAAGACAGGGGATATCAACTCCCAATAGATACTCAAAGATGATATTCCTCATGTATGTTGTTGTTTCTCTTAGCTTAGTAGTCTTTTGAACTCATGGAATCTACCTCCTACCAATGCCAAGTCTAAGGTTAGTAGAACCACTTTCCACATGTCATTATTAACTGGAGTTCATATCATATTTCAAAACTTGTTGTTTGGTTGCCTCCTAATAAGTGAAGGATTTCGATTCAATGACATGGCTTATCTGAGATATCAAACTACATCAAACTTGAAGCCTCATAATATGCTCCTTAAAGAGATCAAGTGGATACTCCCTGGCCTCCTCCCTTTTCTCATCTTACAGGTATGACTCATGGACTTGGCTCACTTCTATATCATTGAGAGTTTGTATGAATAACTTTCTCAAGGGAGATCATATATTTAATTTGTAATCCCATTCTGTTGGGGTTTGAGGAGCACAGTTGGATCCCTCTTGATCTCTGAACTTACCATTTGTTCTAATCTAGTAAGGAAGAAGGAATCAATAACAAATGTATGGAATATTCTCTTTCATTGACTCTATGCTAACACCTAGGAGGATGAATACCTAGGATAACAGATCCTACATTATGTGTATCCTCTTAATCCCTCTATACCTCAACACTCAGCTCCCTCTAACCATAAACAAGATATGCATACTTCATTACTTGTCATCAGAGAAAGCCACATCAACCTCCTCCTGTGGATCTTTCCTACAAGTTACATTTAGTTCATTAGTCAACAATAATTAATATCAATTTTATAAAATGGCATAGTATTAGCATATATCCATATATTATATATATTCCATCAAGAGAATATCACATATATGTAACATGTTATGACAATACAAAGAATCAAAACAAATTGGCATAGAAAGTCCCGCCTCTTTATATTTTCCCTTATGCAGAAGTCACAGTGATCATATTGATCTAGTCATCATATTGGACATGTACTTCTAAAGTGTACAATGGAATCATCATCATATCTTACTCATATAGTATCACACATTCATTAGCACAATCTAGGTTAAATCATAACCCAATATATGAGAAATTTAACACATGAGGTCATGCTAATTTCATATATGGATGAACTCTACATGTTTTTCACTTGTAGACTCATATCACATTGATCAATGAATCACAAAACTCTTTGCATAGTAAAATGATTAAACTAGAAGGTATCTCGATCATGCAAACCCATGATTATTAAATATCAAGACAATATGTAAACACATAAAGAGTTAAATAGGCTCCTCACTCACCTAGGAAATACATACCTAAGTTAAACTTTCTAGGAATGCTAGCCATACTTGACATACCTCTTTAAAAGGTCAAGTCCACAGCTTGTTAACCCCCCCACATGCATTGTTAATGGTTCCACCACCTAATGTTAAATGTTCCATTGTCATTGTTTATGGTTTCATAAACATCTATTTTGGTTCCACCTCCAAGTATTCATGGTTCCACCAATATCTCATAATGAACCTTCTAATGTCTACTGTTGTCAACTTTGGTTGTTTTCTAATGATATTATCATAAGTATCAAAGGTATTCATATTTATAATTCAATGTTGTCACCGAGACATTCTATGACTTTCATGATAAGATGAAGTAATAGATTCCCTCCTTGGTTCCTATTTCATCGGAGTTATCTTGCCTTGAGGACATGACAACATTTTGTATTGGAGTCCTATTGGCATCATATTTTGTAGTTTTGAATTCTAACACATAATTTAAGCTTACATGCCTCACATTTCCTAGATACATGGGATTTTGTGCATATTGTAGTTTTGAATTCCAACACATGTTAAATCCTCCATAGTGCAAGTTTCCTATGTGCAATAGAATATACATATAAAGTTATACA
>LPNX010504666.1:96088-136673 GCA_001517045.1 Pseudotsuga menziesii | reverse complement strand
TAATCAAATCAAATAATCACATGCACCTCACATCTTTCCATACACATTAAAAAAAGGTCAACACATCTTTTCGTAGACCTTATAAAAAAACCAACACATCTTTCAATAAAAATCAAAGAAACACATAACATATGATTATTAATGCGAAAGTGTCATAGAAGGTTAGAAAAAAATATTCTAAATCAACATCATCATGCAAGGACAATAGAACCCGCTACAATAAATCATACTATTCCTCTTTAAAAAAAAATTAATATTTTTGTTGTATGTATTGATTGATTTTTCACACTTTTAATTTGTTTGTATTCACTTCAACCAAAGTAAATTGAAGAGGTTAATAATGATAAGGCTTTTGATTTGTTACATCATTACCTAATAAGATGTTGGGTTACAGAAATTTGAATAGATGGATGACCATATATACATATACAACTCCATATTACATCTATAAGGAACTTTGAATTAGATTTAAAGTTTCATTTTTTTGTTCAATGTTTTTTCATAATTCGTGGAAGGTATTGCAAGAATTTACTTCCTTTTTTTGGAGTTTGGTGAGCCTCGCCCTTTTTTATTCACGCTCCATTTTCTGTGAGGAGTCTTGTGAGTAGTGCTCCTTTTTCTGCTAGTAACTAGAGGGCTCCTTGGTTATGCATATCCCTACTGGGGTTTCAGCATGTACATAGTTACAATAGTTAGGAATTACCAGCCCTACAATGTGTCGATGATATAATACAAAAAACTCATGAGAAGCCTCACCCATGAGAGGAATATTCACAAAGCGATTAAAGAAAACCATCTCCAAAATCAACCAAAATATTTTTCTCATACGAACAAGAAAAAACTATAGGTAGATAAAGGAAAGAAGCATCTTTTATAGCAGGAATGTATGAGCTAATGTGGACAAAAATTGATTCAGAAAGCTTAATCTCTGAATAGATTCTACATTCCATGCTATGAATTCTTGTTGCATCTCTACCAAAGATCTTTTCTAGAAACCCTCTACACAAAAATAGGTCATGATACCTGAACACATGTCATCGATATGTCACCTAGGGGTTTCTTTTTCCTAACAGGATTTTTTTTCTTCTATTGGTTTTGGGAAGAGCATCCAGGTAAGGTGTGGTCACGCTGTTAGTGGCTTGACTGATCGAAGGTAAACTAGATAGCGGTAAGGAGGCCTTGGAATATAAAACCTCTGTTGTTCAACCTTAGAAGCATATGAATGGGAAGTTAAACCTATCGCACATTCTTTTATATATTATAATAATAATTGTAGGATGTGGGCTGCGTTGATAACTCCGAGCATCAACCACAACGAAACTATAACCTTCTAGCCGGTATCCCTTTTTAGATACTCCCGCTATCCCAACTCAATTTTGACCTCTCATATGGGATATGCCAGCGATTTTTTTTTTAACTACTGTAGTAGTAGACAATGGCCACAACGGTGATCCATCTCTAACAAATGATTGCCCATCGACATAAATGAAAATCCATTGCAAGATGACTGGAAAGATCTACAACTAAACAATTTATTGGACACACATATGTATTCGTTCTTCATTGATGCAAAAATAGAAAACATAACGCAAAGACTCCCAAAGAGTGAGGATGCACATAAATTGTTTGACAAAATTCCGAAACGAGATATGATCTCATGGAATGATTTCATCTTAGGATGAACCTATAATGGGTTCTATGAGGATTCCTAAAATAGTTATACACGATGAAAATTGAATGTATGAGGTATATCATTAATTGTAAACAACAATATCATTAACATGTATACTAGATGTTGCAATTTCAGGCATGCACAGA
Organism: Pseudotsuga menziesii; assembly: GCA_001517045.1. Taxonomy (NCBI): domain Eukaryota; kingdom Viridiplantae; phylum Streptophyta; class Pinopsida; order Pinales; family Pinaceae; genus Pseudotsuga; species Pseudotsuga menziesii. Next base: position 134,855 of record LPNX010504666.1, on the reverse strand, counting down.
AACTATTTGACAGAATTCTTGAGCAGATATGATCTCCTAAAATGCTTTGATATCAGGGTTCACCCATCATGGTTTTTAAAAGGATTTCACTCAAACAGTTCTACATAATGCAAATTGATTTGTATTCCTTTTGAATGACGGTAAATGTTGATTCCAGGTACCATTCATGCATTTTTACATGCTTTGGAAGGTCTACAACTTATTTTACAAGTTAATGGGACAAGCTATGGTTATACAATTTATCCATAATTCCTTTTTCTTTTTTATTTATAGGAAGATGTGCAGAACCAATCTAAAATGCCCGTCTCAATTCCTTTGAACATAAATATGAACCGACAGAGAACTGTCAAGAATTAGAAGCTGCAAACCTAGAACATAATATGATGGAGTATGCCCCCTCATCTTTTGAAAAGTATTCCTTCACCACTAGGTGCAAATCGGTGCAAATCATTGCTTCTGGTGCTTTTCAGAGTCAGCCCGTGCACTGGATCAACAACAGGTACTCTTTAGAATTTGAATTGTTTAATGAGATTTGCAGCTTGAGACAAATATTAAGGAAAGGAATTTCTTGAAAGGAACTATGTCATTGACTTTGTCTTTTGTGTATAAGGATTTATTCTTTATTTACATAGAATCATTTTTTTTATATTACCTTATATAGCTTTTTAAAACTGCAACATTTTTATAAATACATTTTATATAAAGAAAATATGTTTGGGATGGTGTAGCCAACAAGTAAAATGTAAAGGGTATACATTAAAATATAGCATCTAGTAACATAACCTACTAGTCTAGTGCAAATGAAGGTATTATTTTTATGGACTACCAAGATGGAGACGCACAAGTAATTTGTAAGGGAACCACACAAGGTCTTATTACATATGCTATTTTTACTAATTAAAAAATAATTATTTCTAAGAATATAAACAAGTATTCAGTTGCTTGTAAGTATTGTGCTTAATAACTATTTTGAAAAACATTACTTACTGTTGAACAAATATTCATGTTATGAGTAATCTAGTGCTTGTTTAATTCTTTTCAATACACAATCTTTATTCAATCACATTAACATGGCGATCTGAACAAGCATACATGCTTTGTATTTTCATATGTATTTATATACAAGGTTTATATGTCTTAGACTGCAGAATGAAAAACATTAATTGGTATAACTATTAGGCATAAAAACAACTACAATCTCTTACTGTATATACCTTCCAATTTGCATGTTTGTTGTAATTAAGAAAAACTAAATAGCCACCGTAAGTTTTTAAAACACTTTTTTTAAAATATTTTTCATCAAATCAATTCAAAATTTTGTTTTATTTAATTTATGCTATATTCTTAATTTGGTAGTTGTTGATGGTCATTTTCCATCTAGAAAATAATTTAGCCTTAATCCTCCACATAATTAACAGGTCAAATTACTTATTCTCCTCAAAATTAATTGAAATATTGGCAAATATTGGTAGGACATATGAATATCAAAGATGCAGTTAATGTCTCTTGTTTTCTATGCAAGAACTCAGGGAGAGCACATAAATGGTGGAAAATTTTCAGGTCAGTTAGCAAACGCTTTTTTGAAACATCTTCACTTTGAACAATCTAATTTATATTGTCAGCATTGTATTGAACATTCCCTATGTCTTATCACATATGATAATTTTCAGTTACGTCATGATGGCCCTGGTATTCTATCAATGGCCAATGCTAACCTGAACACCAATGGTTCTCAGTTCTTTATTACTTTTGCAGTATCACCTCATCTTGAAGCATATATAATTTATTCCATATCTTGAATGTCATTTATGATTTTTTGTATTTCAGCTAACTTTGCCTGAGCATCTTTACATGTTGGTTGTGATCGACATATTTTCTCTTTATCCATGACTCATGAGTGTCACCATAAGGAAATTTTATATTTTAGAAATACCAGATTCCTTTACCTTAAAATAATGGTTTATTTTCTTTGGGTTCTAGATACTAGTGTATTTTTACCATTTGAACTCTTAAATTTTGATAATTGTTTGAAAGAATTTCTCTTCAGTCCAGTTCAGTTGGTCTATATGCTACTCAGAGGATGAGGCTAACATTTGTCTAACTAATGTGAATATCTTTCATCTTCCCATCTCTATTTTATGTTTTACTCTCATATCATTAATGTCCCTTTTCTTATTATCTACAACAAGCATGTCGTATTTGGAAGAGTTGTTGAGAGAATATATGTAATGAAGAAAATTGAGCTATTATCAGCTGCAGATAGAGGCAGACCTATTGTTCCAGTTAATATTTCTAATTGTGGTGAAATATTGCCAGGAAAAGATAACAGTATAGTTGCATTTTATGAAGGTACTTTTATTTTTGAATTTGTAAGCATCATGATATGCCATTGTTGAATGTTTAACTGACCATAAATGTTATAATTCTTTGACTGATATCTTGAATGTAATTTGTAGAAATGGTTTTCTTTTATTTCTTTCAGATATAAAAATTTGGATTTACCTGTAGATAAAATGAAAGGAAATAAACAGAAGGCTACAAAAGAAGCAGTTTCAAGTGATGATACCTGAAAAATGTGTAAAAGGAAAAAACATAGGAAGGTTTGTAAGGAATGGTGAAAGAGGAGGAGACGCCATTATTCTTATGATTCAAATACCTCATCAAACAATGATTCATATTCAGACACTTCTAATGGCGAGTCCGACTCAATCTCTTCCTCACCATATGATACTACCACTTCAAGTGAAGATGATAGGGTAAGAAAAAAGAAGAAATCATCAAGAACACACAAGCATAGACATACAAAGCGACAGAGGGACAAGCAGAGAGGGAAAAGACATGGTCAAAAAGTGAATATATTAAGATGGAATTCCAAGTGGTATGGATTCTTTATTCATTGAACTACGAAAATGAAATGCATTCTCATGTATTATATAGATAATTCATTCTTTTTTGTTTTTGCAACTAACCTTCTTTTAATCAAACATGCTTCTGGTCAAAGATAATCATGTCATTAGTTAATTCCCTTCGATCTTGAAAAATAGTTTCCAAAAGATAAAATATAGGGGATCATACATCTACCTAAGACCAACCCATTATTGGTGAGGAACTCCTAGCTTGTGAATTCATTAGGAAGTTAAGAAAATATCATCAATGAAGAGCATGAGAGCCTCTTCTTAAGGGATTTTAAATCATTTTTCCTCAAACTAAATGCTATAGATCAACCTCAATACCAACCCCATTTTGAACTCACATATTTCAAGACTACAAACCATTTTTCCAAAACCTAAGTTGGCAATAATAATTTGTTGAACTTCCTTTCTTGAACTTCTTTCCTATAAACGCATAAAGAGATATTGTATTTCATCAATAGAAAATTATACAACAATAGATCTGTTGTTCATCATAATTACCCTGGTATCCATCACAATTCCTAGAGGCTAGATGTCACCTCTTGCGGTATTTGACCAGGAAAAAGAATTATGCATAGATCTTGAAAAGTCCAATTGTTTCTTCTTTGACAACCATGACTTCTTCGTGGTTTACTAACTTTTACATGGTTTTTTCAAATTCAATCCATTGAGTTTCCTTTTCCCATGCATTGGTGGATTGATCATTACCCATGGTCCATTCTCTTTAGCCTAACCACCTGGGAAAGTATTTTATTGAGTATTCACAAGCCCTTGCATGTAAAAGCCTACACAAGCAAATCATTAAATGGGGAATTGGTGGAATCACAAGATATTATTTTTTGTGGGCAAGTGAGGTTTTCTTACATTGTTATTTTATATTAGATTTGTTAAACCCTAAATCCAACAAGAAAAAAAATAAATATATATATTTCGCAGTATTGTTGAACCCTAAAACCAATAATAACAAATATAAATGTATTTCATCACTCTCTTCGAGATATCTATACTGCCAAAATTTTACATGAAGCCTTCTCTCTTCAAAACTCATTCCATGCAGGTGGGGAAAACCACATCAAGAATGGTACCCTGGTGCATTTCTTAAAAATCCATCAACTTCACCAATGAATCAATGCCAATTGACACCTTTGGATAAAACTTGACAGTGTTTAGATGTGTTTTGTCACAACCCCAAAGCTTCATGCTGATAACATGCAACACTACCTAACTTTGGATACAGAGGCTTGGACACACAAGATTACTTATCAGCAGACTACGTCTCTTCACCTAGATATTTCCCATACTGCCACTCTAAGCTACACTTTGCTAAGACCAGTGGAACCTATCAATATTCCCATGACTTAAAACTAGTTAATGTATTGTCGTAATTAAGCTGCATGATACTTGGTCATTATACAATTAACACAATGGAAACAAGCCATAACCACAACACAAGTGTTTGGTGCCCAAGCCAAATGCCATCAAGCCTTTCTTATTGAAGAAAATAATACAGGACAATGGGGGAGGTCCAACACAAGGTCATGATCCAATTACAATATAAAAACACGACTAGGTGCTTCCTACCCCGTAACACCTTGTTTCATCTCTACTGAGGACACTAGTGTATTTCTACTCTACATTTTGATTGCTTGATAAATTTCATAGTAGATATAGTTTGTGTTTCTTGTTTTCCTATGTATAATTACATATATAAAGAATGAACACTATTCATGGGATTCAAAAAGACACAAAAAGTGCCTTCCACAAACTATAGGAGGTCCCAAAGCATTGTCTGATGCTTATTTGCATTCTAGTCAGTTCCATTGATAGTTGCTAGTCATTGAATGAAGGCCATTTTTGATACCGAGTTGTCACTTTGGATCGATCCTTGTCAGGAAATGTAATAACTATTGATCGGATCGATAAAAAGGATAAGAGTATGATGGGGGAACTCATGCATTCAACCTCGAGAGCCAGTTTGGGTAACAGATCCATTGATGGAATTCAATAGCCATAGAAAAGACAGGGGTAGGAGCTAAGGAAATAGAAGCAAAGGTTACAACATAGATAGGACCTGTAGATCATCCCATACAAGCAGATCCATATACATTTTTAGCTGGATCCATTCCATGGCGAGTCCCAGATCCAGTTTTAGATTCTCCATAGGCTATTTGGTAGTAGCATATTCCGTCATTTACCCATCAGCAGCTAAAATAGGATGAGTAAATGTACAACCATTTTTTTATGTTTGGAAAAAGACAACGATTAAATTTAGCCTTGCATGTTATATCCATCAGTTTGTTGCATTTGATTTAAACAGATTTATATGTTTGAATTGTAAATGATAATTCCGGACTTTGGTGAATAGTCTTAAATTTTTTATAAAGGAAAGTGTCTTGAATTGTCTACTATTGCTCCCAAACTTCATTCAAATTGTTACTTACTACCAATAGGATCGTGGACTTTACTAATCAAATTCTACCTAAAACAACGTCCCTGAGATATCAAAGTATCCCAAACTTCAAAACCATTGTTTTGGATGGATGTAGGTGATATTTTAGTGCCATACCAACACCTAGAAGTTATCCCTTTTTTACAAGTTTAGTTCTTCTTCCATACTGGTATGGGTTCTTCCATTGCTCATGTCATTCTATGTGGTTTTATTCAAGTTAGTACTAGGTTCATCAAATATTTATGTAAAAATGAAACTTTTTATATATATGCATCTAGTTGATGAATTTTTGATGGGGATTATGGAAATATATACGTTTTTTTCATGTTCTTTAGTTAGGGGATTGGGATAATTTGTTACTGGTATATAAGAGGGATATAACAATGTATACCTTTTTCTCGGTATATTTGTATACTTAAATCGGGTAGTTAGTTACTGATGGATAGGCGGGAATGCATGGCTGTTTTTAAGAATCAATATCAAGGAAGACCTTTATTCCTTCTATGTGGTATTCCTAGGTTTCTTGGAAATATACCCAAAAAAACCCTCTAGAAAGATCTCACAACCCTAAATGGAAGATTTGAGCCAACTCTCAATCAAATTGGGTTCATCCAGCTATTAAGAGAATCTAATGAAAAATGAAATAAAATGAATAATTGTGAGATTTTCTTAATTCACTTGAGCACACATTTGCCATGTATCTCTGTGTTTAATATCCATACGATCCCCTTCATTTTAATTTAACATGTTCTTTCTACTGCGATAATTTTTTTTGAAAAAAATGAGATTTCAAGATAAAAAATCTTGTATTAGTACTACTAATTTAAGTGGTTAAAGAAACATATGTCTTATAAAGATTTATGGTATTGTAATGATTAGTGTTCTCCTTTATATAATAACTACATCTTATATGGTTACATACATAAATGTATGTAATATTTATAAGCATTGCTTACTTGTCACTGATGTTCCTATACATGATGTAATATTAAAGTAAGTGAATTTCTAGATAAATTACTTTTTGACCAGCCTGCGAGTTTTTAATGGGGAGAGGGGGTCTCTTCCATGTAAGAATTCCATATTGAATTAATTTTATTACTTAGAGATGCCTTGACTATTATTCTTAATCGATTGTTGTTTGTATTTATCCTAGCAAAACCTTTTGATATAGAACACACATTTTATTGCTTTCTATTTCTCGTTGATTTAGATGAACCCAAGACTTTAAATTTATATAAATTCATTAATGAGAGGTTCATGAGATGATGATTTAGGCTGATTATGGTATTTTTGTAGTATTGCTTCATGAACCATTATTCCAATTTTTTTTAAGTTTATTCTCCTTTATTATGTTGTTAGGATGATAATCTATTTATATATTTATTTTATGTCCTAGTTTTGTGATTAACCCATTTCAGATACAAAACAAACAACTTTGGAAGTAAGTGTATGGATCATAAGTATGCAAACATAATCTATATTGTTGCAATGGTTGGAAGGTCCATTAAAATTCTAGAATACAAACTAATATTCAAAAAGAGGGTATCTTTAGCTATCATTGTTGTCTCCTTGACGATGTTTAGTGCAGTGAACGTTCAAATTTAACATTGAACACTCGTGGAAGAGAAGTGATGTAGAAATACATTTTAATTTAGTTAATTAAAACAATTTTCTAGCATATTTTCAGTGTGGTTTAATTACTTGTACTCTACATGACCATCCTTAACTACCAATACTAACTGTTATTCATTAACTTGATTGGTCACTAACACTCGTGATATTTATTACACATTAATACATAATATATCAGGGATCCTAATATATTATTAAGCGTCAGTTATTCTAGCACCTCGTCTTAACGCGTAATACAATATTTTAACTCCCCTCAATATAAAATACATAGAAACTTACTGAGTAATTAGGAATAATTAAAAAAGTTGAATGGAATTCTTGTTTAGTATTCAATAATGAAACACTTCTCTGGTTCTTAATATCTAAGCACTACATTTTTTTGTATGACGCAAGTTGTGTTGGTAAAGAAATGTATGCAATGTCATATCAACCAAGTTTTACATTGGGACATCAAAGGTAATTTCTTGATTTTATCAATATTTTTTCTTTTCTTTCTTTCATTATGAGATATGATTATTGAAACAAGTGTTTGAACATGGCATTTTATGCTTTAAATATGATATGTCTGCAAATTCATAATAATGGGATTCTAAAGATTATGTATTTTTTCATGACAAGATCTTTTTGTAGTGATCAAAATGGAAACTTGACCAATAGAGAAATCACATTGTGATATAGGTAAGTGAAGTATGACCTATTTTATGATCATGGTCAATTTTGTCTATATTATGAACGATTTAATTTTTACAATGCAAAATCTAGATGGACCTTCTTTAGGGTGTTAATTTTTCACTCTAATGTTATGTGTATCCCCCTGGAGCTTCCATTTGGATTATTTGTTTCTTTATGGTTACATACTGATATGTATGTAATATTTATAAGCATTGCTTACTTGTCACTGATGTTCCTATACATGATGTAATAGTAACGTAAGTGAATTTCTAGATAAATTAATTCGTGACCAGCCTGCGAGTTTTTAATGGGGAGAGGGGGTCTCTTCCCATGTAAGAATTCCATATTGAATTAATTTTATTACTTAGAGATGACTTGACTATTATTCTTAATGGATTGTTGTTTGTATTTATCCTAGCACAACCTTTTGATATAGAAGACACATTTTATTGCTTTATGTTTCTCGTTGATTTAGATGAGACCAAGACTTCAAATTTCTATAAATTCCTTAATGAGAGGTTCATGAGATGATGATTTAGGCTGATTATGGTATTCTTGTAGTATTGCTTCATGAACCATTCTTTCAATTTTTTTTCAAGTTTATTATCCTTTATTGTGTTGTTAGGATGATAATCTATTTATATATTTATTTTATGTCCTAATTTTGTGATTAACCCATTTCAGATACAAAACAAACAACTTTGGAAGTGAGTGTATGGATCATAAGTATGTAAACATAATCTATGTTTTTGCAAGGGTTAGAAGGTCCATTAAAATTCTACAATACAAACTAATATTCAAAAATAGGGTATCTTTAGCCATCATTGTTGTCTCCTTGAGGATGTTTAGTGCAGTGAAAGTTTGAATTTAACATAGAACACTTGTGGAAGAGAAGAGCTGTAGAAATACATATTAATTTAGTTAATTGATACAATTTTCTAGCATCTTTTCATTGTGGTTTAATTACTTACTCTACATGACCATCCTTAACTACCAATACTAACTGTTATTCATTAACTTGATTGATCACTAACACTCGTGATATTTATTACACATTAATACATAATATATTAGGGATCATAATATATTATTGAGTGTCAGTTATTCTAGAACCTCGTCTTAACACGTAATACAATTTTTTAACTCCCCTCAATATAAAATACATAGAAACTTACTAAGTAACTATGAATAATTACAAAAGTTGAAGGGAATTCTTGTTCAGTATTCAATAATGAAACACTTCTCTGGTTCTTAATATCTAGGCACTACATTTTTTTGTATGATGCAGGTTGTGTTAATAAAGAAATGTATGCAATGTCATATCAACCAAGTTTTGCATTGGGACATCAAAGGTAATTTCTTGATTTTATCAATATTTTTTCTTCTCTTTCTTTCATTATGAGATATGATTATTGAAACAAGTGTTTGAACATGGCATTTTATGCTTTAAATATGATATTGTCTGCAAATTGATAATAATGGGATTCTAAAGATTATGTATTTTTTCATGACAATATCTTTTTGTAGTGACTAAAATGGAAACTTGACCAATAGAGCAATCACATTGTGATATAGGTAAGTGAAGTACGACGTATTTTATGATCATGGTCAATTTTGTCTATATTATGAATGATTTTTTTTTACAATGCAAAATCTAGATGGATCTTCTTAAGGGTGTTAATTTTTCATTCTAATGTTATGTGTATCCCCCTGGAGCTTCCATTTGGATTCTTTTTTTCTTTATGTTAGAAACAATAAGCTCAATGAGATCGATTATTCCTATGACATGGAAGTTTTTTCATTCATATTTAAATGGATGTTTTCATAGTCCTTAGGCAGTTATACCCATTTCCAACATCTACACAATGACTATAGAGTATAGTCCTATGCCCTGTCATGATTATGGTTTGTTAAGTATATTCGATTCTATTCCTTCTCCCAATGTTTCAAATCATGCCTGGTTTTCCAAAGAAAAAGATAAAAATACAACCTCATCCTATAATCTATGGCCCCATGCATATCCTTATATCCAATGCTGCTGGAATCATGTAGATCTCCAGTGCAAGCACTGCAACATCACCTTGGGAAGTGAATAAACATTATGAATTGGAATCACAATATATCATAATCATGTTTCCTTATGGATACTCATTACCTTGATGGAAGAAGGAAATTTGCTCATCCCATGGTGGACAGGATCCATGTGAAGCACCAACTATTGGGTTGATCATCCTCTTTTGATTCTCCTTATTGCTTGGTGTAGGGAAGGTAGACTGTAGCCAACCTTACCAGTACCTCCAGGATCTAGTGGCTCGTACACTCAGTAGGACTACCAAATTTAGATTAACAACCAAATTCTACTCTAAAATTGCCTCCCTGCAATTCTGTCTCTGCAATGAGCCTTTCCGTAAATATTTTTTTGCATGCGGGTTGCAAGATGCAGGATGCCCAATCACCCAATGTTGTGCTCCACAACTTTCTTTCCACAATGACCTTCCCACAAGAGAGATGTGGAATGCCAACTTCCCAAAGTTTCTCCCCCACAACTTCCTCTCCACAACTTTTCCTTGGCAATTTCTTCAGCTATCACATCCCCGTCCCTCCGACCGGCTAAGAGAACGTGACCATGGCATTAACCATCTGGGCCACTAGCCCCATGAACATGTGAATTCATAAAATGCTGAAACAGAATACTGAAAACAAGATGCATTGAAGTGGAACATACACAGATGCAATTATTTATCATGCACAGTAGAATCAACATGCATTCATACAAGCATTCATTCAACATGTTCATCACATTCATTATAGGAAATATGATTGCAGAAGTAAAATAGACAAGATCACTTATCTTATGAAGAACTCAGTCCGCAACCAGCTACGTTCCTGCAACGTTCCAACCAACCATAGGCCAGCGTGCTCCTTAATCTCTCAGCGACACTGCCACCTTTGAGCTGGGCATGATTCTCCAAAGAGTAAGGGAACAAGCAGGCCTACACATAGCCAAGGATACACATAACACAGCCAAGCCAACATAGTTGGGTTTATCATGCCATCCAAGAGCTGGAAAAGGCTAATTTATAAGCTGGTGAGCTCATTACAGAGACAAGAACACCTACACTAGAACTAGCCTGGCTTCTAAGACACCCACACATGCCCAACACAAGGAATCAGTCCCTTCTCTACTACACAGTCCCTCAGGCCCTGCATTCCCTTCCAGTGCTATTCAGGGGTTGTGGAGAAGAAATCCAACCCTCTAGCTCTGTCTGTGTGGTTTCCAGCCACCAGGTTTATCAAGCAAACCAAGCCCCCATTCCTGCTCCCAACACAGTCCAAAGACCAACCATTGCACACATGCAATCAATCAGCTGTTACAGCTTAACAGGGAAAAATGATTCCCAAGCTAATTATACAGTCTCAAACATATCAGTGAACGTGGGGAAAACAATAGTCCCAAAACGTAATCAATGAGCACAGCTCACAACATGGGGAAATGACTCCAAACAGTCTGTGCGTGAGGGAAACTTGCACCAGACCCCAAACACAGAGGAAAACGTATGCATGGGCCACAAATCAGTAAGGAAAACTTACACACAGTCCCTAAGCGTAAAAATAATGGTTGATATGACATTGCATACATTTGTTTACCAACAAATCCACCCGTGAGGAAAGGATACAACCACAGCATCTGCAAATCCGTAGAGGAAAAACTACGTGGGTGAAACCAAGAAAGTCATGTGCGGGAGAATGAACAATAATTCCCTGCATGAGGATGAAAATCCTATAGAGAGGACTCGAAATTGGGAGTGCGTGAGTGTTCAGCACCGTTGTGGAGAGAACGTCCAGTCCCCTGGAGTGATCGCGGTGGATTCTTTTTCCATTGTGAAGTCAACCATGGGTGGAGTGTGCATGTGGGCAAGGATTGATAGTCCTGCCACACCCACTCCCAAACAATAACTGCCTCAACTACCAGCAGCAATTCTTAATGGTGGTGGTTGGACAAAAGAAGGAAAGGTAACACATGGCTTTTTCCCTCATAGCTCAAGGTTTGACAATTTCCCCACCCTTATCCTTGTGAAAATCATGCCCCTTCTCAATTTAGTTGCCGTGAACGTAGCTGGTCGGGTTATTTAATTAAATATGCATATTTACATGATAACAAAACTTAATAGGTATGCTGCATGCCCCTATATACCATCGGTGAAAATTTCAACCCGAAACATAGCATAACCAATCAATGGTGGGGCCTTGGCCTTTAGCTCCGCACCATGATCATTACAATATATACATCATATACATCTAATGCAACGGGGTCAAAACTGGGGTGTTACATCAACCGTCTGATCTTTACGGCCTTTACTATGACCGTCGATATTCTTTTTGGTGCAAACCTCACAGATCTTTGCGAATCTGTTAAATACCTTTCAACTTCCGTTGTAGGCTTCTTCTGGACTATCAGATCTTTATCTACGGACTCAAACTCAACCATTCATTCTATGCAGAACTTGTCCATGGTAGAGAATCTACAGGTTGCACCAATTGATCATGGAATTGATCAATCCAGACTACAGTCTTCCTGATTCCTTATCCTAACACTCTTATGCATGCATCTACACTCTACTTCAACTATTCAAGCAAGAAATTGATGCATGAATCAAACAAATTCATAGAAATACACAATGTCCAGTAAAACACCGAAGTCATCTCTGCAAAGATACACAGTTCAACAGAGCACATGCATAAATTCTAACAACCCTACAAACACACCATTAATCCTTCTATTAAGAAATCGAAGGAAAATGCATGCATCTTGGATCTCTCTGCTTTTGATTCTTCAAGATATTTACAAGTAGGAATCAAACACAGGTATGTCCTCTCTCTGCAAACTCAGAACTCTAATGCTGAACAGTAGAGCCCCTCTACTTCTCTACTCTTCATATTTAACCTAAATTGTTAACTCCTTCTTTGAGTGGTCCTACAACAAAAAAAAACCACTACTAGGCGTGATGAAACATCCCTGTCCAAACAGCTTGTGGCTTGATCTCCATGCAAGGAGTCGTGATCTTCCATCATGCCCATAGCTTGCTAACAAACTATGAATCATCAGACAACCAAAAAATTATTTGTCCGCATGTGACAAACTCATCACATTGCTAGAATGCCACTATACCCCTATAGCATGACTCATCAAGTACTGATACCTATCAGATTAAATCTACTATCCTATCTAGACTTGCTCGTAAATAAAATACTTTACATGAAAGTTTGCAACGGTTTTACAATGAAATCCTCCTTGGGAAGATGTCAAAACCTTAGGGTTTGACTAGAAATTTAGTAGTTGGCCTTGAGAGCTAATGCTCCTACATCAGACTCCAAAATTAGAAAGAAATCATGACCTCCTGGTCATGCATCTGCAGCTTCTGTCTTCCTGGATCCCAAACTTTTGTTTGCTACTGTCCATATTCATTTTTCCTTGGTTGTAACCTTCTAGGATTCCAAACCTTATGTTGTAGTACTCCACTATCTTTACCTTCATCATTCTTCACTTTCCAAATAAGTCCACAGTGGAATGCTTTCTTCATTCTGCTATAACTCTTCCTAGGTATTTGCATTAACTCCCATAGTTCATCTATGGAACTTTTCAATTCAGTATGCTACTGCAAACAATTCTTGTTAGTTTCACTATGCCATTGCACTTGGCTATACTTTTCCCATTCAGCTCTAAATTGCTGAACATTTTCTTCAACTCTTTTTAACCCAATTCTTATTTTTACTTTCAGAATTGCTTTGAATACTTCTCTTGATACTGCTTCTAACATTGTTCCCGATATTGCTGTCACCCATGCCTCCTTTATGATTTGGTAAATATCCCTCTACATTGTCCAATCTCTACTTACTGTCTGCAAATTCACTTTCAGAAAGTAAATTATCTTCTAACCTCTTAGCTACAGTAACAGAATCACTCCCAGTTTTCAGTATACTAGTAAACACATTACATAACTGTGAACCAGTATCTTCTCTTGTCTCTCTGCATGCAAATCCTCTTTCAAAGAGTAATTTATCTCTCAGTTTTTTGATTGCACACGTATACTCCATCACCCATATTTATATACTAGTAAACATGACACAGAGCTGTAAACTAGTATTTTCTCTCATCTCTTTTACAACTTGAGACACTTCTTCCTCTTGTTCAAATTCTTTCAACAAGCATTTCAGCCATCCATTTATTACTTGATTCTCTTCAAGCACTGCTTTAGTATGCTGCACTTCTGTGTCAGCAAAACTCTCCTCTAGCTCTATTTTGACAATCTTCAGTAATTGTCCTTCAATTCCTTGACCAGTTCTGTCAGTCAATTCACTCTTGTTCAGTCCCAAGAATGCTTCTTCTTCCACCTAAGACATAGTTGCCTGATATTCATCCTTATGATCTTATTCTTCCTTGTCACTAAATAAAATTATTTGTGACACTATCTCATCCATCTCTGTCAGAATAGAATTCTGATTTCTCACTTCTGTGACACCCCCAAAGGTCCGTCTATTACCCTTACTTTAGTTCTCTAAGTAAACCAAATCTTCTTTGTCCACAATAGGAAAAAATTCTCTCTCATAATACATGATTGTCTATTCCCCCATAAGATTGTTGTCTTCATTAATTAAGGACTCTGTAGACTCCTTCTACTACAATAACTCATCTCTCCCTTTGTGATTGCTTGACAACACTCCAATCTGGCCATATAGACTAACTATATCTTCCACACTTTCATATTTGTCTATGCAGTCCTCAAGGAACTTCATCTCTTCATCAAAACTATTAAGACATAGCTTATTTACCTGAGTTTTCCATTCATAATTTGACTCATATTTCTCTAACAGGTTCTCTAGTAATAACAACTTCCTGTCAGCTTCTTCAAGCACAGTATCTTCATGCTTGACATATTCCTCATCTTTATTCCTTTCCTGGAAACCTTTAGTTTTCTTCAATTCTAGGAATGATCCCCTTTAATCTGAGACATAGCTGTCTCACTTTCATCTTCATTGCTATCTCCTACTCTGTCACAAGCCCAATCTCTCTGTGACACTACTTCTTCATCTTCTATCAGAATAAAATTATGATCCTTCATCACTATAACAGTTCTAGATGTCTGTCCAACCATATTTTCTTGACCATGCAGACAGGTAAACTCCTCTTTATCTTCGTTAATATTAGGTTTCATTATAGGAAGCATAAGTGCATCATCTTCATTAGTGTTACCTTCATCACTTGACAAGGAGTTTTCAATTTCCTTCTGCTGTAACACTTCATCTTTGTCACTTCCTGCAAGACACTCTTCATCGCATCTTGCTTTCCAACCTCCAACTTCACTCAAGACAACCTCAAAAGATAAATTGTCTTCTGCATAGCTAGCAAGCACATTTACATTGTCAGTTTTAAAATCACAATACTTGATGGTGTTATTTGATGATTATGTCACCAAATTTTCTTGTTGTTTCAAGTCTCCCACATGACTCAGAAAATATTCATTGTCCTTCCTCTCACCTTCTTCAAGTATACCAAATGAATACTTGATGCCCTTCATTGTTTCCTTCAGCTCTTAGTCATCATCATGTGTCAATTCTTCTTGGTTCTCATCTTTCATAGTAGGATGGAAATAATTACTTTCACTTAGTTATGTATATGCATGTACATGAGACTCAATTGTCTCATCTTCTCCTAGAACAGAATTTAGAGTTTGTCCTCTTCCTTCATCTTCTATGACAATATTAATAGATTGTCCTTCTTCATTCTTTGTACCTGTAGACACACACAAAATATTAGTTTCAAAACATTGAG
The DNA here is from genome assembly GCA_001517045.1 of Pseudotsuga menziesii. Classification (NCBI taxonomy): domain Eukaryota; kingdom Viridiplantae; phylum Streptophyta; class Pinopsida; order Pinales; family Pinaceae; genus Pseudotsuga; species Pseudotsuga menziesii. The sequence goes on along the minus strand of LPNX010504666.1, from coordinate 119,359 downwards.
ACCTCTTGGCATCTCTTGAAGCTTCAGTATTCAAGGCTTCTCTTAGACACTCTCTCTCCTTGAGTATCTCTTCTTCACACTGAGCATTCAAGAGTTTCTCTTCTCTCCTTTGTATCTTATGCTACTTCACCTTTCTTTTCACAAGAAAAACATGTCTCTGGTCTTCTTTGTCCTTCTGTAACAGCTCCATTAGTACTTTCAAATGGACTTCTATCTCATCCTTCTCTCTCTCATACTCTTCATCACTCAACTTCCTCCATATGCCATTTACTGTGGCATTTTCTTTCCTCCCTTTGTGGCTGCCACCTAAACCTCTGCTATGGCTCTCAATAGTCATCTTCTTGATTTTATTTCACTCTCTATGAGTTTCACTAGCCTCTGCAGTAACAGTTCTCCCTACTACACCTCACCTAACCAAACCTCCTTTGTTCTTGGTCTTTTTGCAAGTACTAGTCCTGTATCTAGAACCCTCATGGGCACCTCTCTATGCTCCTCATAGGATTTTCTCCCACAACTCATCTGCATGAGAACATAACTGTCCTCTTGTACTTCAATCTTCACTTGAAATACTAGGTTCTGGCCACACTTCAGTTTTCTCTCAGAAATATTCACTAGTTTCTTTCATCACTGTGCTCAATGACCGTGATCTTCTTTGCTGAGATGCTTCACTTCTGGTGCTACCCCTTTTCATGCATACACTCCTCCCAAAGTAGATATCTATGCCTATATCTTACTACTCATGCTCCAAGCCTCTTCTTCTTTGGCATGCAAAACTTTCCACTCACAGGTTCTCTTACAAACTTCTTAATTGTCTTCTATCTTCATAGAATAATGTCTTGTACCCCATTTTCTTTCTTTTTTTCCTCAAAGTAAACTTACCCTCTTCCCTCATGCGTCACTAATATTCTCCCCATGCCCAGTCAGTGGGCTTCAATCAAACTTCTATTAACACCTCATTAGCTTTCTTCCTCTAGCTCAAACTTTTGGTGTCATAGGTCCACCTCCTATGAACCTTTCAATAACTCCTTTCTCCTCCCTCAGACAATTCTACCCACAATAACAAGTGTGTAATCACCCAACAACTTCTACCCAGTCATACCTAGAAGTTGCTTCTATTTTCCAACACGTAGCAAATATTTTCCTCCGTTGATACAAAAATTGGTGTAGGCTAGCTAGACTATAGCCAACCTTACTAGCCCCTCCAGGATCTAGTGGATCCTACACTTAGAAGGACTATAAAATTTAGCTTAACAACAAAATTCTACTCTAAAAATTCCTACCCGCAATTATGTCTCTACAACAAGATTTTACACAATAAACGTTCCACAACTCCGTTTCCGCATGCAGGTTGTGGGATGCAGGATGCCCAATCACCCAACGTTGTGCTCCACAATGTCCTTCCCACAAGCGGGTTGTGGGATGCCAAATTTCCAAAGTTTCTCCCCTACAACTTCCTCTCCGCAAATTTTCCTTTCCAATTTCTTCAATCGTCTGATCTTTGTGGCCTTCACTCTGACTGTCAATCTTCTTTTTGGTCGGAACTCACAGATCTTCGTGGATCTGCTAACTCCCTCGCAAATTCCATTGCAGGCTTCTTCTGGACCGTCAGATCTTTATCTACGGACTCAAACTCGACCATTCATTCTCTACAGAACTTGTCCATGGCAGTGAAGCTATGGGTTGTGCCGATTGATCATGGAATTGATCAATTCAGCCTGCAATCTTCACGTTTTTTTATCCTAACACTGTTATGCATGCATCTACACTCTACTTCAACTATTCAAGCATGAAATTGATACATGAATTAAACAACTTCATAGAAATACACAATGTTTAGGAAAATGTCAAAGTCAACTCTGCAAAGATACACAGTTCAACACAACACATGCATAAAGGTTAACAACCCTACAAACACACTGTTAATCCTTTTATTAAGCAATCAAAGGAAAATGCACACAACTTGGATCTGTCTTCTTCCAATTCTTCAAAATATTTACAAGTAGGAATCAGACACAGGTTTGTCCTCTCTAGGAAAACTCGGAATTCTAATGTTGAGGAGTAGAACCCCCTCTACTTCTCTACTCTGCCTATTTAACCTAAACTGTTAACTCCTACTTTGAGTGGTCTTACAACCAAAACAAACCACTACCGTGTGTGATGAAATGTCCCTATCGAAATAGCTTGTGGCTTGATCTCCACATAGGGAGTCGTGATCTTCCATCATGTCTATCGCTTTATAACAAACTATGACAATTGCCACTAAGATAATTGCCACTTTCTTAGTGGCAATAAAATACTTTCTAGATGGGCAAACTATAACAAACTTTCTAGATTTTCTAGGAAATAAAATACTTTACATGAAATTTTACAATAGTTTTACAATGAACCCCTCCTTGGGAAGATGTCAAGACCTTAGGGTGTGACCAGAAATTTAGTAGTTGGCCTTGAGAGATATGTGTCATGCATTATTGCTCCACTTATACATGGCTCTAGGATGATCATGCTTATCTACTATATCATTGGAATACACACTAAGATAATTGTTGTGGATAGGTCTCATATAGTGGCACACTTATGGTTTCTAGGGAATACTANAAGCCAATTTCTTGAGTTTTGTTCAAAATTCCTAGAAAAGGTTTATGGATTTCATAACCTGCTTGATCATATATTGTGAACTTATACAATCTATCATCATTTTCTGACCATTAGATATTCAAAGTTGTGTATTGATCCTTTTTACCATTATAGAAAACTTTGTAAGGTTCCCAAATTATTAAAGGGTGCTAGCTCAATGGAAGAGCAACTTCCTTACAAGCAGGAGGTTGGTGGTTCGATCCATCCATGCCCTAATGATATTATAATATTGGTTAAAAACAACTAAATTAGTAAGAAAAAAATAAGAGATAGGTGACCAAAATTCATATATAAAATTACTAAAAATGGCCAAATTAGTGACCAAAAAATGAGATATGTGAAACTAGGCATTAAAAAGGATGCAACACGTGGCGCTAATGATGAATCCAAACATGGCATTGCATTAGAGGAAATTTGGGGTCTAAAATGGGCCTTATAAGAAAACGCACCAACAATCAATTTTGTGAGTTGGAATTCAAGAACCAACAGAATTTCAATAAAATGAGTCAATTATAATGGTTGAATTGACATATTTGTCATAAAAGAAAACTATGTTTGTTCATATTTTCGACATATCTCCCTTTTTTTAACTCAAATTTCAGGCAGGAGATCTCATTGGATGCGAAATTTAATTCCACATCCAACGCGTACCCACAATGCATACTTTTTACGGACCTCGCTACCCCAAAAATAAGAAATACCTGAAAAAATGTGATGATGATGTCATCATCACATTTTTTCAATCATTTCTTGTTTTTGGGGTAGCGGGGTCTGTCAAAAGTATGCAGTGTGGGTACTCGTTGGATGTGGAATTAAATTCCACATCCAACAAGCTTTCCCGCTTAGAATTTGAGTAAAAACATAGGGAGATATGTTGAAAATATGGACAAAAAAAGTAGTTTTTTCATTCTTCCTCCAAAATTAATAACTATTATTTTATTATTTTAATTATTATTTTATCATTTTCCTTGGAGGCCCATTTTAGACCTCAAATTTCCTCTAATGATATGGTAGAAAAATAAAACATTACTTTGGATCCAAAACATGGCATGACACAGGAAGCCAAATATGGTGCAACAATAGAAGAAATATTTGGCATCATTTTGGTAGCAAAACACGATGCAAAAAAAGAAGCAAAAATTGGTGCAAATTTGGATGTGGAAATTGGGACATATTTGGAAGTAAAACATGGTGCAAAATGGTATGCTAAAGCGGTAGAGAAAATAGAAACAATATTGGATTCTAATTTAGATTCGAACATGGTGCTATTAAGGATGCAAATATGGTGCTAACTGGGATGTCATTTAAGAAGCAAAAGCGGACACTCGCTAGGAAGAAAAATATGATGTTATTTAGGAAGAAACGTTGGACGCTATTCTAGAAGAAAAGAAAATAGTTGTTATTTTGGATGTCATAAAGGATGCTATCTACGAAGCAAAAATAGACATTTTTTGATACGCTTTAAGTTTTTTCCATGATGAGTCCCATTTAGTGTATAGTTTAACCACTCAATGTATGAAAAAATACACTAAAAAGGGACGCTAAATGGGACACTAATTCTAGGATTTGTTGTAGTGCACATGTGCGCGCGCACACACACACATACACACACACACACAGAGATTTTGTGGGTGAGTGACAAAGAAAGTGGGGGGATGGGTGAATGATAGAGAGAGTGATATGGAGGGAGGGATAGTGAGGGAGGTATATAGAAGTTGGAGAGAGGATATGAGAGATGGGGGTGAGGGAGTGAAACACACACATAGATATAGATAGAGATAAGGGAGAGGCACGCACACACACACACACACACATAGAGAGAGAGAGAGAGAGAGAGAGAGAGAGAGAGAGAGAGATTGTGTGGAAGGGAGAGGGGGAGGGGTGAGTTATAGAGAGAGAGGGGTGACGTGTGTGTGATAGAGAGAGAGTGACAGAGGGAGGGGTAGTGAGGGAGGTATATAGAATGTGAAGAGATGTTATGAGAGAGGGGGAGTGACATAGGAAGACACAAACATAGAGATAGAGAGAGAGAGAGGGATGTTGTAAGAGATATATGGGGGAGGTACATACACACACACACACACACATAGATATTGTGTGGGAGAGAGAGGGGGACGGGTAAGAAACAATGAGAGAGGGAGCAGTGGGGAGCAATAGAGAGAGAGTGATGTAGGGAGGGATAGAGAGGGAGGTATAAATAAGTGGGAGAGGGGTTCTGAGCTATGGGAAGTGAGGAAGGGACACACACACACACATAGAGATAGAGAGAGAGAGGGATGTTGTGTGAGAGAGAGGGGGGAAAGACACACACGCACACATAGAGATATAGAGAGATGGAAATACAAATACATGGAGGTCCAATGAGTAAGGAATAGAGGAATAGTGAGCTAGTCACATGTGTACCCATGTATGCCAAAAATATTATTTAGGGATTGATTCTTCAATTTTCTCCCTTGACCATGTTGAGGCCTTAACACCCATATCTAATACGCAAATCATCTTAAAGTAATGTGCATATTTTCTTGGAGGCCAAGCATACGTTGAGTAGGTCATGTGTGGTGTTTCAAGGAATTGTTCATTAGCATGGGTGCCTCAAATATTCCATTATGAACTAAGGCATGATCATATTCCCTCAATCATGTCTCGGAGGTCCCATACGTGCTTCTCAGAACCACATAATTCCACTAACATCCATATTCATAGTCCAAATATACCTATGAGATGCCATGTGTGATTTTTTAAGTCATTCTTCGTATCCTTGGATGCCTAGATGCTTTAGTTATGGAATAATGCCATAGTTTCCTCCCTTGACCATGTCCATGGCCTGGAGATGCTTACCTAGTGCTCAACAAATGATGATGACATGTATATATCCATTAAGATTCAAAGGATTCACTTTGAACTTCATGTGTGGTGGTTGGACACATCAATTTTGGCCCTAAATGGTCAACATATTCCTTTAAGGCCTAAGGATCAAGTGTTTCTCCCCACCCATGTCAAGGGGCCTAATATATGCACTTAGTTATAAAAATGTTCTAATCGCACTAGTATCCCCATTTCAAGGTAACTTATACCATGGAAGGATCTATTGAGGTTGTTCAACACATCATTCTTGGCTCTAGATGCCTAGAAGCATCTTCTAGGGGCTAAGTCCTAAGTTCCATCCCCTTATTATGTCTAAGGTACCGAGACACATACACAGTACTTAGAAACCCCTAATGGTTCCCATGTCCCCATTCAAATCCAAACTATCAACTTGAGAGGTCATCTATGGTGACTCAAGGTGTCGTTAATGGAACTTGAGCCCTAAAAGATGGATTACAACCTAAAATTAAAGCTTTATGTACCAACCATGATTAAAACCTTATCCTGCATATATAATGCTAAAAAAATCCTAACAATGGAAATATCCCAACTTAAAGGTTGAGGATACCCTTAAGAAATCATGTTTGTTTGTTTAAGGTGTTGTTCTTGGAACTATATGTCTATAGGATTCCTTTAGGGATTAAGGTCCAAGTTTCCTCCCTCAACCATGTCTATGGATATGTTCCTAGTTCTAATAGAATTCTAATGAACAACATATTCTCTCTTAGATGCAAAATATCACATACAGAGGTCCTATGTGTAGGTTCAATGCCTTTTTCATGGACCTTAAGCCTTAAAAAATAACTTTGGGGAATAAGCCTTGAGTTTCCTCCCCCAAGCATGGTTAAGGGACTATGACCAATAATACTTAGTTCTTAAAGCCTCCTAATGGTGTCAATATTACAACACAAAGAAAAATTATTCTCTTTGGAGGTTAGGCAAGGTTGTTTGAGATGGTGTTCTTGATGATGCTAAAATATTACTATAGTTCCTAAGTATTGATGAGGCAAAATATTGTTTTTATTCATTCACATAGCCATGAACCAAAACCAATTTTTGTGGTTCTCCATAACATGTGCACATTTTTCTTCTCTAAAAAATGTGCGTGTTTTGTAAGTATAAAACACGTTCCCATTTTGTAACTATAAAATGCATGCACATTTTTATTAGCCTAACCTCGTGACATATAACATGTCAGGCTTGAGCTTAACCAAGCTAAGAATTACATGACGTAAGTGCGTTTTATTTTTATGTATCATGAGCATGTTTACTAAAAGTATGATTGCATATAAAAGGTCCCTCATCTTCTTTCACACACCTAGTAATTGAATGAAATCATTATGTCTAGATAGAAATGATGACTTGATACTAAGTTAACATGGTTGATGTCTTTTGGTAAACTAGCATTGTGTGATTCACGTATAAGGATATAAAATATCAAGAATAGATATAGTCCCAATAATTGCAACCTCATAGGATGCATTGGAAATACCTAGACAATGTCCATACTTATTCTAGAACTTTGGGATGAAGTTTCTTGAAGTGGGGGTGTATGTCACACCCTATTTTTACCCTAACACTTGAGATAAGAATACCAATCACTTAAGGGCATTCTATGACGAATGACCTGACTATTTATTATCTTGGTATCTAAAACTTTGTATGGATGTATTTTGAGGCAATCCAGTTTTGGATGACCTAGACTTGTGTAAAGGAATGAATTATTGATGAGATATGAACTAAGAAGGATTATCTGACATATTTTTGGGTAAATTATGATTATGAAAATAATGCTAACATTTGGGAAATTATGTATGTAGTTATATAATGATTTTATTGTGAATGAAAAAACATGTAAATGTTAGAATAATCAACCCATAGTTACCCATATTTGAAATTAATTAAATCATTTTTGTCTTATTCCTAGATTCCTAGATTCCCTCTCTATGTTAGTTGACTTCTACATGTTCCTAGAAGTCAATACTTGCTAAAATGGGTCATGGAGCACTTTGGAATCATACTTGAAAAATATTTAGCATGTCTTCTTTATTTCTGGTTCCTTAAAGTGCATATCGGCTTTTTCTGAAAGCTGCCTTGCTTTACAGTAGTTTTAAGGTATAAAAGAAAAGCTAGTCTAGGGAAAATTGCCTTGTTTTTTTACCACATCATCGTCCTTTGTTTTCTCCAAACAAAAGAATGAATTATTTTTATTTCCACCACTTATTAGCTTTCCCACTTGATTTATCTAATTCATGAGAATCTTCATGGATTTGGGGAGTCCTTTTTGCACCTATGGGGGATTTGACTTGATTTAGTAAGCCTTTATTTTTACCAATTCGAATAGAAAAATAGTACTTTACAATATATCATGTAATTATATATTTTAGAAGCCTATTAATTCATATGGTTGGATTATGTACACTTATTCAATAAAGGATTAAGTTATGCTCCAATTTCAGTCTCCTTTTGTGTGAATTTTGCATGTTTGGTTAGCAATTTTGTGAGTGTAACTGATCTATCTTTTGGGTTCAATTTCCACATGGTATCAGAGCCTTTGTATATCAATTTCTCTCCTTCCAAAATGTTATTGCAGGTTTGACATCACTGACTGGGAGCACATTCTGCTGACTAAAAGGCACAGGAGTTGAGATATGGACCAATCTCAAAGGATCATATTGACTCCATTAAATTTCTTCGAATGAAAAGATTATATGGAGATATTTTTAAGAGAGAAAGGTCTCTATAGGTTTACTATGGCTATTGAGGAAGATCCCAATGCAACTGCAGAGAAAATCAAATGGGACAATAGGAGGGATGAGGCCTATGGTATTTTGTGTCTGAGTATTTCAAGAGACCTCCTCTTTCATCTTGATTCATTGAAATTTCCTAATGAGGTGTGGGAGAAGATTGAAGATATTGTTGGAAAGATAGATGAGATGAGAGGACATCAAATCAAGAATGAATTGATCTCCTTGAGTTGCAGTATCTTCAAATAATTGCAACTCTATTTTACCAAGTTTTAAGGCCCTTGTTTTGTAGTTAAAACAATGTGGGATTGAAAAGAAGGAGGAGAATCTAGTTTTGACCATTCTCTCAAAGATTGATCCTGACTACTCAGTGTTTTTTTCAACCTTCTATGTGTCAACAGGTGCATGAAACCTTTGGTGATCTTGGCATAATTCATAATAAAACATTGGAGAAAGTTAGACTTCCCTTGCAGGATCTGAAGCTTCCTGATGGAACGAGGAGGAGGAAGATTTACTATGCCCTCAACTTTCAAAGGATCCACCTAAATACCTTTGTTAGAAACAATGAACCTAAGCATCTTACCTCACTCAACATAGAAAACACACTTGTGGGGGTTCAATTGTATTTTATAATGTCTGCATCTTTCAAAAATTAAATGCAAGTGATCTGGGTGATCAATCCTCTTTTGAGAATGTGCTAGAAGATCATCTAGGTAAGGTTCGACAATAGACTTGATGTCATGAAAGGAAAAATTCATTGCCCACTGAAAGGTAGCCCCTGCATTTTTCAATCCAAAAGGAATTTTCTTGTATGCAAATGTACCCCAAGGAGATATGAAAGTTGTTTTATGTTGGTATTCAAGTTTGATTTGAATCTGGTTATTCCCGAAGAAACCATCCATAAACAAAAAGACCTCACTCCCCGCACAAGCATCAATGATTTGATCTATGAATGGTGTGGGGTAGTTATCCTTAGGATAGGCTTTGTTTAAATTGTGAAAGTTAGTACAGACATGTATCGTCCCTTGATTTTTGTCAATAGGAACAGGGTTGGATACCCATTCTATCAAAGCTAGTGGGTAAATAAAACCAGCTTTAAGTAGTTTTTCAACTTTATCCTTAATAGCTGCCGCTTTACACAGATTGATAGGTATAAGTTTTTTTCAAACTAGTTTGGCATCAGGATAGGTTCGGATTTCATGTTTGACTACCGATGGATCAATGCCTGGAATCTCCTCATATGACCAGGAAAACACATCACAGAATTCCTTAAATAAGGTTGTATAGATAGAAATCTCCTCCGGAGAGCAGTTTGTACCAATATACACATTTTACACAACGTTTGGGTTCACAAAGATGTTGATAGGGATAGTAACAGAATTTTTTTCCATATTCCCCTTGGCAAATACTCCCTCACTTGGTAAGGGATTGATTATTATATCAGCATCACCTTCCAGTCTCATATGGAACTCTTGGTTTTCAATCTTTCTTACTTCTAGAATAAAATAGGATCAATGATGAAGATATTCATAGCTCTTATCTCTTCTACACATAGCTTCCAAAATGGCTTCATCAGATGGAAAAACCATGTCTAAGGGGACTGTGAGAGGGACTGGAACAGGATCAACAACAGTATGAATGATAGCTTGATAAGCTACTTCTGCTTCTGATAATGGCACTTCAGGTTCATGATGGGAAGGAAGAACACAAGGGTTCTTTCTATAGACAACCGTTGCGATAGACTTCCCTACACTAGTAGAACCTATGTAATTAATAGGGGCTAGAATATCGAATGTTCCCATCAATGATGAATACATTCCATCCCATAAGCTCTCTGAAGTAGGTTTTACCTGATCAACCAATGGCATGGTGGACTCATTAGTTTCCATATGGCCCTTCTAAGTAAAACTGAGTTAGTGTACTGTAACCAACTTCCCTTCGTGCGGAAGCACTACTACCCGAAGAATGACCGATGCAATAGCAGACATGGCATAAGTCCAACTTCTCCCCAGGACTAATTTATAGTCCAATGGTGCATCAACCACCTCTACCTCAACAGAAACTGCCTTCCCTGCAACCTTTATCTTGAAACCTGGTAGGATACCATGTGGATGAAATGACCTTCCGTCGAAAGCAGTAAGTACGGTGTTCAATGGAACTAGCTCTGGAGATCCAAGAGGCTTCCAGAAAGACAAGTACATGACACATGTGGAAGTTCCTTCATCAAAAACTACCCTTCCAATGGTTTTTCTACCATGGATGACATCTATCGATAAGGCCACATGATATGGCAAGTGAATTTTGACATCAGACAAATTAAACTTCGCCATGAGGTTCAATGAATCCATACTACCTAAGGCTGCTAAGAGCGCATCTCGCTGGGTGGGAAAACTCTGTAACACCTCTAAAGTCGACATCGCGAAGGGGTTTGGGATAAATCTTCAACTACTGAGTAATTGGATGCATCCCTAAAATTAGGATTGTTCAATGTTTTCTTGAAGACACCTTTTGGTATCTTGGGCATAGTTTCAGCAGGTTTTTCAATTGTGAGAGGGTTAGAAGTTTCACCTATAGACTTACCCTTCTCTTGAGCCTCTATCTCATAGTTCTTGTTTCTAGTCTGGAGTAATGTCTAGGATCAAACCATGTTGATATAATTTGGATCAGTGGCATTTGGAGTGCCCCTTGCTACATTAGAAGATGAAGAAGAATTTTTCCCTTGGGGAAAAGGATCCTTTAGGAAATCCGGTTGTTGAATTTTCAGTAGCTTATGAGCTTGATCCATAAGGGGACAACTTACATGGAAATTTCACCTTTTTCTTCTCTTTTTTCCCCCCATAAGCATTGTTTATGGGTATTGTCTTGTTTTGGTTTCCCTCACCTTTCTTCCTCTTTTTCCTTTTCCCACCGGCTTGCTAATTTCCCTTTTGGGAGGATTGAGCAAAAACATTTGCATTTTAAGGTGAGGGGGAAACCTTTGCTACCTCCACCATAGAGTGTTTGAAGGACAAGTCATGGAGCTTCTTAGCCAAAGACTCCACAATGGGATATTTCAATGAACCAACCACACCATCGACATGAGGTCTAGGCTTAGGTTTCTCAACACTATGTGTTAGTCTCGGTGCATCAGGGGTGATTTCATATAGAATCCCATATTGAGAATATATCAAATCTAACTGTTGGGCCCTAAGCATAGCCTCTTCCTCATTGGTTACTACCGAAGTGGATACATTCTTAGATATATATGGAAATAAGGACTTAAGTAACCATTCTAATAAAAACTCAGGAGGGATAGTGGCCTTAATGAGCCTTTTCTGCCTTCTCCACTCTTGGATGTGATCTGAAATGTGAGTGGCTTTGTCCTACCGAAAGGTGGAAAATAAGTCTGTGGTGGAATCATACCAGATAGGAAGTTGGAAATGGTTAAGGAACACATTATCTAAGTCCCAAAAACTACCAAGCACACCAAACGGCAGTTCAATGTACCACTTTGCTGCGGCACTAGTTAGAGTTCTTTGGAACAATCTCAACCGAACGGTGTCATCATTTAGTGAGTTGGAAGAGCACCACAAGTGAAAGGTGGTGATATGAGCCCCTAGATATTTACCAAATTTGCGTTCAAATTTTGGAATATCTGAGGGTAGCTTGGTGGGAACAGGTGGCCAGGAGGCATCAGGTTTCACCGGGTCATTCATTAGCTTGGATAAATCTGGAAAATTCAAAGTTCCTAGGAAAGGAAGTTTGGGCCTAACTAAAGCATGAAAAGTACCAACTTGGGATGTACAAGGAATTCCCCCCTGATTCCCAAAAGTAAAGGTGGGGTTGCCCCTAGCTACTGGTTGTGAAGTAGTTGGACTAATTTGGAAATGATTCCACCCATAAGCCAGTGGATTGTTCATATGTGGTGTAGTGTATGTGTTTTGAGAGGCTCTAGTTGAAACTAGAGTTTGAAAAATAGGATCAGTTATCCCCCCGCTAAAAGGAGAGAAACGAGAGCTCGTGAAAGGAGCCGAAACCAATGTTTGAAAACCTTGACCATAATGGTTAGTGTTTTTGAACTGCAACCCTACATATGTAGGTGTTGGACCTACATATGCTAGCGGATGGGGAAATATTCCCCCCATTCCAGTGAAAATCCTGGACAAATGAAGAGGATCCAACAGGACCACTCTGAGCAGTATGTGCAAAAGAAGGTGAAGTAGAAGGTACACTAGGAATCCCAGTGACCACCCCACCAGAAGTTCCTACTACATTTGTGGAATCCTATGGTTGAACCACCTGACTAGATGGAGTTAAAGGAGTAGTAGATATATTTATTCTAGGGGCACCAACTGAGGGAGGTGGCACTCCTTCAGCTGGAACAACTGAGGTGGAGGTAGAAGGAATTTCTCCCACACTATAAATTAGTCTACCCATAGGAACACCAATCACAGGTGAATTGAAAGGACAAACCTGGATGATCACTGGATCGTTTAAGTCAGTAAGAGGTGAATTAAAGTTTCTTGCAAACTCGTCAGCCTGCAAGTCTTCTATCTCTACTGTGGTTGTATCAACCTAGTTTGTCCTAAGTTCTGGTTCACCTGAAACTTCACTAATTCCTACCAGTTCAAAATAACTGTTTGTGTCTAATATCCACCTTTGAGGGGGTGGTGGAGGTTCCATTGTAATAAGCGGAGGACGTTTTTGCAACCTCATTGACCTTCTGATAGGTTGGTCCTCCATGATTGAAAATTTGACTCTTCACACCCTAAGGATGACTAAACACAAACAAATCACATAGAAATCACTACAAAATTTCATAAAGCCACAACACACACAAGGAGTATAAGATATGCTTTCCAGAAGAAAGATGAGAGACAGTTACTTGGAATCCTTGAAGATGTTCTTAGGCACAAGCAGAGGAATCACCCACTGCCCTCCCACACTTTCTACAAGGGTTACCTTCCAAGCCCGTCCAAGGTCACCCAAAAATAGCCTTCTAGTGTACCTGTGTATGAACCCTAGATGTTAGAGAGACTAAAGGCTGCCTCAACTATATTGATTGTCTAGGGGGGTAGTCGCAAGCTTGGTTCATACATATTGGTAGGGTAGCAAATCCTAAAACCTTGTCTAAGACAGGATCCTTAGATGCGCAAAAACCTTGGTCTATGCTTTGACAAGGAATCAGAGGGTTATCTCCTTAGTCCAAGCCTCCACATGACCTCGTGCTTAACTCTTATTTGAGAGGAGCTTCCAAGATACAATCAACATAGAAAAGGGTTTACTTATTGATTGGCCAATTACGTCTGAATTTAAACACTTGTGGAAAGTTCAAACTTCCTGTTCCACAAGTCTAGCCTGAGCTAGTTGGTGTATTACCGTATAAAATAAAACTTATTAATAATTTTTAAATTATATCATTCATTTTAAGGGTTTTTCATAGTCAAAAGGTAAATGGCGTGAAAGACTATGATATTATAGACTCGATAAGAAAAAGCAAAATGGTGTATAAAGAAAATTCCAAAGCAAATTGCAACTACTTAAACCAAATTTCTCTTCTTTTTGTAAATGTAAGTTAATGAAATTGAAACTAAGTGTTGGAAAAATAAGACTTCTATTTATAATGTTTGAAATTTTATTTGAAAATACTGAAAAGAAAACAACTAAAGGAAACTAAATGCAAAATAATAAGAAGTTTTTTCTCCACTTTTTCAAATTCTTCAAAAACTATAATGCACCTAAATGCAAATTTTTGAGCAAGTTTGAATAATCAGAACATATAAAAAGAAAAATGAAGTATAGAGGACCCAAAATAACCAACTTCAACCAAATAGGAAGAAAACTTGGTGAAAAACCTGACTTGGAAAAACTAATGAATAAAATCCACTAGATTCACTAAATAACAAGTGACAAACTGACACTACACAAAGAAGCACAGAGTATAAGGTATCTAAAGCCCTGATCACTGACTTAGACACACAACACTGAACTCATAAACCAAGCAGGAGGACCAACTTCAAATCACTAGATGAAATGAGATTCAAACAAAGAAAACTCAAAGGCTTAACAACAAGAAAAAAGTATGGCATACAGGATTTTAGAATTACAGAGTCATGCCAACAACAGAAGACCCCTAAGCAAACAAAAATGAACCAAGACAGGGATAAGAAAACCCTACCCAAAACTTTATGCTGCTACAGGATATACGCGACTGTCTTATAGAGCAACCTACGTATACAAAAAAAAAATCAAAGAAAAAAAAGAAAAGGTCTTTGGACACACTACACTACAAATCAAAAACAAGATAAAAAGACTACACTCATAATCATAGCAAATACTGGCAAAGCACCTATAGGACGAACCCACCGCAGGCTGCAACCCCAACGGAGTTGCTAGTTCTATTGTTCAGGATATTGCACCCTTGTAACCTAGGGTCCGGGGTTACCAACTTACTACTAGCTTGCAGACAATCATCTTTTTACAGAGAATGGAAAGAGAATATAAAGAAAGTATCCACTTACGCAATTAATGACAATTGATCCAAGCTTGATATTCTCTCACTCCGCTTCTCTCCAAATCTTCTAGGGATGTACCTCTTCACCTACAAAGAACAAATCCTTCAAGCAATATCTCATGCATATATATATCAGAATTTAGATGAAAAGCATATAAATAATATAATCAAACATATTCATTAAACCAATATACATGAAATAGACACAATACAAGATTGGAAGAAGAATTCTCTTTATTGAGAAGCGGTGAATAAGATAAAAATACAACCCAACTTCTGACACAAGGACTCCTCTGCATCCAAAGGACTCTGAGTTCTGTTTCTCCAAGATTCTAAAGATATACCACCAGCATAACTTTTCTCTCCCAAAATTGATTGATTAGACCCACCCCAAGGCCTCTATTTATACTTTGGGAAATAGAGTGGTTTAGAAGGTTGGGATGGTTGAGATAGTTGGGATATTTATGGATTAGGACCCAACTAATCTCATATAATAACGATTTATATTTTTAATGTCAAATTAAGGTATATGCGTGTATTAATATAGGCAACTCGCGTATAACACACGTGTTTCTCAAGGGGAACTCGCTTATGCAAGTATACGCGGGTTGCAATGAAAATAATAGCATATGATATGCAAGTTGTAATGCATATAGTCGCGTATGCAACCCAAAACTCAAAATAAAAATATATAAGGATGGTTTGAGGATAATTCATAAAAGGTCATGCACATCTATAGTGTTTTGGACACTTCAATCCTAATTTTTCCTTTTGTGTACCAACATGAGGAATGTTAGCACTCAAATGGAGAAGTACCATTTTGGCTGATTACACCTGGACCGCACCAACCCTTAACATGGTTGGATTTGTCGAATCCCTCAGATTTGAACCACAAACCTTTCCTCTTAGGTGGAATCTTATCCATACCCTACCACCAATTGTTCTATATCTCATAGACATGACAATGGAGTGGGTTACAGAAAAAAGAAATTCACATTATTATCCATATTCCAAAGATGTTCTTAAATTTAATTGGGTGGATAAGAGCAACATGGAAATAGTTAGCAGATAAGGCAAGGTGGGATTGGGGCCACATACCCTTTGCTAGGTTTACATGGTGGTTAAAGATACTACGTATTGTCCATGAGTATTAGCGGTAAATGTTATGGATCAATACCTTCAATTTCAAACTCTACTTATGAATGATCCCCAAGGATCATGATTACTTTTATCAACCTTGACATTTCCACCAAATCACACTTGTAGGAAACAATCTCTTATGGAGTACACGTGTGATGATTGGAGCCTCACACATTTCCTATAAACCCCAATGATAAATTTTATGTTCTAATAGGTACCCTATATTTCATCCTTAAAGCATGGTATAAGAGGGCACACAAAATATGATATCTAATGGACAAACCAAAAACTAATAAAACTACAAAAAAAAATTCATATATAATAATAATAATAATAGTAAATACCTAGAAAATGGAAACATAAAACAAAAATTCAAAACACTTACCACACTTAGCGCTTGTGCACTTCCATTAAGGCACACCTCATTCGATCGGGGACAGGAATAGACCCATTACATAGGCACGTGTGTTGAAAAACATGTTGAAGATAGGGGATATCAACTCCCAATAGATCCTCGAAGATGAGATTCCTCATGTGTGTTGTTGTTTCTCTTAGCTTAGTAGTCTTTTGAACTCATGGAATCTACCTCCTACCAATGCCAAGTCTAAGGTTAGTAGAGAACCACTTTCCACATGTCATTATTAACTAGAGTTCATATCATATTTCAAAGCTTGTTGTTTGGTTGCCTCCTAATAAGTGAAGGTTTCAGATTCAATGACATGGCTTATCTGAGATATCAAACTACATCAAACTTGAAGCCTCATAATAGGCTTCTTAAAGAGATCAAGTGAATACTCCCTGGCCTCCTCCCTTTTCTCATCTTACAGGTATGACTCGTGGACTTGGCTCACTTCTATATCATTAAGAGTTTGTATGAATAACTTTCTTAAGGGAGATCATATATTTAATTTGCAATCCCATTATGTTGGGTTTTGAGGAGCACAGTTGGATCCCTCTTGATCTCTAAACTTACCATTTGTTCCAATCTAGTAAGGAACAAGGAATCAATAACAAATGTCTGGAATATTCTCTTTCATTAACTCTATGCTGACACCTAGGAGGATGAATACCTAGGATAATAGATCCTACATTATGTGTATCCTCTTAATCCCTCTATACCTCAACACTCAGCTCCCTCTAACCATAAACAAGATATGCATACTTCATTACTTGTCATCAGAGAAAGCCACATCAACCTCCTCCTGTGGATCTTTCCTACAAGTTACATTTAGTTCGATAGTGAACAATAATTAATATCAGTTTTATAAAATGGCATAGTCTTAACATATATCCATATATTATCTGTGTAACACCCCGGTTTTGACCCCTTTGCATTAGATGTATATGATGATGTATATATTGTAAATGATCCTGGTGTGGAGCTAAAGGCCAAGGCCCCACCGTTGATCAGTTATGCTATGTTTTGGATTTAAATTGTCACCGATGGTATATCGGGGCATGCGACATATACTATGTTGGTCATCATGTAAATACTCATCTATAATTAATTAAATGAACTCGACCATCTACGATCGTGGCAACTAAAATGAGAAAGGGGCATGATTTTCACAAGGATAAGGATGTGGGGGAATTTGTCAAACCTTGGCCAATGGGGTAAAAATACCCATGTGTCCTCTTCCCCTGTTTTATTCCAACCACTTCCATTAAGAATTGCTGCTGGTGGTTGAGGCAGTTATTGTCTTTGGGAGTGGGGTGGCAAGACTGTCAGTCCTCACCCACACACACCCTCCACCCATGGTTGACTCCACAATGGCAAAAACGCTCACGCACTTCCATTTCACGTCCTTGGGGGGGTTGTCTATTCATCTATGCACAGAGGTAGACCTGCTAATATTCACACAGGAGCCATTGTCTATTTTTTTGTTCCCACGAATAGACTTCTTTCCGGCTTGGTCTCATGCAACCAAGAGAGAGGAGCAATTTCCACTGCCATTCACGTTTTCCTCATGAAGGAATCGACTGTGTTGTAACCGTAGTCGGAATTGGGTGTGGATTTCTCTCATGCACTGTGTTTTTCCGTTGTCGTTACTCGCGGAGCCAGCTGGGACCCGTTCAGCCACTATCACCCACGATTTTCTTGTGGAAGGCCATTTACCCTCAGGGACTGTGTGTAAGTTTTGCTTGCCGGTTTGTGGCTTGTGCGTATGTTTTTCCTCTGTATTTGGGAGTCTGGGTAAGTCTCCCTAGTGGCTTTGTTTCCAAGGACGAGTTGTTGTTTTCCCCCATGTTGTGAGTCGCGCTCACTGATACATTTCGGGACTGTTAATTTCCTCATGTCGTGAGCTGTGTTTGCTGTTACGTTTTGGGGCTGCTATAGACTGTTCAGAGTCATTTTCCCCTGTTCAGCTGAATTTCTGATTGATTGCATGCGTTCAATGGTTGGTCTTCGGACTGTGTAAGGAGCAAGGATGGGGGCTCAGTTTTTCTTGATAAACTTGGTGGCTGGAAACCACACAGACAGAGCTAGAGGGCTGGCCTTCTTCTCCATCACCCCTGAATAGCACTGGAAGGGAATGCAAGGCCTGAGGGACTGTGTAGCAAAGAAAATACTGATTCCTTGTGTTGGGTGTGGGTGGGTGTCTTAGATGTCAGGCTAGTTCTGGTCTAGGTGTTCTTGGCTCTGTAAGGAGCTCACCAGCTTAGCATTAAGCCTTTCCCAACTCCTTGATGGCCTAATAAACCCAACTGTGTTGGCTTGGCTGTGTTTTGTGTATCATTGGCTATGTGTAAGCCTGCTTGTTCCCTTATTCCTTGGAGAATCATGCCCAGCTCGGGGGTGGCAGCGTTGCTGAGAGATTAAGGAGCACGCTGGCCTATGGTTGGGTGGAACGTTGCAACGACGTAGCTGGTTGCGGAACAAGTTCTTATAAGATAAGTGATCTTGCCATTTTTACTTCTGCAACCATAATTTATGTTAATGAATGTATTGAACGTGTTGAGTGAATGCATGTTGATTCCGCTGTGCATGAACGATAGCTGTGTATGATGAACAATGGCATTTGTGCATGTATCACCTTAATGCATTCCCTGCAGCATTCTGTTTATGCAATTTTTATTCATGTACATGTTCATGGGCTCTTAGCCCGCATGGTTAACGCCATGGTGATCGCATCCTCTTCGCCCGTTGGAGGCATGGGGACGTGACAGTATGGTATCAGAGCTCATGTTGTAGCATGGGCCTGAATGAGCCATGAAGGATGCAGCGACAGAGGTTGTATTTCATTCTACCCAGCAGAAGTCATAATATGAATGACTGTAAAATTTAGAAAATTTGGCTAAGTGTGGAGTAGTCGGATCATCAGAACGGATTAGAGGAACAAACTTCCGATGTAGCGGAAGAGTTAGCGGTTTCCAGTCCGCCGTTGCGGTTTCCAAAAGGACTAGGATGCCGAAGTCACCGTGTTAGTGGATCTGATTGCCGGCAGTAGAGAAGGAAAAATGCAGAAATTTTCTAAGTGTCAGCGGCCATCGGAAGAGGTTAGTGTTTCGTGTGCCGCCGTTGTGGAAGTGAAAGCACTAAGTCTTCCGACGAGAAAGGCCACTGATGCCGAAAAGTTTAAAATTGTTCTAAGTCCCTACTGATCAGAAGAAGTTAGTATTTGGCATGCCGCCGTTGCGGAATCCAAAGTCACTAGACTTCTGATGTGTGAAGACTGCCGACGCTGATCGCGAGAAGAAAGTGTTTCATGAGCCGTCGTTGCGGAAGCGAAAGCACTAAGTCTTCCGACGAGAAAGGCCACCGACCCTGAAAAGTTTAAAATTGTTCTAAGTCCGTGCCAATCAGAAGAAGTTAGTATTTGGCGTGCCACCGTTGCGGAAGCCAAAGTCACTAGACTTCCAATGTGTGAAGATTGCCAACGCCGATCGCAAGAAGAAAGCGTTCCGTGAGCCGCCGTTGCGGAAGCCAAAGCGTTAAGTCTTGCGACAAGAGAGACCGCCGAAACGTCGGAATGATTAGTGGCTCCAAGAGCCACCGTTGCGGAAGAATTAGTGATTCCAAGAGCCGCTGTTGCGGAAGAATTAGTGATTCCAAGAGCTGCCATTGCAGAAGAATTAGTGGTTCCAAGAGCCGATTCTGTGGGAGATTTAGTCAAAAGGGGAGCCGATTCAATAGTTGGAACGGGATCCAAATTTATTTTTTTTACAAAGAAAAAATTTTGAATTTTCCATGGGATTTTCAGCAGTTTTTCAGTGAAATTTCAGGGCTTAATAGTGAGAAAGTGCCAGCGATCTTATGCGCTAGATTGCACGAAAACCAATGATTTTAAAATAAAAAAAACGAGGGCGCTACCCTCGACCCACCCTACAGTGACGCAGGCACACCCCCTTGACCCCCATCGTCCCCCTCAGATAGATGTTCTTTGATGAGGAAAATCTAGTATTTGGGAAAATTGTTATTTTATGAATATTCCAAGAGAAGGTAAGGGATTCTGATTTATATCAATGTTATGCATCTAAAATTTGTATTATTAACACATTTGCAGAATCATAGTCGCCTTCAAGGGCAGTGTTCCAGGTAGTGCAGTTTGACAAATAAGTGGTGGTTCAGTATGAGAACCCATGATGGGTATGATGCTCGGGATTCTTATAAGCAAGCGGAAGATGCCATGGGAGAAAATGTTCGTAGTAGAAACGATGACATTGAGTCTAATGGAAGGCGATTCCAGGGGACACCGTCAGATGTTGCAGCTACCATGAGAAGTCTGATCAAAGCACAGGAAGAGAAGCATCAGTTGAATGTTGCTATGTTGCAGAGTTTGACAAACTTGCAAAGAAAGATAGACTCTGGACGAGGTACAGCAAGACCAGAAGGAAGTAAGAGTAGTACCAGGAGGAGGAGAAGGACTTCTAGTGGATCATCTGATTCTGAAGAATCCAGTGGGGATTCAAGTTCTTCTTCTCATAAAAGGAAAAGAAAGAGATACCATAGGGATCACTCTCGAGATGAATTTAAGAAAGCTAAACCTCCTACATTCGATGGTGAGGTAAAGACTGGACAAGAGGCTGACGCTTGGATTCTTGGGATAAAGAAGTACTTTCAAGTGCATGACTATTCAGGAAACATGAAGGCAAGAGTTTCCATATTCAATTTGAATGGAAGAGCATCCATTTGGTGGGAACACTTCAAGCAGGTAAAGAGGATCAGTGAAAAGAAACCGAAGTGGAAATAGTTCAAGAAGTATTTCAAGCAGAAATACCTATCTGAAAGGTATTATGATGACAAGATTAAGGAGTTCCATGAGTTGAGGTTGGGACATCAGACCATGGAAGAGTATGCAAATAAGTTTTTGGAGTTGTTGAGGTATGTCCGATACATCAGAGATGAAAAGGTGAAGGTCCAGCGTTTTCTGAGTGGATTACCTCAGTCTTACAAAGATAGAATTGAGTTTTATGAACCTAGAACTCTTGAAGAAGCAATAAGAAAAGCTAAGTATTGCTATGAGCAAAGCAAAGGTAAGCCAGATTACCATAAGGCATGGAGAGACAAGAAGAATGAGAAGTTCAACCAAAGGAAGAAAGGTTTCAAACCTTCTAGCTTCAGGAATCAGCAGAAGCAGCCATCTCAAGCTGTGAGTAAGCCAGTTGGAGTGACAGGAGAAAAGCCTAAAGATCCACAACAGGATAGAGGGCCACTTCAATGTTGGAAATGTGGAGGACCCCACATACGCAGAAATTGTCCACTCGAGAATGAGAGTGCAAGGCCAACTTATCATGTTCAAGAAGCAGAAACAGTGGGTCAAGTAGCAAGGGTAGTTCCTAGGATCTACGCAGCATTGGAGGACCGTCAAGCAGATCACCAGTCAACTGTAGTTGAAGTAGCAGGTAAGATTGTTGAGAAATCTATTTCTATTTTGATTGACCCTGGTTCTACGCACAGTTACATTACTCCTAGAGTAGTGGATATTTGTGCTTTTAAGAAAGTAAAGCATAGGAAGTCTTGGTTAGTTCAGCTAGCCACTGGAACTAAGAGAAAGGTCAGTGAAGTGGTTGAGAAATGTCCATTGGTCATGGATGGATTGGCCACATGTGTAGATCTGAATGTTCTACCACTTGGTTCCTATGATGTTCTCATTGGAATGGATTGGTTAGAAGCTCACAGGGTGAAGCTTGATTGTTACAATAAGACTTTTGAATGCATGAATGAAGAAGGGAACCTCGTGGTTGTGAAAGGTATTCCAAAGGTGATTTCAGTAAGGCAGGTTTCAGCAATGCAGTTAAAGAAGTTCTGTAGGAAGGGTTGCCAGTTGTATGCAGCTCAGATTTTGGAGGAAACGAGAGATGAAACTCCGAGGTTGGAGGACTATCAAGTGTTACAGGAATTTAGGGATGTGTTTCCTGATGAGATTCCAGGGCTTCCTCCAAAGAGGGACATTGATTTCACAATTGAACTTGTGCCAGGAGCAGCACCAGTGTCCAAGGCACCCTACAGGATGAGTACACCGGAGATGCTAGAATTGAAGATGCAACTACAAGAATTGTTGGAAAAGAAGTATATTCGACCGAGTGTGTCTCCTTGGGGAGCACCAATTCTGTTTGTAAAGAAGAAAGATGGTACACTCAGGTTATGCATTGATTACAGACAGTTGAACAAGGTTACCGTGAAGAATAAATATCCTCTGCCTAGGATTGATGACCTCTTTGATCAAATGAGGGGAGCAAAGGTATTTTCCAAGATTGACTTGAGGTCTGGTTACATTAGGTGAGAATCAAGGACGAAGACATTCATAAGACATCCTTCAGGACAAGGTATGGGCATTATGAGTTTGTAGTGGTGCCATTTGGTCTCACAAATGCACCAGCCACATTTATGTGCCTTATGAACAGTGTCTTTAGCAGATATTTGGACAAGTTTGTTCTTGTTTTCCTTGATGACATTCTTGTTTATTCTAAGAATGAGGAAGAGCATGAAGAGCATTTGAGGTTGACATTGCAATTGCTTAAGGAGCATCATTTGTATGCAAAACTGAGCAAGTGTGACTTCTATAGAGATAGAATTCAGTATTTGGGTCACATTATCTCATAGGAGGGTATATCTGTAGACCCTGAAAATATTGAAGCCATTATGAATTGGCCTACTCCAAGAAATGTGACAGATGTAAGATCTTTTATGGGACTTGCAGGATACTATAGGAGATTCATTGAGGGATTCTCCAAAGTTGCACATGCCATCACTTCTTTGCAAAAGAAGGGGATGAAGTTCAAATGGACATCGAGGTGTGAATAAAGCTTCCAAAGGTTGAAGAATCTTCTCACCTGTGCACCAGTATTGAAAGTTGCAAATCCAGAGAAAGATTTTGTGGTGTGTACTGATGCATGTGGACAAGGGCTTGGAGGAGTCCTTATGCAGGACAACCACGTGATATGCTATGA
>LPNX010504666.1:64791-91291 GCA_001517045.1 Pseudotsuga menziesii | reverse complement strand
TAATCAAATCAAATAATCACATGCACCTCACATCTTTCCATACACATTAAAAAAAGGTCAACACATCTTTTCGTAGACCTTATAAAAAAACCAACACATCTTTCGATAAAAATCAAAGAAACACATAACATATGATTATTAATGCGAAAGTGTCATAGAAGGTTAGAAAAAAAATATTCTAAATCAACATCATCATGCAAGGACAATAGAACCTGCTACAATAAATCATACTATTCCTCTTTAAAAGAAAATTAAAATTTTTGTTATATGTATTGATTGATTTTTCACACTTTTAATTTGTTTGTATTCACTTCAACTAAAGTAAATTGAAGAGGTTAATAATGATAAGGCTTTTGATTTATTACATGATTACCTAGTAAGATGTTGGGTTACAGAAATTTGAATAGATGGATGACCATATATACATATACAACTCCATATTACATCTATAAAGAACTTTGAATTAGATTTAAAGTTTCATTTTTTTGTTCAAACAAATTTCAATGTTTTTTCATAATTCGTGGAAGGTATTGCAAGAATTTACTTTTTTTTTGGAGTCTGCTGAGCCTCGCCCTTTTTTATTCACCCTCCATTTTCTGTGAGGAGTCTTGTGAGTCGTGCTCCTTTTTCTGCTAGTAACTAGAGGGCTCCTTAGTTATGCATATCCCTGCTGGGGTTTCAGCATGTGCATAGTTACAATAGTTAGGAATTACCAGCCCTACAATGTGTCGATGATATAATACAAAAAACTCATGAGAAGCCTAACCCATGAGAGGAATATTCACAAAGCGATTAAAGAAAACCATCTCCAAAATCAACCAAAATATTTTGCTCATACGAACAAGAAAAAACTATAGGTAGATAAAGGAAAGAAGCATCTTTTATAGCAGGAATGTATGAGTTAATGTGGACAAAAATTGATTCAGAAAGCTTAATATCTGAATAGATTCTACATTCCATTCTATGAATTGTTTTTGCATCTCTACCAAAGATCTTTTCTAGAAACCCTCTACACAAAAATAGGTCATGATACCTGAACACATGTCATCGATATGTCACCTAGGGGCTTCTTTTTCCTAACAGGATTTGTGTTCTTCTGTTGGTTTTGGGAAGAGCATCCACGTAAGGTGTGGTCACGCTGTTAGTGGCTTGACTGATCGAAGGTGAACTAGATAGCTGTAAGGAGGCCTTGGAATATAAAACCTATGTTGTTCAACCTTGGAAGCATATGAATGGGAAGTTAAACCTATCGCACATTCTTTTATATATTATAATAATAATCATAGGATGTGGGCTACGTTGATAACTCCGACCATCAACCACGGCGAAACTATAACCTTCTAGCCGGTATCCCTTTTTAGATACTCCCGCTATCCCAACTCAATTTTAACCTATCATATGGGATATGCCAGCGAAAAAAATTTGAACTACTCTAGTAGTAGACAATCGCCACAACCGTGATCCATCTCCAACAAACGATTGCCCATCAAGATAAGATGAAAATCCATTTCAAGATGACAGGAAAGATCTGCAACTAAACAAATTTGTTTGACACACATATGTATTTGTTCTTTATTGATGCAAAAATAGAAAACATAACGCAAAGAGTGAGGATGCACATAAATTGTTTGACAAAATTCCAAAACGAGATATGATCTCATGGAATTATTTCATCTTAGGATGAACCTATAATGGGTTCTATGAGGATTCCTAAAATAGTTCTACAGGATGCAAATTGAATGTATGAGGTATATCATTAATTGTAAATAACAATATCATTAACATGTATACTAGATGTTGCAATTTCAGGCATGCACAGAAACTGTTTGACAAAATTCCTGAGCAGATATGATCTCCTAAAATGATTTGATCTCAGGGTTCACCCATCATGGTTTTTAAAAGGATTCCCTCAAATAGTTCTACATAATGCAAATTGATTTGTATTCCTTTTGAATGACAGTAAATGTTGATTCCAGGTACCGTTCATGCATTTTTACATGCTTTGGAAGGTCTACAACTTATTTTACAAGTTAATGGGACAATGAAGCTATGGTTATACAATTTATCCATAATTCCTTTTTCTTTTTTATTTACAGGAAGATGTGCAGAACCAATCTAAAATACCCGTCTCAATTCCTTTGAACATAAATATGAACAGACAGAGAACTGTCAAGAATCAGAATCTGCAAACCTAGAACATAATATGATGGAGTATTCCCCCTCGTCTTTTGAAAAGTATTCCTTCACCACTAGGTGCAAATCATTGCTTCTATTTCTTTTCAGAGTTAGCCATGCACTGGATCAACAACGGGTACTCTATAGAATTTGAAATTGTTTAATGAGATTTGCAACCTGAGACAAATATTAAGGAAAGGAATTTCTTGAAAGGAACTATCTCATTGACTTCATCTTTTGTGTATATGGATTTATTATTTATTTACATAGAATCATTTTTTTATATTACCTTATATAGCTTTTTAAAATTGCAACACTTTTATAAATACATTTTATATAAAGAAAATATGCCTATGTTTGGGATGGTGTAGCCAACAAGTAAAATGTAAAGGGTATACATTAAAATATAGCATCTAGTATTAGATTCACCAAAATTTGAAGATTACTAGTCAAATTTGATAGAAATTTATCAAGAGATTCAATCTTCCTCATTATGATGCATTATATTTTGCAGGTTTGCATGGAGGTGAACACAACTTACTAGTCTAGTGCAAATGAAGGTATTATTTTTATGGACTACCAAGATGGAGATGCACAAGTAATTGGTAAGGTAACCACACAAGGTCTTATTACATATGCTATTTTTACTAATTAAAAAATAATTATTCCTAAGAATATAAACAAGTATTCAATTGCTTGTAAGTATTGTGCATAATAACTATTTTGAAAAAAATTACTTACTGTTTTGAATAAATATTCATGTTATGAGTAATCTAGTGCTTGTTTAATTCTTTTCAATACACAATATTTATTCAATCACATTAACATGGCAATCTGAACAAGCATACATGCTTTGTATTTTCATCTTTACTTATATACAAGGTTTATATGTCTTATGCAGAATGAAAAACATTAATTGGTATACCTATTAAGCATAAAAAAAACTACAATCTCTTACTGTATATGCCTTCCAATTTGCATGTTTGTTGTAATTAGGAAAAACTAAATAGACACCGTAAGTTTTTAAAACACTTTTTTTAAATATTTTTCTTCAAATCAATTACTTATTCTCCTGAAAATTAATTGAAATATTGGCAAATATTGGTAGGACATATGAATATCAATGCTGTAGTTAATGTCTCTTGTTTTCTATGTAAGAACTCGGGGAGAGTGCATAAATGGTGGACAATTTTCAGGTCAGTTAGCACACACTTTTTTGAAACATCTTCGCTTTGAACAATCTGATTTATATTTTCAACATTGTATTGAACATTCCCTATGTCTTATCACATATGATAATTTTCAGTTACATCATGATGGCCCTGGTATTCTATCAATGGCCAATGCTAACCTGAACACAAATGGTTCTTGGTTCTTTATTACTTTTGCAGTATCACCTCATCTTGAAGGATATATACTTTATTCCATATCTTGAATGTCATTTATGATTTTTTGTATTTCAGCTGACTTTGTCTGAGCATGTTTACATGTTGGTTGTGACCAACATGTTTTCTCTTTATCCATGACTCTCGAGTGTCACCATATGGAAATTTCATATTTTAGAAATAAAAGATTCATTTACCTTAAATAATGGTTTATTTTCTTTGGGTTCCAGACACTAGTGTATTTTTACCATTTCACCTTTTAAATTTTGATAATTGTTTGAAGGAATTTCTCTTCAGTCCAGTTCAGTTGGTCTATATGCTACTAAGAGGATGAGGCTAACATTTGTCTTACTAATGTGGATATCTTGCCTCTTCCCATATCTATTTTATGTTTTACTCTCATATCATTAATGTCCCTTTTGTTATTATCTACAACAAGCATGTCGTATTTGGAAGAGTTGTTGAGGGAATATATGTAATGAAGAAAATTGAGTTGTTATCGGCAACAGATCGAGGCAGACCTATTGTTCCAGTTAATATTTCTAATTGTGGTGAAATATTGCTAGAAAAAGATAACGGTATAGTTGCATTTTATGAAGGTACTTTTATTTTTTAATTTGTAAGCATCATGATATGCCATTGCTGAATATTTAACTGACCATAAATGTTATAATTCTTTGACTCATATCTTGAATGTAATTTGTAGAAATGGTTTTCTTTTATTTCTTTCAGATATAAAAATTTGGATTTACCTGCAGATAAAATGAAAGGAAATAAACAGAAGGGTACAAAAGAAGTAGTGTCAAGTGATGATAGCCGAAAAATGCATAAAAGGAAAAAGCATAGGAAGGTTTGTAAGGAACGGTGAAAGAGGAGACATCATTATTCTTATGATTCAAATACCTCATCAAACAATGATTCATATTCAGACACTTTTGATAGTGAGTCTGACTCGATCTCTTTCTCACCATATGATACTACCACTTCAAGTGAAGATGATAGGGTAATAAGAAAGAAGAAATCATCAAGAACAAACAAGCATAGACATACAAAGCGACAGAGGGACAAGCAGAGAGGGAAAAGACATGGTCAAAAAGTGAATATATTAAGATGGAATTCCATGTGGTATGGATTCTTTATTCATTGAACTAGGAAAATGAAATGCAATCTCATTTATTATATAGATAATTCATTTTTTTGTTTTTGCAACTAACTTTCTTTTCATCAAACATGCTTCTGGTCAAAGATAATCATGTCATTAGTTAATGCCCTTCGATCTTGAAAACTAGTTTCCAAAAGATAAAATATAGGCTATCATACATTTACCTAAGACCAACCCATTATTGGTGAGGAACTCCTAGCTTGTGAATTCATCAAGAAGTTAAGAAAATATCGTCAATGAAGAGCATGAGAGCCTCTTCTTAATTTTTTTAAAATCATTTCCCCTCAAACTAAATGTTATAGAGCCCTTTTCCACCTCAATACCAACCCCATTTTGAACTCACATATTTCAAGACTACAAACCATTTTTCCAAAACCCAGGTTGGCAATAATAATTTGTTGAACTTCCTTTCTTGAAATTCTTTCCTATAAATGCATAAAGAGATCTTGTATTTCATCAATAGAAAATTATACAACAATAGATCTGTTGTTCATCATAAATTCCCTGGTATCCATCACAATTCCTAGAGGCTAGATGTCACCTCTTGCGGTATTCGATCAAGAAAAAAAATTATGCATAGATCTTGAAAAGTCCAATTGTTGCTTCTTTGACAACCATGACTTCTTCGTGGTTTACTAACTTTTACATGGTTTTTGCAAATTCAATCCATTAAGTTTCCTTTTCCCATGCATTGGTGGATTGATCATTACCCATGCTCCATCCTCTTTAGCCTAACCACCTGGGAAAGTATTTTATTGAGTATTCACAAGCCCTTGCATGTAAAATCATGCACAAGGAAATCATTAAATGGGGAATTGGTGGAATCACAAGATATTCTTTTTTGTGGGCAAGTGAGGTTTTCTTACATTGTTATTTTATATTAGATTTGTTAAACCCTAAATCCAACAAGAACAAAAATAAATGTATATATTTCACAGTATTGTTGAACCCTAAAACCAATAATAACAAATACAAATGTATTTCATCACTCTCTCCGAGATATCTATACTACCAAAATTTTACATGAAGCCTTCTCTCTTCAAAACTCATTCCATGCAGGTGGGGAAAACCACATCAAGAATGGTACCCTAGTGCATTTCTTAAAAATCCATCAACTTCACCAATGAATCAATGCCAATTGACACATTTGGATAAAAATTGATAGTGTTTAGATGTGTTTTGTCACAACCCCAAAGCTTCATGCTAATAATATGCAACACTACCTAACTTTGGATGCATAGGCTTGGACACACAATATTACTTGTTGGCAGACTAGATCTCTTCACCTAGAGATTTCCCATACCGCCACTCTAAGCTACACTTTGATGAGACCAGTGGAACCTAACAATCTTCCCATGACTTAAAATTAGTCAATGTATTGTCTTACTTCATCTGCATGATACTTGGCCATTATACAATT
Organism: Pseudotsuga menziesii; assembly: GCA_001517045.1. NCBI lineage: Eukaryota > Viridiplantae > Streptophyta > Pinopsida > Pinales > Pinaceae > Pseudotsuga > Pseudotsuga menziesii. The sequence goes on along the minus strand of LPNX010504666.1, from coordinate 85,149 downwards.
AACACAATGGAAACAAGCCACAACCACAACACAAGTGTTTGGTGCCCAAGACAAATTCCATCAAGCCTTTATTATTGAAGAAAATAATACAGGACAATGGGGGAGGTCCAACACAAGGTCATGATCCAATTACAATAGATAAACAAGACTAGGTGCTTCCTACCCCTTAACACCTTGTTTCATTGCTACTGAGGGCACTGTGTATTTCTACTCTACATTTTGATTGCTTGATAAATTTCATAGTAGATATAGTTTGTATTTCTTGTTTTCCTATGTATAATTACATATATAAAGAATGACCACTATTCATGGGATTCAAAAAGACACAAAAAGTGCCTTCCACAACCTATAGGAGGTCCCAAAGCTGTCCGATACTTATTTGCATTCTGGTCAGTTCCATTGATAGTTGCTAGTCATTGAATGAAGGTCCTTTTCGATACCCAGTTGTCACTTTGGATCGATCCTTGTCAGGAAATGTAAGAACTATTGATCATATTGATACAAATGATAAGAGTACGATGGGGGAACTCATGCATTCAACCTTGAGAGCTAGTTTGGGTAACAGATCCATTGATGGAATTCAATAGCCGTAGTAGGGGCAGGGGTAGGAGCTAAGGAAATAGAAACAAAGGTTACAACATAGATAGGACCTGTAGATCATCCCATAGAACCAGATCCATATACATTTTTAGCTAGATCTATTCCATGTTGAGTCCCAGATCTAGTTTTAGATTCTCCATAGGCTAGTTTGTAGTAGCATATTCCATTGTTTACCCATCAGCATCTAAAATAGGATGAGTAAATGTCCAACATTTTTTTTATGTTTGGAAAAATACAACGATTAAAGTTATCCTTGCATGTTATATCCATCAGTTTGTTGCATTTGATTTAAACATGATTTATATGTTCAAATTGTAAATGATAATTCAAGACTTTGGTGAATAGTCTTAAATTTTTGATAAAAGAAAGTGTCTTGAATTGTCTACTATTTCTCCCAAACTTTATTCAAATTGTTTCTTACTGCTAACATGACCGTGGACTTTACTAGTCAAATTCTACCTAAAACAGCATCCCTGAGATATCAAAGTATCCCAGACTTCAAAACCATTGTTTTGGATGGACGTAGGTGATATTTTAGTGCCATACCAACACCTGGAAGTTATCCCTTTTCCACAGGTTTAGTTCTTCTTCCATATTGGTATGGGTTCTTTTATTGCTCATGTCATTCTATGCGGTTTTATTTGAGTTAGTACTAGGTTCGTAAATATTTATGTAAAAATGAAACTTTTTATTTATGTGCATCTAGTTGATGATTTTTTCAGGGGGATTATGGAAATATATACTTGTTTTTCATGTTCTTTAGTCAGGGGATTGGGATAATTTGTTACTGGTATATAAGAGGGATATAACAATGTATACCTTTTTCATATTTGTATACTTAAATCGGGTAGTTAGTTACTGATGGATAGGCGGGAATGTATGCTTGTTTTCAAGAATGAATATAAAGGAAGACCTTTATTCCTTCTATGTGGTATTCCTAGGTTTCTTGGAAATATACCCCAAAAAACCCTCTAGAAATATCTCACAACCCTGAATGAAAGACTCAAGCCAACTCTCATTCAAATTGGGTTCATCCAATAGTTAAGAGAATCTAATGAAAAAATAAATAAAATGAATAATTGTGAGATTTTCTTAATTCACTTGAGCACACATTTGCCATGTATCTCTCTGTTTAATATCCATATGACCCCCTTCATTTTAATTTAACATGTTCTTTCTGCTACGATAATTTTTTTTGAAAAGAATGAGATTTCATGATAAAAAATATTGTATTAGTACTACTAATTTAATTGGTTAATGAAACATATGTCTTATAAATATTTATGGTACTATATTGATTAGTGTTCTCCTTTCTATAATAACTACATCTTATATGGTTTCATACAGAGATGTATGTAATATTTATAAGCATTGCTTACTTGTCACCGATGTTCCTATACATGATGTAATAGTAAAGTAAGTGAATTTCTAGATAAATTACTTTTTGACCAGCCTGCAAGTTTTTAACGGGGAGAGGGGGTCTCTTCCCATGTAAGAATTTCATATTGAATTAATTTTATTACTTAGAGATGACTTGACTATTATTCTTAATGGATTGTTGTTTGTATTTATCCTAGCCCAACCTTTTGATATAGAAGACACATTTTATTGCTTTTTGTTTCTCGTTGATTTAGATGAGACCAAGACTTCAAATTTCTATAAATTCGTTAATGAGAGGTTTATGAGATGATGATTTAGGCTGATTATGGTATTCTTGTAGCATTGCTCCATGAACCATTCTTTCAATTTTTTTAAGTTTATTCTCCTTTATTATGTTGTTAGGATGATAATCTATTTATATATTTATTTTATGTCCTAATTTTGTGATTAACCCATTTTAGATACAAAATAAACAACTTTGGAAGTGAGTGTATGGATCATAAGTATGCAAACATAATCTATGTTTTTGCAAGGGTTAGAAGGTCCATTAAAATTCTAGAATACAAACTAATATTCAAAAAGAGGGTATGTTTAGCCATCATTGCTGTCTCCTTGAGGATGTTTAGTGCAGTGAAAGTTTGAATTTAACATCGAACACTCGTGGAAGAGAAGAGATGTAGAAATACATATTAATTTAGTTAATTGATACAATTTTCTAGCATCTTTTCATTGTGGTATAATTACTTACTCTACATGACCATCCTTAACTACCAATACTAACTGTTATTCATTAACTTGATTGGTCACTAACACTAATGATATTTATTACATATTAATACATAATATATCAGGGATCCTAATGTATTATTAAGCATCAGTTATTCTAGCACCTCGTCTTAACATGTAATACAATTTTTTAACTCCCCTCAATATAATTACAAAAGTTGAAGGGAATTCTTACTGAGTAACTAGGAATAATTACAAAAGTTGAAGGGAATTCTTGTTCAGTTTTCAGTAATGAAACACTTCTCTGGTTCTTAATATCTAAGCACTTCATTTTTTTGTATGACGCAGGTTGTGTTGGTAAAGAAATGTATGCAATGTCATATCAACCAAGTTTTTCATTGGGACATCAAAGGTAATTTCTTGATTTTATCAATATTTTTTCTTCTCTTTCTTTCATTATGAGATATTATTATTGAAACAAGTGTTTGAACATGGCATTTTATGCTTTAAATATGATATTGTTTGCAAATTCATAATAATGGGATTCTAAAGATTATGGATTTTTTCATGACAAGATATTTATGTGGTGACCAAAATGGAAACTTGACCAATAGAGCAATCACATTGTGATATAGGTAAGTGAAGTATGACCTATTTTATGATCATGGTCAATTTTGTCTATATTATGAATGATTTTTTTTTTTACAATGCAAAATCTAGATGGACCTTCTTTAGGGTGTTAATTTTTCATTCTAATGTTATGTTTATCCCCCTGGAGCTTCCATTTGGATTCTTTGTTTCTTTATGGTTACATACAGATATGTATGTAATATTCATAAGCATTACTTACTTGTCACTAATGCTCCTATACATGATGTAATAGTAAAGTAAGTGAATTTCTAGATAAATTACTTTTTGACCAGCCTGCAAGTTTTTAATGGGGAGAGGGGGTCTCTTCCCATGTAAGAATTCCATATTGAATTAATTGTATTACTTGGAGATGACTTGACTATTATTCTTAATGTATTGTTGTTTGTATGTATCCTAGCACAACCTTTTGATATAGAAGTCACAATTTATTGCTTTCTATTTCTCGTTGATTTAGATGAGACCAAGACTTCAAATTTCTATAAATTCCTTAATGAGAGGTTCATGAGATGATGATTTAGTCTGATTATGGTATTCTTGTAGTAATGCTTCATGAATCATTCTTTCAATTTTTTTTAAGTTTATTCTCCTTTATTATGTTGTTAGGATGATAATCTATTTATATATTTATCTTATGTCCTAATTTTGTGATTAACCCATTTCAGATACAAAACAAACAACTTTGGAAGTGAGTGTTTGGATCATAAGTATCCAAACATAATCTATGTTTTTGCAAGGGTTAGAAGGTCCATTAAAATTCTAGAATACTGAGTAATATTCAAAAAGAGGGTATCTTTATCCATCATTGTTGTCTCCTTGAGGATGTTTAGTGTAGTGAAAGTTCAAATTTAACATCGAACACTTGTGGAAGAGAAGAGATGTAGAAATACACATTAATTTAGTTAATTGATACAATTGTCTAGCATATTTTCAATGTGGTTTAATTACTTACTCTACATGACCATCCTTAACTACCAATACTAACTGTTATTCATTAACTTGATTGGTCACTAACACTCGTGATATTTATTACACATTAATACATAATATATCAGGGATCCTAATATATTATTGAGCTTCAGTTATTCTAGCACCTCGTCTTAACACGTAATACAATTGTTTACCTCCCATCAATATAAAATACATAGAAACTTACTAAGTAACTAGGAATAATTACAAAAGTTGAAGGGAATTCTTGTTCAGTATTCAATAATGAAACACTTCTCTCGCTCTTAATATCTAAGCACTACATTTTTTTGTATGACGCAGGTTGTGTTGGTAAATAAATGTATGCAATGTCATATCAACCAAGTTTTGCATTGGGACATCAAAGGTAATTTCTTGATTTTATCAATATTTTTTCTTCTCTTTCTTTCATTATGAGATATGATTATTGAAACAAGTGTTTGAACATGGCATTTTATGCTTTAAATATGATATTGTCTGCAGATTCATAATAATGGGATTGTAAAGATTATGTATTTTTTCATGACAAGATATTTTTGTGGTGACCAAAATGGAAACTTGACCAATAGAGCAATCACATTGTGATATAGGTAAGTGAAGTATGACCTATTTTATGATCATGGTAAATTTTGTCTATATTATGAATGATTTCTTTTTTACAATGAAAAATCTAGATGGACCTTCTTTAGGGTGTTAATTTTTCATTCTCATGTTATGTGTATCCCCCTGGAGCTTCCATTTGGATTCTTTGTTTCTTTATGGTTACATACAGAGATGTATGTAATATTTATAAGCATTGCTTACTTGTCACTGATGTTCCCATACATGATGTAATAGCAAAGTAAGTGATTTTCTAGATAAATTACTTTTTGACCAGCCTGCGAGTTTTTAACGGGGAGAGGGGGTCTCTTCCCATGTAAGAATTCCATATTGAATTAATTTTACTACTTAGAGATGACTTGACTATTATTCTTAATGGATTGTTTTTTGTATTTATCCTAGCACAACCTTTTGATATAAAAGACACATTTTATTGCTTTCTGTGTCTCGTTGATTTAGATGAGACCAAGACTTCAAATTTCTATAAATTGTTTAATGAGAGATTCATGAGATGATGATTTAGGCTGATTATGGTATTCTTGTAGCATTGCTTCATGAACCATTCTTTCAATTTTTTTTAAGTTTATTCTCCTTTATTATGTTGTTAGGATGATAATCTATTTATATATTTATCTTATGTCCTAATTTTGTGATTAACCCATTTCAGATACAAAACAAACAACTTTGGAAGTGAGTGTATGGATCATAAGTATGCAAACATAATCTATGTTTTTGCAAGGGTTAGAAGGTCCATTAAAATTCTAGAATACATAGTAATATTCAAAAAGAGGGTATCTTTAGCCATCATTGTTGTCTCCTTGAGGATGTTTAGTGTAGTGAAAGTTCAAATTTAACATCGAACACTTGTGGAAGAGAAGAGATGTAGAAATACATATTAATTTAGTTAATTGATACAATTTTCTAGCATCTTTTCATTGTGGTTTAATTACGTACTCTACATGACCATCCATAACTACCAATACTTACTGTTATTCATTAACATGATTGGTCACTAACACTCGTGATATTTATTACACATTAATACATAATATATCAGGGATCCTAATATATTATTGAGCGTCAGTTATTCTAGCACCTCGTCTTAACACGTAATACAATTTTTTAACTCCCGTCAATATAAAATACATAGAAACTTACTAAGTAACTAGTAATAATTACAAAAGTTGAAGGGAATTCTTGTTCAGTATTCAATAATGAAACACTTCTCTGGTTCTTAATATCTAAGCACTTCATTTTTTGTATGATTGGAGTTGTGTTGGTAAAGAAATGTATGCAATGTCTAATCAACCAAGTTTTGCATTGGGACATCAAAGGTAATTTCTTGATTTTATCAATATTTTTTCTACTCTTTCTTTCGTTATGAGATATGATTATTGAAACAAGTGTTTGAACATGGAATTTTATGCTTTAAATATGATATTGTCTGCAAATTCATAATAATGGGATTCTAAAGATTATGTATTTTTTCATGACAATATCTTTTTGTAGTGACCAAAATGGAAACTTGACCAATAGAGCAATCACATCGTGATATAGGTAAGTGAAGTATGACGTATTTTATGATCATGGTAAATTTTGTCTATATTATGAATGATTTCTTTTTTACAAGGAAAATCTAGATGGACCTTCTTTAGGGTGTTAATTTTTCATTCTAATGTTATGTGTATCCCCCTGGAGCTTCCATTTGGATTCTTTGTTTCTTTATGTTAGAAACAATAAGCTCAATGCGATCGAGTATTCCTATGACATGGAAGGTTTTGCATTCATACTTAAATGGATGTTTTTCATAGTCCTTAGGAAGTTATACCCATTTCCAACATCTACACAATGACTATAGAGTATAGTCCTATGCCTTGTCATGATTGTGGTTTGTTAAGTATGTTCGATTCTATTCCTTCTCCCAATGTTTCAAATCATGCCTGGTTTTCCAAAGAAAAAGGTAAAAATACAACCTCATCCTATACTCTATGGCCCCATGAATATCCTTATATCCAATGCTACTAGGAATCATGTAGATCTCTAGTGCAAGCATTGCAACATCACCTTGGGAAGCGAATAAACATTATGAATTGGAATCACAATATATCATATTCATTTTTCCTTATGGATACTCATTACCTTGATGGAAGAAGGAACTCTTCTCATCCCATGGTGGATAGGATCCATGTGAAGCACCAACTATTGGGTTGATCATCCTCTTTTGATTCTCCTTATTGCTTGGTGCAGGGAAGGTAGACCACAGCCAACCTTATTAGCACCTCCAGGATCTAGTGGCTCCTACACTTAGCAGGAATACCAAATTTAGATTAACAACCAAATTATGCTCTGAAATTTCCTCCCTGCAATTCTATCTCCGCAATGAGCCTTTCCGCAACTCCTTTTCTTCATGCGAGTTGCAGGATGCAGGATGCCCAATCACCCAACGTTGTGCTCCGCAACTTTATTTCCACAATGGCCTTCCCACAAGTGGTATGTTGGATGCCAACTTCCCAAAGTTGCTCCCCCACAACTTTCTCTCCACAACTTTTCCTTGGTAATTTCTTTAGCTGTCTGATATTTGCAGCCTTTACTCTGACCGTTGATATTATTTTTGGTGCAGACCTCACAGATCTTTCACGAATCTATTAAATACCTTGCAACTTTCATTGTGGGCTTCTTTTGGACTGTCAGATATTTATCTATGGACTCAAACTCGACCATTCATTCTCTGTAGAACTTGTCCATGGTAGAGAATCTGCGGGTTGCACCGATTGATCATGGAATTGACCAATCCAAACTACAGTCTTTTTTATTCTTTATCCTAACACTCTTATGCATGCATCTACACTCTACTTTAACTATTCAAGCATGAAATTGATGCATGAATCAAACAACTTCATAGAAATACACAATGTCCAGTAAAACACCGAAGTCATCTCTACAAAGATACACAGTTCAACACAGCACATGCATAAATTGTAACAACCCTACAAACACACCGTTAATCCTTTTATTAAGAAATCGAAGGAAAATGCACGTAGCTTGGATCTCTCTTCTTTTGATTCTTCAAAATATTTACAAGTAGCAATCAGACATAGGTATGTCCTCTCTCTACAAACTCAGAACTCTAATGCTGAAGAGTAGAGCCCCCTCTATTTCTCTACTCTTCATATTTAACCTAAATTGTTAACTCCTTCTTTGAGTGGTCCTACAACCAAAACAAACCATTACCAGGCATGATGAAACATCCTTGTCCAAACAGCTTGTGGCTTGATCTCCATGCAAGGAGTCATGATCTTCCATCATGCCTATCGCTTGCTAACAAACTATGACTCATCAGACAACCAAAAAATTATTTTTTTGCATGTGCGAAACTCATCACATTGCTAGAATGCCACTATACCCCTACAACATGACTCATCTAGTACTGATACCTATCATATTAAATCTGTTATCCTATCTAGACTTGCTAGGAAATAAAATACTTTACATGAAATTTTGCAATGGTTTTATAGTGAACTCCTCATTGGGAAGATGTCAAGACCTTAGGGTTTGACCAGAAATTTAGTAGTTGGACTTGAGAGCTAATTCTCCTACATCAGACTCCAAAATTAGAAAGAAATCATGACCTCTTGGTCATGCATCTGTAGCTTCTATCTTCCTGGATCCCAAAATTTTGCTTGCTACTGTCCATATTCATTTTTCCTTAGTCGTAACCTTCTAGGATTCCAAACCTTATGTTGTAGTACTACATTGTCTTTACCTTTGTCATTCTTCACTTTCCAAATAATTCCACAGTGGAATGCTTTCTTCATTCTGTTGTAACTCTTCTTAGGTATTTGCATTAACTCCCATAGTTCATATATGGAACTTTTCAATTCAGTCTACTGTTGCAAACAATTCTTGTTAGTTTCACTATGCCACTGCACTTGGGTATACTTTTCCCATTCAGCTCTAAACTGCTGAACATTTTCTTCAACTCTTTTTAACCCAATTCCTGTTTTTACTTTCTAAATTGCTTCAAATACTTCTCTTGATACTTCTTCTAATATTGTTCCCGATATTGCTATCACCCATGCCTCCTTTATGATTTGGTAAATATCCCTCTGCATTGTCCAATCTCTGCTTACTGTCTACAAATTCACTTTCAGAAAGTAAATTATCTTCTAACCTCTTAGCTACAGTAACATAATCACTCCCACTTTTCAGTATACTAGTAAACACATTACAAAACTATGAACCAGTATATTAGCTTGTCTCTCTGTGTGCAAATCCTCTTTCAAAGAGTAATTTATCTCTCAGTTTTTTGATCGCAGACATATACTCCATCACTCATCTTTGTATACTAGTAAACATGACATAGAGCTGTAACTAGTATTTTCTCTCGTCTCTTTTACAACTTGGGATGCTTCTTCCTCTTGTTCAAATTATTTCAATAAGCATTTCATCCATCCATTGATTACTTGATTCTCTTCAAACACTTCTTTAGTATGTTGCACTTCTTTGTCAGTAAAACTCTCCTCTGCCTCTATTTTGACAATCTTCAATAATTGTCCTTCAATTCCTTGACCAGTTCTGTCAGTCAATTCACTCTTGTTTAGTCCCAAGAATGCTTCTTCTTCCACCTAAGACACAGTGGCCTGATATTCATCCTTATGATCTTATTCTTCCTTGCCACTAAATAAAATTGTTTGTGACACCGTTAGAATAGAATTCTAATTTCTCACTTCTGTGACACCCCCAAAGTTCTGTCTATTACCCTTACTTTAGTTCTCTGAGTAAACCAAATATTCTTTGTCCACAATAGGAAAAAATTCTCTCTCATAAGACATGACTATCTCTTCCCCCATAAGATTGTTGTCTTCATTAATTAGGGACTCTGTAGACTCCTTCTGCTGCAATAACTCATCTCTCCCTTTGTGATTGCTTGACAACACTCCAAGATGGACATCAACACTAACTATATCTTCCAAACTTTCATCTTTGTCTATGCACTCCTCAAGGTACTTCATCTCTTCATCAAAACTATTAAGACATAGTTTATTTACCTGAGTTTTCAGTTCATAATTTGACTCATATTTCTCTAACAGGTTTGCCAGTAATAACAACTCCCAATCAGCTTCTTCAAGCACAGTATCTTCATGCTTGACATATTCCTCATATTTATTCCTTTCCTGGAAACCCTTAGTTTTCTTCAATTCTAGGAATGATCCCCTTTAGTCTGAGACATAGCTGTCTCACTTTCATCTTCACTGTTATATCCTACTCTATCACAAGCCCAATCTCTCTGTGACACTGCTTCTTCATCTTCTATCAGAATAAAATTATGATCCTTCATCATTGTAACAGTTCGAGATGTTTGTCCAACCATATTTTTTTGACCATGCAAATAGGTAAACTCCTATTTATCTTCGTTAATATTAGGTTTCATTATAGGAAGCATAAGTGATTCATCTTCATTAGTGTTACCTTCATCACTTGACAAGGAGTTTTCAATTTCCTTCTGCCGTAACAGTTCATCTTTGTCACTTCTTGTAAGACACTCTTCATCACATCTTGCTTTTCAACCTCCAACTTCACTCAAGAAAACCTCAAAAGATAGATTTTCTTCTGCATAACTAGCAAGCACATTTACATTGTCAGTTTTAAAATCACAATACTTGATGGTCTTATTTGATGATTCTGTCACCAAATATTCTTGTTGTTCCAAGTCTCCCACATGACTCAAAAAAATGCATTGTCCTTCCTCTCATCTTCTTCAAGTATACCAAATGAATACTTGATTCCCTTCATTGTTTCTTTCAGCTCTTGGTCATCATCATGTGCCAATTCTTCTTAGTTCTCATTTTTCATAGTAAGATGGAAATCATTACTTTCACTTAGTTGTGTATGTGCATGTACATGAGACTCAGTTGTCTGATCTTCTCCTAGAACAGAATTCAGAGTCTATCCTCTTCCTTCATCTTCTATGACAATATTAACAGATTGTCCTTCTTCATTCTTTGTACCTGTAGACACACACAAAATATTAGTTTCAAAACATTGAGACCTCTTGTCCTCTCTTGAAGCTTCAGTCTTCAAGGCTTCTCTCAGACACTCTCTCTCCTTATGTATCTCTTCTTCACGCTGAGCATTCATCAGTTTCTCTTCTCTCCTTTGTATCTTATGCTGCTTCACCTTTCTTTTCACAAGAAAAACACGTCTCTAGTCTTCTTTCTCCTTTTGTAACAACTCCATTAGTACTTTCAAATTGACTTCTATCTCATCCTTATCTCTTTCATACTCTTCATCACTCAAATTCCTCCATATGCCATTTTCTATGGCATTTTCTTTCCTCCCTTTGTGGCTGCCACCTAAACCTATGCTATGACTCTCAATAGTCATCTTCTTGAGTTTCTTTCACTCTCTATGAGTTTCACTAGCCTCTGCAGTAAGAGTTCTTCCTACTACACCTCACCTAACCAAACCTCCTTTGTTCTTGGTCCTTTTGCAAGTACTAGTCCTCTTTCTAGAACCCTTATGAGAACCTCTCTATGATCCTTCTAGGATTTTCTCCCACAACTCATCTGCATGAGAACATAACTGTCCTCTTGTACTTTAATCCTCACTTGAAATACTAGGTTCTGGCCACACTTCAATTTTCTCTCAAAAATCTTCACTAGTTTCTTTCATCACCTTGCTCAATGACTGTGATATTCTTTGCTGAGATGCTTCATTTATGGTGCTAACCCTTTTCATGCATACACTCCTCCCAAAGTAGATATATATGCCTATATCTTACTACTCATGCTCCAAGCCTCTTCTTCTTTGGCATGCAAAACTATTCCACTCACAGGTTCTCTTACAAACTTCTCAATTGTATTCTATCTTCATAGAAATCTGTCTTGTACCCCATGTTCTTTATTTTTTTCCTTAGAGTAAACTTACCCTCTTCCCTCATGCATCACCGAGGTTCTCCCCATGCCCGGTCAGTGGGCTTCAATCAAACTTCTACTAACACCTCATCGACTTTCTTCCTCTAGTTTGAACTTTTGGTGTCATAGGTCCACCTCCTATGAACCTTTCGAGAACTCCTTGCTCCTCCCTAGGAAAATTATACCCACAATAACAAGTGTGTAATCACCCAACAACTTCTACCCAGTCATACCTGGAAGTTGCTTCTATTTTCCAACACGCACCAAATATTTTCCTGCTCTTATACAAAAATTGGTGCAGGGCAGGTAGGCTGCAGCCAACCTTACCAGCACCTCCAGGATCTAGTGGATCCTACACTTAGAAGTACTATAAAATTTAGCTTAAAAATGAAATTCTACTCTAAAATTTCCTACCCGCAATTATGTCTCTGCAACAAGATTTTCGGCAATAAGCGTTCCACAACTCCATTTCCGCATGCAGGTTTCGGGATGCAGGATGCACAATCACCCAATGTTGTGCTCCACAGCGGCCTTCCCACAAGCAGGTTGTGGGATGCAGGATGCCAAATTTTAAAAGTTTCTCCCCCACAACTTCCTCTCCACAAATTTTCCTTCGCAATTTCTTCAGTCGTCTGATCTTTGTGGCCTTCACTCCGACCGTCAATCTTGTTTTTGGTGCGGACCTCACAGATCTTCGTGGATCTGTTAACTCCCTCACAAATTCCATTGCAGGATTCTTCTGGATTGTCAGATCTTTATCTACAAACTCAAACTTGACCATTCATTCTCTGTAGAACTTGTGCATGGAAGTGAATCTACGGGTTGCATCGATTGATCATGGAATTGATAAATTCATCCTGCAATCTTCCTGTTTTTTTAGCCTAACACTCTTATGCATGCATCTACACTCTACTTCAACTATTCAAGCATGAAATTGATGCATGAATTAAACAACTTCACATAAATACATAATGTTCAAGAAAACGTCGAAGTCAACTCTACAAAGATACACAGTTCAACACATCACATGCATAAAGGTTAACAACCCTACAAACACACGGTTAATCCTTCTATTAAGAAATCAAAGGAAAATGCACACAACTTGGATCTGTCTTCTTCCGATTCTTCAAAATATTTACAAGTAGGAATCAGACATAGGTCTGTCCTCTCTAGGAAAACTTGAAATTCTAATGCTGAAGAGTATAACCCCCTCTACTTCTCTACTCTTCCTATTTAACCTAAACTGTTAAATCCTACTTTGAGTGGTCTTACAACCAAAACAAACCACTATTGGGTGTGATGAAACGTCCCTATCGAAATAGCTTGTGGCTTGATCTCCACACAGGGAGTTGTGATCTTCCATCATGCCTATTTCTTTATAACAAACTATGACTCATCAGAAAACCAAAAAAAGACTCCCTCAGCATATGACCAACTCATCACATTGCTTGCATGCCACTATACCCCTGCAGCATGACTCATCTAGTACTGACACCTATCAGATTATATCTCCTATCCTATCTAGATTTTCTAGGAGATAAAATACTTTAGATGAAAGTTTACAATGGTTTTACAATGAACCCCTCCTTGTGAAGATGTCAAGACGTTAGGGTGTGACCAAAAATTTAGTAGTTGGCCTTGAGAGATAAGTGTTCTGCATCATTGCTCCACTCATACATGGCTCTAGGATGATCATGCTTATATACTATATCATTGGAATACACACTAAGATAATTTTTTTTTATAGGTCTCATATAGTGGCACACTTATGGTTTCTAGGGAATACTAATTTTTGCAATCCCATTAAGCCAATTTCTTGAGTTTTGTTCAAAATTACTATAAAAGGTTTATGGATTTCATAACCTGCTTGTGAACTTATACAATCTATCATCCTTTTCTGACCATTAGATATTCAAAGTTGTGTATTGATCATTTTTACCATTATAGAAAACTTTGTAAGGTTCCCAAAATTCCTAAAGGGTGCTAGCTCAATGGAAGATCGACTTCCTTACAAGAAGGAGGTTGGTGGTTCGATTCATCCATTCCCTAATGATATTATAATATCGTTTAAAAACAAATAAATTAGTAAGAAAAAAATAAGAGATAGGTGACCAAAAAAATGACCAAAATTCATATATAAAATTACTAAAAATGACTAAATTAGTGACCAAAATATGAGAGATGTGAAACTAGGCATTAAAAAGGATGCAACACATGGCGCTAATGATGAATCCAAACATGGCGTTGATATGGTAGAAAAATAAAATGTTACTTTGGATGCAAAACATGGCTTGACACAGGAAGCCAAATATGGTGCAACAATAGAATAAATTTTTGGCGTCATTTTGGTAGCAAACCACGATGCCAAAAAAGAAGCAAAAATTGGTGCAAATTTGGATCTGGAAATTGGGACATATTTGGAAGTAAAACATGGTGCAAAATGGTATACTAAAGTGGTAGAAAAAATAGATGCAATAGTGGATTCTAATTTAGATTCAAACATGGTGCTATGAAGGATGCAAATATGGCGCTAACTGGGATGTCATTTAAGAAGCAAAAGAGGACACTCACTAGGAAGCAAAATATGATGTTATTTAGGAAGAAACATTGGACGCTATTCTAGAAGAAAAGAAAATAGTCGTTATTTTGGATGTCATAAAAAATGCTATCTACGAAGCAAAAATAGACATTTTTTGATACGCTTTAAGTTTTTTCCATGACGCATCCCATTTAGTGTATAGTTTGACCACTCAACGTATGAAAAAATACACTAAAAAGGGACGCTAAATGGGACACTAATTCTAGGATTTGTTGTAGTGCACACGCACACGCACACGCACACACACACACACACACACAGAGTTTTTGTGGGTGAGAGGGAGGGAGGGGTGAGTGACAAAGAAAGTGGGGGTATGGGTGAATGATAGAGAGAGTGATATGGAGGGAGGGATAGTGAGGGAGGTATATAGAAGGTGGAGAGAGGATATGAGAGAGGGGGGCAAGGGAGTGAAACACACACATAGATATAGATAGAGATAAGGGAGAGCAAAACACACACACACACACACACATAGAGAGAGAGAGATTGTGTGGGAGGGAGAGGGGGAGGAGTGAGTGATAAAGAGAGACGGGTGATGGGTGTGTGATAGAGAGAGAGTGATGGAGGGAGAGGTAGTGAGGGAGGTATATAGATTGTGAAGAGAGGTTATGAGAGAGGGGGAGTNAGAGGGGGAGTGAGGGAGGAAGACACATACATAGAGAGAGAGAGAGAGAGAGAGAGAGAGAGAGAGAGAGAGAGAGGGATGTTGTTAGAGAGATATGGGGGAGGTACATATACACACACCCACACACACATATAGATACTGTGTAGGAGAGAGAGGGGAAGGGGTAAGAAACAATGAGAGAGGGAGGAGTGGGGAGCAATAGAGAGAGAGTGATGTAGGGAGGGATAGAGAGGGAGGTATAAATAATGGGGAGAGGGGTTCTGAGATATGGGAAGTGAGGGAGGGACACACACACACACACACATAGAGATAGAGAGAGAGAGGGATGTGGTGTGAGAGAGGGGGGGGAAAGACACACATGCACACATAGAGATATAGAGAGATGGAAATACAAAGATATGGAGGTCCACTGAGTAAGGAATAGAGGGATAGTGAGTAAGGAACATGTGTACCCATATATGCCAAAAATATTATTTAGGGATTGATTCTTGGGTTTTCTCCCTTGAGCATGTTGAGGCCTTAACACCCATATCTAATGCTCAAATCATCTTAAAGTTATGTGCATATTTTATCAGAGGCCAAGCATACCTTGAGTAGGCCATGTGTGGTGTTTCAAGGAATTGTTCATTAGCATGGGCACCTCAAATATTCCATTATGGCCTAAGGCATGATCATATTCCCTCAATCATGTCTCGGAGGTCGCATACGTGCTTCTCAGAACCACATAATTCCACTAACATCCATATTCATAGTCCAAATATACCTATGAGATGCCATGTGTGATTTTTTAAGGCATTCTTCATATCCTTGGATTCCTAGAAGCTTTAGTTATGGCATAATGCCATAGTTTCCTCCCTTGACCATGTCCATGGCCTTGAGATGCTTCCCTAGTGCTCAACAAATGATGATGGCATGCATATATCCATTAAGATTCAAAGGATTCACTTTGAACTTCATGTGTGGTGGTTGGACACATCAATTTTGGCCCTAAATGGTCAACAAATTCCTTTAAGGCCTAAGGATTAAGTGTTTCTCCCCACCCATGTCAAGGGGCCTAATATATGCACTTAGTTATAAAAATGTTCTAATGGCACTAGTATCCTCATTTCAAGGTAAATTATACCATGGAAGGATCTATTGAGGTTGTTCAACACATCATTCTTGGCTCTATATGCCTAGAACCATCTTCTAGGGGCTAAGTCCTAAGTTTCCTTCCCTTATTATATCTAAGGTCTCGAGACACATACACAGTACTTAGGAACCCCTAATGGTTCCCATGTCCCCATTCAAATCCAAACTATCAACTTGAGAGGTCATGTATGGTGACTCAAGGTGTCGTTAATGGACCTTGAGCCCTAAAAGCTAGATTACAACCTAAAATTAAAGCTTTATGTACCAACCATGATTAACACCTTATCCTACATATCTAATGCTAAAAAAATCCTAAAAATGGACATATCCCAACTTAAAGGTTGAGGATACCCTTAATAAATCATGTATGTTTGTTTAAGGTGTTGTTCTTGGAACTATATGTCTATAGGATTCCTTTAGGGATTAAGGACCAAGTTTCCTCCCTCAACCATGTCTATGGATATGTTCCTAGTTCTAATAGAATTCTAACAAACTGCATATTCTCTCTTAGATGCAAAATATCACATACAGAGGTCCTATGTGTAGGTTCAATGCCTTTTTCATGGACCTTAAGCCTTAAAAAATAACTTTGGGGAATCAGCCTTGAGTTTCCTGCCCCAAGCATGGTTAAGGGACTATGACCAATAATACTTAGTTCTTAAAGCCTCCTAATGGTGTCAATATTACAACACAAAGAAAAATTATTCTCTTTACAGGTTAGGTAAGGTTGTTTGAGATGTTGTTCTTGATGATGCTAAAATATTACTATAGTTCCTAAGTATTGATGAGGAAAAATATTGTTTTTATTCATTTACATAGCCATGAACCAAAACCAATTTTTGCGGTTCTCCATAACGTGTGCACATTTTTCTTCTCTAAAACATGTGCGTGTTTTGTAAGTATAAAACACGTGCCCATTTTGTAACTATAAAATGCATGCACATTTTTATTAGCCTAACCTTGTGCCATATAACATGTCAAGATCGAGCTTAACCAAACTAAGAATTACATGACGTGAGTGCGTTGTTTTTTATGTATCATGAGCATGTTTACTAAAATTATGATTGCATATGAAAGGTCCCTCATCTTCTTGCACCCACCTAGTAATTGATTGAAATCATTATGTCTTGTTAGAATAATCCGTCAGGATTATTGTAAATAAATAATAAATAGGAATATGAATAGATAGGAAGGCGAAAAGGCTGGTAATCAAAGCCTCATTGTAATCTATAAATTAATGTTTTAGCCATGAATAGAGATGAATCGGGAGTTATTACCAACAAGTGGTATCAGAGCCTAGATATTTGCCTGCCATAACTCCTGGCTGCATTGCATGCCTGCCATTTTCCCTGTGTTATCAGAGCGCTGCCATTCTGCCTACCAGTCTGCTCTTTCAGAGCTGCCTGCCAGTCTCTCCTACATTTTCTGCTCATAAGTCTGTGTATACCTAACCCTAACGCTCCATCTTTAGCTGCGTGGAAGCCCTTTCTTCACAGTCACGTCTTAAATCCTTTTTTGGTGTGAATTGCACCAGCCTCAGTGATATAGTTTTTATCATCCACTGGCTGGGATTGTGAGGAATTTGACGTTGCCTTTCCTCTACCATCTGCACTCACACTGCGTGATGAGGAGTCTATATATTGTGTTTATTAGGGTTTCCTTTCTCGCCTCCTTGTCTTAGAACCAAAGTTTGGAGCTTTGGCGATCTCTGGGCTCTGGATGTTGCTGCAGCAGCATAGAAGCAGTATTATTATTATATAGTATTATTGCATTGAAGAATATATATATACTGCGTGTGATCTTGATATCTTGCTGGTATTTTGTTGTGTATTTGTTTCACATCATGAAGGTATTATTCTATGCGTAGAAGCCTTGTAGACAAGGCCATAGTTGTTCCTCTCGTTCATGTCATCCAGCTTAGCCAGAATTGCCCTCAACCAATCATCTGGCAGCACCTCGTTAATGCAGACTCTACCATTATTGAATTCACTTCGCCCCATCATATGTATCTGCGGCCAGGGCGGACTTAGTTGTGTAGAGGTCTGGGGATTAAATCTCCATTCGCAAACTTTTGCAGAGTAAATCGTGAGGAGTTTTGAGCATGACTGTTGCTGTGAAGAGCAGAAACGAATGGAAGTATGAAGGCCATGATCTCTCAGACCTACCCCCATTCTGCTATGGAGTTCTGAAGCGTTGAAGATATGGACACGGCCTTTGTGACCCGTTGAGAACTGCGAAGAGACCATGGTTGAATGGAAATCATGGAATATATTAAATGACTGCTCCTTATACTGCGTGGAGGTTGAAGTATATGCTGCGTATTGAAGGTATTGGAGACTATGTATTGGAGACTGCTGAAGATTGCTCTCATTCACCTTGGAGACTGCTGCATGAAGACCAGCTTAGAGCTGCGACCCGTTATACCAGCGTGGAGCTGCAACCTGCGTGGAGAACGCTGTAAGAAATAGTTTAAATATTGCTGATGTATGAGTCTTCAATCAGTTTGAAGAAAATGCGTGGAGTTTGATGAAAATTCAAAACAGAATTGGAAAGGCAAAGATGAAATGAAATTCCAATATTGCATGGTTCAGAGCACGTTATTACCTGTTGAGTGTTACTACAACAAATGATCATGTAAGAGCGAAGGCCAATAAAATTTGTGGAATGAGTATTGAACTTTGAATGTGAAGAGCCATAGAGTGGGGTTGGAGTTTAAGAAATGTGGGCCTTAGACATGCTTAGTATCGTTTGACCTAACCATTGGATCTTTATTTCAGTGTCCTCTTATGGTAGGGCATACATAGCTTTAAGAGTATATATGCGTAGAGTTTTTTTTCTTCCAAATAATGTATGCAAAAATGTTCATGTGTGTGCATGAATAATATGGCTGTTGTATGAGCCTGAGATCATTGAGTATATATGCGTTGGTTGAGTATATATTCTGCGTGGAGTCTATAATTTTCATTCACATTGTTGGTGTTGATTGCTGGGTTGAAGACTGCTCTTAGTGAACACGTGTATGCTGACTGATATATCATACTGATATATGCATTGAAGGCTGTAAAAAGTATTTTAATATTGCTGCTGTCCACTTCCTGAAATGATTTCTTCTCCCTGAATTGATGCAAATTGAAGCTGCAATACTATTATTGTATCTCTTTAAAACCTGAAGTTGAGATTGTAAAACACCTTGGCAGAGACTGTAGACCTGCAAGGTTCTTATTTTTTCTATTTCTACCTGTCATATCAGTTTATTATTGTAAATTACACTAACAGTTGTAAAGATGCACTCTTTGACATCTAGTATTGGTGCTGCCCTAGCTGGCAAAGACCAATCCAAAGACCCTTCCAAGGGAGATTGCAGCAAGAGAGGTAGAGGGGGCAGAAACAACTTCAGAAAAAGATCAAAGTGCAAGCGTTGCGGAAATACTGGGCACACATCAGATCAGTGTTGGGATTCATGGGATTCCATCAAAGACAAGCACAACCAGAAGAAAGATGACCAAGATGCTAATAAATTTTCTGATTCTTGTATTGTTGCACATTGTAATCTTGGATTTAATGAAATGACTTCTCTTTCATCTTATAAAGATTGTTGGCTGCTTGATACTGGTGCAACATCACACATGACATTTAGAAAAGACTGTTTTGAAGAACTGAATGAAAAAATAGATGGCATAGTTTACTTTGCAGATAAGTCAAGTATTAAACCAAAGGGAATGGGCACCATTCGACTAAAGATGCCTGGATTCCTTGACTTCTTGTTGAAGAACGTTCTCTATCTTCCAGAGTTGCAGAGAAGCCTGCTGTCCTTGGTGGAGATTTGACAGCAAGGCCATTCCATCCACTTGTTTGATGGAATCGTTGAAATAAGAAAATCCTCTGACAACCAAGTCATCATGACTGGATATGAAGATGGGAAGCTGCTGAAGCTCAAAGGTTCATCCGCAAGATTTCAGAACTATGCCTACCTCTCTCAGCATGGAGAAGGTAATATGTAATCTAGTTCATTGTGGCATGCAAGATTTGGTCATCTAAATTATAACAGTCTTCGTTTGTTGAGAAAGAATGGTGTATTTGGCTTTCCCACCATTCCTAAAGTGAAGAATAAATGTGATGCATGTATATTAGGGAAACATAGTAAGCTGCCATTCCATGAATCTAATTTT